>CM038553.1:17465127-17931701 GCA_021527575.1 Ensete glaucum
GGTGTTCACCTTAGGAGGTGGCGCTGTTTCTTGGAAGAGCAAGAAATAAATGTGTATAACTCACTCAACTATGGAATCAGAATTTGTTGCTCTAGCAGATGCAGGAAAGGAGGCTGAATGGTTGAGGGACTTTCTATTAGAAATTCCATTGACTTCTAAGAGTATGAATTCAATTTCTATACTTTGTGATAGTCAAGCCACTTTAGCTCATACGTATAGTGAAATATATAATGGAAAGTCAAGACATATAAGTCTTAGACATGATTATGTGAGGAAATTAATCAAGAGTGGGATTATTTCACTCACATTTGTGAAAACAAGTGAGAATTTGGCTGATCCATTCACCAAACCTCTTACAAGAAAAGTTGTAAGATCAACATCAAAATGGATGGGACTAAAACTCCTTGAATAAAAGATCCACCAATGATAGCAACCCTACTCAACATTATGAAATGAGTAATGAAGAGTTCAAAGGGTAAGAACAAGTCATTGACATGTGGAGTGGTTCAGCACTTTGAAATATTTTACGAGTCCCATCTAAAGATGTTAAAGTGCTGGTTGTCACCGAATGAGGGTTGAGTTAATTATACTCTTAATGAAGTTCAGTCAAGTTAGGACAAGTATCTCAAAGAGTGACAAAGATACTATAAGAACTTCACCTATATGAACTTAGAAGTGGTGCCGCTTCGATTGAGAGTTGGAGTTTCTCTCATAAAAGTTCATGAACTTGGATGAGCCCAAGGCCATATTAGGGCTAAGCGAGATTTTATGAGGAATACAAGAATGTTGTATTTATGTGTGTGGTATCACTGGTGTTGTCATGAGGAATAACAAATTCAAAGCTTTTATGCTATTTGGGATTTCGACTTCACTTTGTGATGCTTACACTAAGGTAATATTCAAATCGAAAGATATATTACTTTATTCATAAATACTATTTAATCACTTGGAGAAAATTTTAAATTTGAACAAGTGGGGGATTGTTATAAATTGTTCAAATTAAAAAGAAAAAAGGTGTTTTCTTTTATTTTGGTAGTTATTTTTTAAAGGTTATGTCTTTTGAGAAAATAGTTATTTTTCAAAGGTTGTGTCTTTTGAGAAAATAGTTAATTTTCAAAGGTTGTGTCTTTTGAGAAAATATCTATAAATAGATATTTGAGGGTAAATTATAGAGTAAGTAAAAACTATTTCATGCTCTTTTTCTTTACTCTCCAAGTGATTGAGTTAGACATTCTCTAATTCCTCTCTGAAGATTCTTTATTGTTTGCTCAATACAGATCTTCTAAAGGCTTGTCATATCCACTAAAACTATTTGCATCAAACCCATAACAATCTTATTGAGAAGAGGGTGCAAATATCGTTTTTAGGAAAGTGTTTATACATGTTTAAAGCCTAAATATCTTTCCTAAAGTATTCTTGATCTTGTGTTTGTTTTTTGTTTCCATAGTATTTTTTATCCTCTTCTTTTGTCGTATCTTTTCCCAACACCTTACGCATCATCGTCGACTTAGTAGGTCATACTGATAGTTGACAGTCTCGTCGAACGAGGCCCTGGGAACCAACAAAGGCAGCGGCCTGAGTAGAGCCGTACCTACAGGTTGGTCAAACGTGCTGCTCCTATTAAACATCTCGGCACGACCTCCCTTTGCCCCATAGGTATAAATACCCCCATTGTAGCCTATAGTAGTGGGACTTCGATTGGGAACTATTTTCACCTACTCGGCATCTTGACTTCCAATTTGTACACCCCAAGTGCTGACTTAGCCATCGGAGAGACCACGTCGGGCACACACCACTCCGACGAAGGCCTTCTTGTAGGGTCCGAGTCAGCTTAGTGGATTTTTGAACCCGAGGAGCTGCATCCGGGCTATGCCTTGCACCTCGATCGAGCTACCCTAAGTTCTCAAGTTCCGCTTGGACGATCCTGCACATGTGGGCCAAACTGTCCCATCCTGACTTTTTGTTCATGACACAAAATCTAGCTACATTTTGGTGCCAGAATGAGGGCCCGATGTCGCAGGAATGTTTGATGCTCAACAACTCCGGGAAAGAAGCCTTAGTGGCCTAACAGACCCTTGGTGCCGGAGGACAACCGACTTTCCCTCTCCTCGAGGAGGGCAACCTATCGACACATACTTCTGACTATTACTTGTGATTATTCAAAGATTCTGGACTTTTTCCATCAGCATTCAACCTTGGTTATCCTATTGTCTCTCCCGAGGCCTTCCTCGGGCTCACCTATCAAGTACAAGCTCTGGCCGGGATGATTCAGATGATCATCCCCCACATTCTTTAATTGAGGTAGCAATAGACCTCCCCAGTAGTATAGTAAGAGGCATCACCCTCACAGGGGCAACCCTCGATCCTATAGTGACCCGATGATGAGGTCCCATGACCTCCCATCCGGACACCCCGGGAACATGGCAGAGCGATAGGCGCCTATCGCTAGCACCTCATGGAGGATTTCAAATTTTGATAATGAAATCAATTAATGAGTACTTGATCTAATAAGGTTGTTAGAGTTGATTGATGCTGGATTAACTACGACATATTACAATAAGAGGATTGACCACAATCAAGTCCAGACATTGGGCCGGAGTGAGGACGATGCAGTTAGGAACTTGCCTGGAGTGTGTCGGGAGCTTGCCAAGGGTATTAAGAGCTTACCAAAAGCGCAAGGGAGTTCTCTAAAAGAAGACTGAGATTCACTAGAAGATTATCGAGGGTAGCTAAAAAACTTACCAGAGTTAGGAAGGTTTTCAAGTAGATTTGTTAGTCATAATTGTAATTAATTAAGTCATAGTTAGTATCATTAAGGTTTAACCATGATGGTGAAAAGGAGTCACCGACTAGACATAGACCCAGGATCAAGTTTAGGCATTGGGCCAAGGTTTGGACGATGTAGTGAGAGCTCACCGGGAGTTCGTTAGGACTTCACCGAAGGTATCGGGAAGATTGCTAGGAACATGATAGGAGATCGCCAGAGGAAGATCGTGAGACTCACTGCAAGGAATGTCGGAGGTTGCTGGATTGTGGGAGTGAGGTCATTAATTAAGCTTGGTGGTCATGTATAGTTGTAACCCTTAAGTTGTAGGTTAAGTTTGAGTTAGAATTGAGTATGATTTGGAAGGAATCCAAATCAACTCAAAAAGGTAACCGGTTCCACTATGGGGATGGATTGAGCTTAGGTTGAGTATAATTAGTTGACTAGGGAGGTGGTCAATTGAAGGTATATGACGGGATGTGAAAAGCGCAAGGAATCACTTTTTCGAGATTTCCGGCGGCTGAACCGCTGGTAAGCGACAGTTGTATCATCGCCAGCCAGGTTTTTGAGCGGCTGACGACAGTTGAATCTCCTAGGATGATGGTTGAACTACTCATACTTTGGTTTAGGGGAAGCTTTTGGCGATTTGACTATCGGCGTCGATAGTTGTACTGCCCGTATCCAGATTTTTCGGATATGTTTAAATTTTAGTTCCAAATTCTAAAGCCAATTGAGGCCTATAAATACCCCAAGTTTTTTTGTATTTTATATAATAACTTTTGGGATTAAAATTATGTGAAAAACTTGTGTGAATTGTAAGAAAAAAAAGGGGAAGGGAGTGAGCTAAGAGTTGTAAAATTCTTGTAAAGAGTCTCTCTTGTAAGCTAAAGTTTGTAAGGGTTTGGTTTTCATCCAAAGAAGGTCGGTAGTGGATATCAGTGGGCCTCGATAAAAAGGACTTGAAAGTGGCTGTAGGCCAAGATAGGTGTCGAACCACTATAAAATCGTAAGTATTCTATATTTGGCTTATTCTCTACTTTTAATTGTTCTTAATTGGAAAAATAAGAGTAATCTTTCGATTGGGTTTTTAAATCGTTTATTCATTCACTTTCAAGTCCAAAAAATGCTTCTGTTTCTGGTTTTGCTCCAAATAAAAAGTTTTCCTTAAAGTATGATTTTACACTTGCACTAACTCATCTCCCTACCCCACCACTCCCACCCAGCACCGCAAAGCCCCCCAAACCCCACCACTCACCCCCGTTCCCTCCCCTCTTATGCCAATTGATCCTAAAACCTCTATTCATAGTATGCCCGAGCCGGATACCCTCTCCTTTGACTCAACAAACTCACTTCAGACATAGCTATGACTGATAAACCAATAAATAGAGAAGGTCCAGAAGGAGTTCGTCAGGTGGAATGAGGAGCTCAAAGAAAGCTCCATGATTTGATCTCCCTTCATCCCGGAGGTCCAAGATAAGCTGATCCCACAAAACTTTTGGCTCCCGATACTCGAGGCATACGACAATAGCTCCAACCCGATGGAGCATATGGCGATGTTCAGAGCGCAAATGACACTTTATGGAACATCGGACACCTTGATGTTGTTAGTTGTAGGTGTCCTACAAGTCAATTACCTGAGTGATGACACGTGTGATATGCTACATGATCTTTTTGCTTATGATTATTATTAGCATATTCTCATATTATATTATCTATTGCATATATATATTATGATGTCCCTAGTTCTATGTAATGGGAAGTGAATCGTAATGAGATCATGATAATGAGATCGATTTACCTTTAAACAAAGCTCCTAAATAATCCTAGTCATAGGTTACTCAAGAGGGACATCGAGATAACCGGACAGACCTGTGTACTGTACACTCGTCCATATAATAGAGGTGGCCAGTCTCATAGCCACTTGTGTGAAGACACTAAGGATACAGTATAGGTGCTCATTGGAGAATAAGTTCATTGATTGATACACTTATGGAATGTTATATGTTAATGATACCTAATGTCAGATAGCAATTTCATAGTCCTAGTTGTGCATCTGGTTCCTTAGATTTGAGACATCAATGATGTCTTGTTTGAGTATAATAGAACCCTTATGGATTCTAAGCTTGGGGTGATCTTTATAGGGGATCGACCTCCTTGGAACTCTATAGTGGTTCCTCTCTCCTTGATTTTCTGCACATAGGCTAAAAAATAATTGATCTATTGATGATGAAAGATGGGAGAATAAAAGGCTATTTATAGGGCTTCTAAACCCCAACTCCTAATAGGATTCCTACTTAAGACTCCTACTCCTAACAACTCATACTCTAACTCTAAGTAGCAACTCCTACATCCAATAACTCTAACTCCAACTTTAAGAAGCAACCTCCAAACTAATCCTAATCCTATTCTAACTTAACCCTTCCTCAACCAACCCCTTTTTAACTAGGATAAGGGGTGATTAATTAGGGTGACATGTATCTTATTCTTCCCTCAAAATGTCTTCCTCCCATCTAATCCTAACCTAGTCAGCCTCCCTGCTTCAGTATTGGGGGTCAGCTAGATAGGATTTACATGAATGCCCTTAGGATTTATATATTTATCCTCTTTAATAAAACTAAATTAGGACTCTCCTAGCTAGAGTCCTAGCAGACCCTCCCTCTTTAAATCAGCCTTGTCCTCAAGGCTGAGCTCCATGTCTCTCGGTCATGATCTGCATCTCCTCACGAAGGTCCCTCTTGGCCTTATAATAGGCACATCCTGTTCCTGGGGTCCAACATCAGCAGTAGTGACTGAATGATGATTAGCCATGATCCCATGATCTCATGCAATCATTAGCTGAATTTAGGCCTCCTTATCAACTTGGGTGTCAGGTGGATAAGTTGAGGCTGAGTTGTCCTCTCTAAACTTCCATTTACTGTGAGATTCTTAGAGGATGAGTTGTAATTTTGAATTAGTGCACAAGTTCGATCCACAATTTATGGCTCCAATGTGATCTCTAATTATTTAGGGTCCAAAGTAATTAGGAGACCACTTCCATGAGGCTCGAGTCTTCATAAATTCCTACTTATAGGGATGAATATGGAGAAAGACTTGATCTTTAATAACAAACTTCCTTCTACTCCGGTGTTTATTCGGTAGTTGTTTCTTTCTTGTGTGAGCTGACATATGGTTGTCCTTTATTAATAGTCAAGCCTTCCTTTATGATGGTAGTTTCCTTTTAGTAAAGTCCATGGTAAGGTGAGCTCAATCTGATGGAAGGAGTAAAAGCTATAATTTTTTAAGACTTACTTTCATCTCCTCTTCCTGTTGTTGTCGTGTATCATACCAAGCAACAAATTCAACAAAGGTTAGCATTCCCTCATCGTTGATTGGCAGCTTCAGGTGATTTGGAGTGAGGGGTTTGCTTATGTAGGCTAGGGGTCAACCATCTTGCATGTGGATAATATAATTTCTAGCTCCCGATGTATCAATAATAAGCACTTTGTCGAAGTCGGGTAAAGCTAGCACCGACAAAGAGTAGGGGCTGCAACTTGGATGTATAACCCCTATTTCAAGTATCTCATCTTTAATTCTCTCTATTTCAACTTTTTAGAAGTGAGGATAATGATATCGTCGAGAGTTTACTGCTAGTTTGCTAGGGAGAATCAGAATTTGGTGGTCATGCCGGCGGTTAGAAAGTAGGTTTGTGGTTCGACGAAAATATCTGAAAATTCAGCAAACAATTGGAGGATGTTTGGGTCTTCAAATTTTGCTAGCTCCCTCATAGAGTGCTACTAAAGTTGCATCAAGAAGTCATTGTTTTCTTTGTTTAAGACTTTCTCCGTTTACTACGTACAAGTCATCATTATGTTACTCCCACGTTTCTCGCGTAGGATCTCCTATTTCTTATGGTTGAAAATTTTCATAATAAATTTAAAAAAATTCTAAGGAACATATTTTAGTGTAGTCAACCATTTGATGTCAAGCACGGCCTCATAATCATTAAGAGGAAGATGGAAGAAATCAACAAGTATCTCTTGGTCTTGTCGTAACAATTTCACCTATGGACATCTTTCGTCGCACTACAAAATTTGGCCATTGGTGACCTCAACATTTAACTTGCTACAAATCTTTATTTTGGAGCATTAATTGGGCAGTAACCTTGCTATTCATAAAGTTGGTGCTTGTGGTGTCAATAAGAATGGCAATCAGTTATTGCTTTAGAAGTCTCATTTTCACCCTTTGCAGGTTCATATAACCGGTAAGAGTATGTGTCGTAAGATCAACTAGCTATTGTTCTTCATCTGTGACCTCTTCCTCATGCTTCTGGACCTCCTCCTCCATGTCTTCAAGAGGTTCAATCAGTAGGAGGTGGCCTTTTTTGCAGTGATGGTTACGGCTCCAAAGTTCGTTGCAATGCCAATAAAGACCCTTTGTCGATCGATTGCGTAGTTCTTCTCTTGTCATTTTTTTTGGTAACAAAGGATGGCTGGAAGTAGAAGGAGGTTCATATGCCATTGGTCTAGGAGTGGTTCTCATCCTCCGAGCATCTTGATTCAGTCGTTCCTCTTGGATTCGAGCGAAAGAGATTACGGTCTTCATAGTGGGAGGCTGTCGTGCTTTAACCTCTCCTTTAATTTCTAGCTTGAGTCCTTCAATAAACATTCCTAATAATTGTCTGTCAGATCAATTATGAGCAAAGTAAGATAATTCCTTAAACCTGGTATCGTATTCTTGGATCGTGTAGGTTTGTCGGATCTTGGCATATTGTCCATTGATATTCTCGTACTTGGTCAGCCCAAAGTGGTTCAGCAGCACATACTTGAACTGTATCCACGTTAGATCCCATAGTTATATTCAAGCCAACTATACCACCGTATAACATCTCCTTCGAGGTGGATGACAGTAGTGTCCACCATGGAATCCTCCGGTGTTTGGTGATGATGAAAGTAATGCTCGGCATGCAAAATCCATCCTGTTGGGTCTCCTTCTTCCCATCGAGGGAAGCCCACCCTCATGCATGGCTGCCTCATATTAGTAGCAGTAGCTCATTCTTTCTTTTTTAAGAGGCCTCTGTGAACTTTGACCTTGCTGAAATTTTGTTGGGCTAAGAGATTGGCCTAATCCAAATTCGGTAAATAAGGCGCGTAATCTATCCTCCATGCGTGATTCAAATGCCTCCAACTTGGCATCGATTGAACCTTGAGATGCCATTGCGTGTGCCTCCAGATATGAGATGTCAGTATCCTTCTCTTGCTATTGGGTCAGTGATATGAAATGGTTGGGTGGATTGATGGCCAAAAGAGGTAGTGGGTCAAGGGTGGATGGCTGCAGTTTGGGGTTGAATAGTTGCTATTTTTTAGTTGATGTTGGGGCTATGATTTAGGGCTGCTGTAGGGGCTATAAGGAGGGTTTGGTGATAGAGGTTTAGGGTTCGAGGGATGGCTTAGGGTTACTATTGATGGTAGTAACTGGTTTTGTAAGATTGGTGGTTGTGGAGGGTAACGATCAGTGGAAGGCTCGGTGGTTATGGAAGACCGCTGTTTAGGCTATGGTTTGGGTTGTCTATGTAGATAAAAAAAAAGGTTATGATGTCTGCATCTTAAATCTAGAGGAGTGCTCTAAAGATGATGTGGGTGGCAGCAAAAATTTTAGTAAGGATCAGATATGGGTGTAGCAAAAACACCGAAAGTGAGTGCTACAAAATTCTACGTCGATAGGCTACGATAGGTTGCTATTTTAGGCTACGGTTTTTGGTGTTGTTTGGGTTATAAATATAGGTTATGATGGTTGTGTCTTAAGGCTAAAGAGATGCCCTAAAGACATCTTAGGTGATGGAAGCATGATGGTTAGGTTTCGGTGGGTTAAGAAGAAGAAGAAAGACAAAGGTACAATAACAACTTTTTCATCAAAAAAATTCCAACAGCGAAGACGTAATTTTTTCCAAAACTTTTTAATAAAAATTTAAGTGAAACTCAAGGGAAATCTACTATTAAGGGAGAAGTAATGTCATCAAAAATTTCATGGAAAGAAATGATAGCAAAAGTTTCAGCAAAATCAAAGATTGCAAGAAGGTGTTGCTGTAGAATTTTTTTCAGTGAAAGATTTCAGTAGTATAGTCAAAAATTTTTTGTAGTAGTTCTTAATAAGGAATCAAGTAAAACTTAATGGGAATCCACTAGCAAGGGAAAGATATTAAAAAGTTTGTGGAAGAAATCAGTAGCAAAAGTTTCGGCAAGATTAGGGAATACGAGAAGATATCACGGTAGAATTTTTTTCATCGAAAGCTTTCAACAGTATAGACGAGATTTGTTTCTAGCAGTTCAAAATAAGGATTCGAGTAAAACTCAAGAAGAATCTACTAGTAAAGGAAAGATGATGCTGACAAAATATTCGTGGAAGAAAACGGTAACAAAAGGTTCAGCAAAATCGAAGATCATGGGAAGGTATTACAACATATTTTTATATCTAAAGTGTAGCATGTTTGGATGTAAAAGATCAATAGTTTATATTAAGAATTTTTTAAGAAAACCAAAAGAAAATCTAAAGATAGGAAGTGCTAGAGCCATCATAAAAATTTTGTAGAGATTGGATTAGTAAAAATGTAGTAGCAAGATCAATTAAGCAAGGTTATGTGGCTGAAATTCTACAGCGTAACTTTCATCGTAAACATGGAAATTTTGTGATGAAAAGTTTGTGTAGCAAATAGGAATGAACTTTTTAGATTTTTTAAATAGGGATAACTAAATTGCAGTAGCAGTAAGGTAGGAAACCAGAACTTATTACAATTCATAGGGAGATCAAAGGATGATCTACGGTAGTGGAGATGACGGTGGAATTTAGTGACGATCTTCAAGCAGCGAGATGCCAAGAATGCTGCTTTGATACAAGTGATAGAACCATTATAGATTCTAAGCTTGGGGTGATCTTTATAGGGGATCGACCTCCTTGAAACTCTATAGGGGTTCATCTCTCTTTGGTTTTCTGTATTTTATAGGGCTTCTAAACCCCAACTCCTAATACAATTTCTACTTAAGACTCCTACTCCAACTTTAAAAAGTAACTCCCACATCCAACAACTCCAACTCCAACTCTAAGAAGCAACATTCAAACTAATCCTAATCCTGTTCTAACTTAACCCCTCCTCAACCAACCCCTCTTTAATTAGGATAAGGGGTGGTTAATTAGGGTGACATGTATCTTATTCTTTTCTCAAAATATCTTCCTCCCATCTAATCATAACCTAGTCGGCCTCCTTGCTTTTTTATTAGGGGTTGGCTAGATAGGATTTACATGAATGCCCTTTGAAAAGTTCAAGATCTAGTATAATTGGTTATTGAGACTTGCAGCCAACCTTACAAAGACAATTGAGTATCAATAAAGGATCATCCACTCTTGGTATCACAAGAGGAATATCTCATGTGTACTCGTTCAAACAAATCCCTATCTAGGGTCATTCGGATCGAGAGAGGAGTTCTCTAGGAGAACCGGATTAGAGTGAGACACGGATGGATTTCATATGTGACCTGACAGTACCATGTCTGTTATGATCAATTGACACTAAAAAAGAGGCATTACGATTCGGATCTGGAAAAATAGGGATATACGATCTCCCTATGTAAATAATCTTTCACACGATGCAGTTTTTCAGTTTTACGATTTTTTCTTGTGACCCAATCTTTTGCACGATGATTTGATCTATATGAAAAACTTGTTTTGTTTTTAATCTTCCGTTGTACATGTGATGCTCCCGCTTGGTTTCCCAACAATGGTATCAGAGCCAAAGTTGTTCGTGTGAAAGAATAGTTTTAAGTTGTGTGTGATGAGATTGAATCACGTAAAACTGTTCTATGTGTTTTGTTGTAGCGATTGATAGCGAAGGTCGTGCTGCCTGTGGGCGAGGGGCTACCACTTATGGGCTGGCTGCCTATAGGGGTGGCTAGGTCACCAGCAAGGGTGGTCGCTTGTGGCCAAGCCCCCTGCAAGGGGCGACTAGGTTGCTATAGGGCCTGCTTGCAAGGGGTAATCACCCGCGGCTAGGCCGCAAGGGATGGTCGCTCGCATGCATGTCTGCCACATACGGGCATGGCACCCATCGGCAGGCCGTCTATGGGCACAGTGCTAGCAGGTAGGCCACTTGCAGGCATAGGCAACGCCAGTAGGGGTGGCGCCCATAGAGGTGCTGCCTGTGGGCACAACAACCGCTCGTTCGTTAGGGGGTGCCACCCAAGTGTCATGAACGGTCGTCGCTCAACCGTAATGCCTTTGCTCCTTGAACCGTTCGTCACTTTTTCTTGCTTGTACATATGTTTGACAGCTTATTTTGTCTTGAGTTTACGTGTTTTTACCTAAGAAATGGAGCGAAAGTAGTGTAGAAGGCTGCAGAACGATCGCTCACTGCGCGGAGCCAAAATAGCCCAAAACAGCCCTATTTTTGGGTCTTTTTCATGTGCCGCGACAACCTTTCTGAGCGGTGCGAAATGTCAGCCATTTCAGAACCTTGGAACCCCCTGGGTGGCACTGGGCTGGATGGGGTTCCGGGTATATGTCGGGCGTAGGCATTCATCAGCAATTGAACTTGTCTTGCATCCGATACCTTGGGAACCGTCGTTTGTGGACTTGTGACCGTTCCTACAACCCTCCAAAGTCCTGTTTCGCTCTCTTTCTCTCTTTTCATTGCTGCACTCAAGGTGTTCGATAAATTGCTTGTACAGCTTTCCGCTTTGCAAGACGTCGGGACGTGTCCGTCGCTCGCTTCTGAATTAATCAACTTCTTCTTTTTAGGTCCTACGGGACCTTCAAAGGTTGTAAGAGGGCTGACCCTTTGTGGACAGAAAATGCGTTGGGCGTTTCATGACTTAGGCAATCCCAGCTAAGTCCGGAATAGTGAGCAAGGTTGCTCTACGACTTAGGGAATTTCAGCTAAGTCTTCGGGAGTGCCGCGAGGGTGCCGCACAGCTTAGACAAACTTTAGATAAGCCCGTGACAGTGTGGTATCAGAGCAGGCAAGCAATTCATACAAACAACGAAGAAGATTCGCAATCTCGCCATGGTGAAACATCATGGTGAATTGAGCAAGATGGGGCAAGCCGAACCCGTGCTCCAAGCAGTCGCAAGTGGGCTGCAAGTGCAAACTCGCTCGCAAACTATGGGAGTCACTCATGAGGAGCTCTATAGTGAACAAGACGAGCGTGAAGTTGGGTATTCTCCACGAGGGGAGGAGGCGCCATCTGGAGCGCCAACCGGGAAAAAGGGTCACAAGGAGAGAATTATAGCGGCGGAGACCCGCCTTGATGTTCTTGAAGCGAGCGTAGAGGAACTCTACCAAGGCCAGCGAGGGCTACTTAGGGTAGAGAGCTCGCTAGAAGAAGCTGAATCTCGGATCGAGAAAGTTGAATCTATGATGGATCAACTGATAGAGGACACCAAAGATTCCGTATGACACCTACATGAAGTTGTGGCGGAACTCACGGCTAAGGTGATGGTGTTAACAAGGACTCTTGATGCGGGAGGGAACAACACCCGCGCTGCGCCACCACAAAACTTCAGGGCACCAGAGCCGCAGTGCTACGGAGGTGCTAGAGATGCCAAAGAGCTTGAAAATTTCTTGTTCGACATGGAACATTGTCTACAAGGCTTGATTATGAAGAAACCAAAGTTGCTATAGCAACAATGTATGTGAATGGGGATGCAAAACTTTGGTGGTGAACCCGTTGGGAAGAGATCCAACAAGGCCGATGTCAAGTGGATACATGGGGAGACTTGAAGCGAGAGTTGAGAACTCAGTTCTTACCAGAGAACACAGAGTTTGTCACAAGAAGGAAACTGAGACAACTCCGCCAAAGTACAACAATCCGAGACTATGTGAAACAATTTTCAGCACTGATGTTGGATATACGGGACATCTCTGAGAAAGACAAACTATTCAGCTTCCTCGATGGTTTGAAGCCATGGGCACAACAAGAACTACATCGAAGGAATGTCACTGATGTAGTCGGGGCAATTGCAACCGCGGAAAGGCTAACTGACTTTGTTTCTTCAGAGGATTTGAGAAAGAAGAAACAATCTTCGGGAAATCGCCCATCTAAATACTCTCGAGCGAAGGAGTCTGGGGCGAGCAAAAGAAGAAGAATTTCCACAAGGGACCGGGCTCAAGAGGTAGAGTCCCAAAGCCTACTGGATGCTTCTTGTGTGGAGGACCGCACATGGTGAGGGAGTGCCCACAAAAACAGGCACTCAATGCTTTGACGGCATCGATTCTACCCCGTAAGTCAGACAAGGGCAAAGCAATCGCCCTTAGTTCGAGTAGTTCTGACTCCAGTAGCGACAGTGAGGCGTCGCAAGGACCCAGGATGGGAGCAATGCGTTTGTTGAATGCATTGCAGGGTCAAGTGGGGGAGAATACAAAGGTGAAGCCACCGAAGGAAGGAAGCAGCGAGTTGATGTATGTGGACATCAAGCTCAATGGCCAAACAACCCGTGCAATGGTGGACACGGGCGCGACCCACAATTTTATTGCCGATCGCGAAGCTAAGCGACTGGGACTAATCTTGGAGAAGAGCCCAAGTCGTATGAAGGCGGTGAACTCGGAGGCCAAGCGGATCTCCGGACAAGCAAAGGGGGTCCCCATCAAGATTGGGACATGGAACGGGAGAACAGACTTGATGGCGGTGCCATTGGACGACTTCCAAGTGATTCTCGGAATGGAGTTTATGCACGCAGCAAAGTTGGTGCCAATACCGTTCCTGAACTTCTTGTGTCTAATGGGAGGCGATGATCCATGCATGGTTCCAGTTTCTCGAGTAGGAACCAAGGACCTACAATAAATATCAGCTTTACAATTGAAGAAAGGGGTGCGAAAAGGTGAATTAACCTTTTTAGCTGCTATGAAGCTAGAGACATTTGACGGGGAGGCCATTCAGGAACCTACCATTGTGGCGAACATCCTGAAGGAGTTCTCAGATATGATGCCAACAGAGTTGCCGAGAACTCTACCACCACGCAGAGGCGTGGATCATCAGATTGAGCTGGAGCCGGAGTTAAGCCTCCAGAGACCACCATACCGCATGGCCCCTCCGAGATGGCGAGGAAGGTTAGATGAACTGCTAAGCGGTGGTCTCATCCGCAGCCCAGCACCTTCGAGCTCCAGTCCTCTTTCAGAAGAAACAAGATGGGAGCCTCCGATTATGCATTGATTATCGAGCCCTCAATAAGATGACGGTGAAGAACAAGTACCCTATCCCGCTCATCGCGGACTTGTTCAATCAATTAGGCAAGGCAAAGTACTTCTCTAAACTCGACCTTCGGTCAGGGTATTGGCAGGTGTGCATTGCAGAAGGTGATGAGGCGAAGACTACCTGTGACGGTATGGAGCATTCGAGTTCTTGGTAATGCCTTTAACCAACGCCCGCCACATTTTGCACTCTCATGAATCAATTTGTTCAAAGAATATCTGGATAAGTTTGTGGTCGTCTACTTAGACGACATCCGTCTATAGCCAAACACTTGAGGAGCATGTTAGACACCTCCGAACAATTTTCAAAGTTCTCGTGGAGAACACCTTATTCGTGAAGAGGAAAAGTGCTACCCAAACAGATTTTATTCTTGGGGCATCGAATTGGGAATGGGTCTATTCGAATGGACAAGGCTAAGGTGCAAGCTGTGGTGGACTAGCGAACACCAAAGAAGGTGCCAGAGTTGAGATCCTTCCTTGGGTTTGTCAACTATTATCGACGCTTCATAGTTGGATATTAGCCCCGACGGAGTTGCTAAAAAGGAGCGATCCGGAGATGGTCGGACAAATGTGAGGCGGCATTTCAAGACCAAGACCTATGTTAGAAGAACCTGTACTCAGATTGCCGGACTATGGAAAGTCTTTTGAAGTCCATACCGATGCTTCTGACTTTGCTATTGGAGGAGTTCTTATGCAGGAGGGTCATCCAGTGGCCTACGAGAGTCGTAAGCTCAACGAGACCGAGCGGCGATATCCTATACATGAGAAGGAGATGACAGCGGTGGTCCACTGTCTACGAGTGTGGCGACACTACCTTCTGGGAGCACCATTTGTGCTAAGGACCGACAATGTCGCATTGAGTTACTTTCAAACTCAAAAGAAACTCTCCCCAAAGCAAGCACGATGGCAAGACTTCTTGGCTGAGTTCGACATGGTGATGGAGTACAAACCCGGAAAAGCAAATGTCGTGGCCGATGCATTGAGTCGGAAAGTAGAGCTAGTGAATGCTATACAGTTGGAGGGCGGAGGCCAAGCAAGTCAATTACGCTCCAACTTTCTTTCCGTGATCGTGGTTGGACTGCATCGAGATCCTCAAGCAGTGGCTCGATTCAACTCATTAAAGAGGGCAAGGCACGACGATTTTGGGTCCAGGAGGGACTCATCTACACTAAGGGGAACAAAGTTTATGTCCCACGAGCAGATAACTTGAGGCGTGAACTCTTGAAAGAGTGTCACGATTCCCTTTGGGCTGGACATCCGGGTATCTACCGAACAATGGCTCTCGTGGAGAGGGCCTTCTATTGGTCGAAGATAGGGACAGATGTAGAGGAATATGTTCGAACATACCTTACTTGTCAACAGGATAAGATAAAGCAGCAGAAGCCAGTGGGACTTTTGGAACCGCTGCCCGTACCAGAAAGGCCATGGGAGAGCATTTCTTTGGACTTCATATCAAGCTTGCCCGTAGTAGGGGGACTTGGATCGATACTCGTGGTAGTTGACCGATTTTCGAAGTATGCAACATTCATTGCTGCACCCCTACATTACTCGGAGGAGGCGGCTAAGTTGATGATGAAGAATGTGGTTAAGTATTGGGGAGTCCCACACAACATCATTAGTGATCGGGATTCTCGGTTCTTGGGACGATTCTGGACTGAGTTGTTCAAGTTATTGGGGTCTAAATTATACTTCTCCACAAGCCTCCACCCTTAAACGGATGGCCAAACAGAGAGAATTAACTCGCTCTTGGAGCAATATCTTGACTACGTGAGTGCCAACCAACGAGATTGGGTGAAGCTGTTGGACATAGCCTAGTTCTCCTATAACTTACAGCGGAGCTCTGCATCCAACAAGAGCCCATTTGAAATTATTACGGGACAACAGCCATCAACTCCTCATACCCTGGTTATTGGTTATACAGGGAGTAGCCCATCAGCCTATCACTGAGGGAATGGCATCGTAATGCAGATATTGTGCGGGCTTACTTGGAGAAGGCGGCCAAAAAGATGATGCAGTGGGCAGACTTGGGAAGGCGACCACAAGAATTTAAAGTTGGTGACATGGTGTTGGTGAAGCTCCAACCAGCATCACTCCAATTCTTTAGACACAAAGTGCACAAAGGATTGACGCAAGTATGAAGGGCCTTTCCCAATCATCAGGTAGGCAATGTCTCATACAAGTTGCAAGCCAAGATGGTTCAGAATTCACAATGTCTTCCATGCGAGCAACTTGAAAGCCTACCACTCAGATCCGCGAGATGATTCCCGAAATGTTCCAACTCGACTACCCCCCACCAGAGCCTCTTACGAGAAGCGAGTTGAAACTATTCTAGCGGATCGTAAAATAAAGCTACCCAATGGAGCGCAGCAAATAGAGTACTTGGTGAAGTGGCAAAAGCTTCCTCAAACAGAAGCCAGTTGGGAGCCAGAAGACGCCCTACGACATGAAGAAGCTCGCATCAAAGCCTACCAACAAGCATCGACGAGGGCGTCGACAGTTTAAGTGGGGGAGAATGTCACGAACGGTCGTCGCTCAACCGTAATGCCTTTGCTCCTTGAACCGTTCGTCACTTTTTCTTGCTTGTACATATGTTTGGCAGCTTGTTTTGCCTTGAGTTTACGTGTTTTTACCTAAGAAATGTGAGCGAAAGTAGTGTAGAAGGCTGCGAATGATCGCTCATCGCTGAGCCCAAAACAGCCCTGTTTTTGGGTCTTTTTCATGTGCCGCGGCAACCTTTCTGAGCGGTGCGAAATGTCAGCCATTTCAGCACCTTGGAACCCCCCGGGTAGCATCGGGCTGAATGGGGTTCCGGGTATATGTCGGGCGTAGGCATTCATCAACAATTGAACTTGTCTTGCGTCCGATACCTTAGGAACCGTCGTTTGTGTACTTGCGACCGTTCCTATAACCCTCCAAAGTCCTGTTTCGCTCTCTTTCTCTCTTTTCTTTGCTGCACTCAAGGTGTTCGATAAATTGCTTGTACAGCTTTCCGCTTTGTGAGACGTCAAGACGTGTCCGTCGCTCGCTTCTGAATTAATCAACTTCTTCTTTGTAGGTCCTACGGGACCTTAAGAGGTTGTAAGAGGGCTGACCCTTTGCGGACAAAAAACGCGTTGGGCGTTTCATGATTAGGCAATCCCAGCTAAGTCCGGAATAGTGAGCAAGGTTGCTCTACGACTTAGGCAATTTCAGCTAAGTCTTCGGGAGTGCCGCACAGCTTAGGCAAACTTTCGCTAAGCCCGTGACACAAGGGCAATTGTGATGGCAACCGCTGAAAGGGGCAAAGGGTTAGGGTTTTCTTTTCTGTGGCAAAAGGATGAGTCTACCCATCAAAATTTAAAAAATTCCTAGGTCTATCCTATGCCCAAAATTTTGAAAACGCCTTTAACAATCCTGAAAATTCTCAGGTCTATCCTTTTGTCCAGAATTTTGAAAATACCCTTGACAATTCTGGAAATTCATGACATATCTTTATTTCCAGAAAAATAATTAATTAAAATAGTTTATTAACTATTTATTATCTAGTAATCATATATGATGATGTGTACAAGTGATATATGATATGGATGAAGGATCATCTATATGATATGATGTGTGTATATATGATTATTATTATTATTATAGCCTACGAGCCATCATATTTTCTCATTTATTGTCGAGCTTGTGTGTATGTGATTATTTTGTAATTATAAGGATAGGCACAATGGGAGCATAGAGGTGACAGCGGGACCCACGATGTCGTGGTGGGAGATTATGACACATGGTGATGCGACGAAGATCCGACAAAATCGATGATAACGAGATCAACGATCACAAGGCATAGAGATACACCGATGCACACTTAGATCCTTTTGTGAGTGATTAGGCCCATTGGCTTGGGCTTAATCATATTAGATGACGGCTCATGATCATCTGGTTGCGGCTTGCATATATGATATGTGTTATACACCTACTATATATATATATGTATATGTATATATATGTTATATATATCCATACATATATATGGATATATATATATATATACATACATACATATACATGTATATATATGTATATGTATGTATATATATGTATATATGTGTGTGTGTATATATGTATATGTAAATGTATATATATATATATATATATATATACATATATGTATATACATGTACATATATATAGATATACATATATATACATGTATATATATATGTATACATATATATATATATATATGTATGATTATATATATATATATATATATATATATAATCATACATATATATATATGTATACATATATATATATATATATATATATATATATATATATATATATGTATATATATATATATATATGTATGTATGTATGTATGTATGTGTGAGTGTGTGTGTATGTATATATATATATATACATATATATATGTATATATATATATACATATATATATATATATATATATATACACATATATGTATATATATATATATATGCATATATATATACATATATATATATATATATTTGTATGTAACGTAGATATATATTAAATATGTATGTGTTTGACACGACATATTAAGAGATCGATACAAAACAAAAACCCCTCCTATAATAATTTTAAGTTGGTAAGTGTGAGGTAATAAAATTAACCTACATGGCCTTCCATCATTAAGAAATAAATTGAATTACAACATAAGTTATGTTGGTCGAGCCACTTGAGGTTCACCTATTTACATGACTGAATTCTTGCCTACGATATAGAGATGTCACTGGTGACCTGAGAATATGATATGACTTGGTCGAGCAGTCGAGAGTATATCATTGAATTAGATTTATCTTGTAACGATAGTGATGACTTAACTGAACTTCATTGTTAGTCGAGTAGTTGAGACCATGATTCGAAGGCCAAACATAACGAGAATCACAAGTTGTGATTGACAAGAGTTGTCTACCTTTTCGGCTTATTGTAATTGGTCGAGTAACTCGAGGTTGCACTAAAATGCCAATTGGATGTCGATCCTCACTAAAAGTCTGTCGGAGACTTCCTTTTCACATGCCGAGAGTGTCGCGTGATTCACTAGGAAAATAGTGGGAATACATTAAGATGAAGTCCATATCTTAATTAGTTTTTTTGTAAAATCTACATATTATTTATTTATGCTATATCTTGTTTGATAGAAACATGTCGCTCACAAACACCGTACGTAGCAAACTTGATGACAACCACCTCAGTGGTCCAAACTACACAGATTGACTCTATAATTTGAGAACCGTTCTCACGATGGAGAAAATCGTACATGTCTTTAATACGATTGTGCCCACGTGGGAGGAAAGGACAAGCAAGGATGAGATCGCTCGCTCTATGAAGTATATAGATAGTCTTAGAGGATAACCTATATATTGATCTTATACTTCAATCCCCACCGGATTTCTTTTCTCATTTCATTATGAATTTTAACATGACCAAGTTTGAGGTGACTCTGCTTAAGCTCCTCAATATGTTGAGGGAAGCTGAGAGTACCATTAAAAAATGAAGCCAGTTCTCTATGTTGGTAAAACCAATAAGAAAAGGAAAATTGATAAGACCTTTAAGAAGGGCAAAGGGCAAGGGCAAACCAGGTAAGTCAAAGATTGTCAAGAGAGACCCAACTAAGGACATAGGTTAGTGCTTCCACTATGATAAAGATAGACATTGGAAGAGGAACTGTAAGGATTACCTTATAGACAAGGCGAGATAGAAGATTGGAGAAGCTTCAGGTATATTTATGATTACTCTCCACTTGTTAGATATTTATGATAACACATGGGTATTGGATATCAGGAGTGTTTATCACATTTACAATTTGTTACAAGTTCTGGCAAGATCTAGGAGATTGGCTAGAGGCAAGATGAGACTCAAGATGGGCAATGGAGCAAGAGTTGCTGCAGTTACCATTGGGGAGGTCACCCTATATTTGTTTAGTAGAGCTATCATTACATTAAATACATGCTATTTTTTCCCCTTTATTATAAAAAAACATTAGTTCCATCTCTTGTTTGATAATTAGTAGACATAAATTAATTTTTAAGAATAATAATTATTCAATAATTATGTATGATGAGATTATCACTAGAGGGACCATGATAAATGGCTTATATGTGTTAGACCCTTCTCCACACATCATGAATATAAATACATCTAAGAGGAAAAAAGATGAGGTGAATAATACATACATATGATATTATTGGTTAGGTCATATACATGACGAAAAGATTTAAAAGTTGCTGAACGATGGATACTTAGATCCATTTAACTATGAGTCGTATGCAACTTATGAACCTTGCCTTCTTGGAAAAATGATCAACTCTCGTTTTAGTGGAACTGGAGAGAGAGCTACTGAGTTATTGGAACTCATACATAGTGATGTATGTGGTCTCATGTTGACTCAGGCTATAAGTAGTTACTCATACTTTATTATATTCAATGATGATTTCTCTAGGTATGGACACATGAACTGATGAAGTACAAGTCTGACGTTTTTAAGAAATTCAAAAAATATAAGAATGAGGTAGAGAACCAGATTGGAAAGAGTATTAAGACTCTTCGATCAGATTAAGGAGGAGAATACTTGAGTATGGAGTTCACCCATTTCCTCAAGGACAATGAGATGTTATCTCAGTGGACACCTCCTTGTACACCTCAGCTCAATGGTATATCTAAAAAGAGGAATCACACATTGTTAGATATGGTGCAGTCCATGATGAGTTTCACTGGCCTACCCATCTCATTCTAGGGATACACCATAGAGACTACAACTTACCTTCTAAACAAAGTTCCATTAAAGTCGGTAGTGTCTACACCATATGAGATATAGAAAGGAAAGAAGCCCGATCTTAAGGTGGTTAAGATTTAGGGTTGTCCTGCCCATGTTAGAAGACACAACCTTGATAAGTTAGAATCAAGGCGGAATGATGCACGTTCATGGGATACCCTAAGGAGACTTTGGGGTATTGTTTCTATCATCCTAAGGACCAAAAGGTCTTTGTTGCCAAGAGAGCTGTGTTCCTAGAATGAACACATTCTTGGTGGAAATAGTGGGAGTGAGATAGAGTTGAGCGAGGTTGGAGAACTAGCTAAAGCACAATTCTAGAGTCCGAATTTGTTCAGGTACTTAGCACACAAGTTTGAACTTTATATAGGTCCAACAGAGTATCTCACCCTCCTAACAGATATGTGGGACATATCAGTAGGGAAGACTCTCAGGATGTTGATCCTTAGACCTATGAGGAGGCTATTATGAGTATAAACTCTGTGAAGTGACAAGAAGCCATGAATTCAGAGATAGATTTTATATACTCCAACAAGTTTTGGAACCTTATGGATACACCTGAGGGTGTCGTACCCATTGATTATAAATGAATCTTCAAGAAGAAGATCAGAGTGAATGAAAAGGTGGAGACATATAAGGCAAGGCTGGTAGCTAAATGATATCGTAAAAGAAAAAAAATTAACTATAACGAAACCTTTTCACATATAGCCATGTTTAAATCTATTATAATTCTTTTGGCCATTGCAACATGCTATGACTATGAGATCTAATAAATGGATGTGAAAATGATATTCCTCAATGACAACCTTGAGGAGGAGGTATATATGATATAACTAGAAGGATTCGTATCTAGAGAAATTCCAGATAAACCATGAGGAGGAGGTCCATAAATGTATTGAAAGTAAGCTTCATGAAGTTAGAACATAAGATATGATGAGACGATAAGATCTTATGACTTTGTTAAGAACGAAGATGAGCCTTGTGTGTACAGAAAGGTAAATGGGAGCATTATCACCTTCTTGGTGCTATATGTGGATAATATCCTAATCATTGGGAATGATGTAGAAATGATTTCCATAGTAAAGGCTTGGTTATCCTGAAACGTCTCCATGAAGGACTTAGGGGAAACATCCTATATTTTGGGGATTAGAACCAATAGAGATAGATCTAAGAGGATGCTTGACTTGTTCTAGTGAAAACAGGTACATAGACTCCATTATCAATAGGTTTGGCATGGAGAATTCCAAGAGATGTCTCACACCGATGAGACATGGAATACCATTTTCTAGGAATATATCTCCAAAGACTCTTGAAGAAAGGGCAGACATGGATAGGATACCATATGCCTTAGTGATATGGTCTATCATGTATGCTATGCTATATACCAAGTCTGATATAGCACATGCTCAGAGTGTCATAAGCATATATTAGGTGGATTCAAGTTTAAAATATTGGAAGGCAATAAAGTGTATTCTTAAGTACTTGAGAAGGATTAAGTATTTTTTACTAGTATATGAAGGAGATAGACTCCAGGTTGAGGGCTACATGGTGATAGAACCCTATAAGGAGCTCTATAAAATTTGATCTTTAAGGGGGATCAACCCTTGGAACACTATAGGGGTTCCTCTCTCCTAGGGTCGGCCAACAAGGCTAAAATATAATTGATCTTGCTTGATTAAAAGAGTTGGAGGCTACATGCTTATATAAGGCTCCATACCTAGCCCTAAGGGGATACTTCCTAAGTGAATTCTCCCTTTTGCCCCTCCTATAGCTACCATGCATAAATAAAGGGGGCGACGACCTAAGTGGCTGCACAAGCCACGCCCCTTTGCTAGAAACCCTAGCCAACCTGTCTAGTAAGGGGGGTGGCGGCTAGGAAGCCCTAAGGCCCCAAAATAAACCCTAGCCACACTTCTTTATAGGATAGAAGTGACTAGGTGGGGATTTATTATAATTTCACAAGATTCTGATTAATTACTTCTATGGTGATTAGGACTTAACCCTGTTGGAGTCCTATCAAGCCCACCCTCTTTGAATCAGCCTTGTCCTCAAGGTTGAGGGTCCATGAACTCTGGGAGCCTGGTCTTCAGCTCCTTATATGATTCTCATGCGATTATTAATTAAGCTTTAGCCTCCTCATCAGCTTGGGTGTCAGTTGGATGGATTTGGGCTGAGTCGTCTTCTTTAAATTTTTATTTGAGGTGGGATACCTAGAGGATCAACTGTAATCTTGATCTGGTGTACAAATCTGATCTCCAGGTTAGGGCCTCAATGTGATCCCCAATTTTGTAAGGTCTAGAGAAACAGGGAGATCACTTCTTTAAGCCTGGAGGCATAGAAAAACTTGATATTCAAATTTTCGTCCATTCTGTAATTTGTCGGGAAGTTATTTCTTCTTTACATATGCTGTCATGTAGTTAGTCTTTAGTAATAGTCAATCTTTTCTCTGGAATGATGATTGTCCTATGGTATAGTTCAGGATGATAAGAGCTTAATCTGGCGTGAGCATGGATTACAATTCTTCTGGGCTTACTCCTCTTTTATGCGATGGACATATATCCAACCAAAATTTAAATTTGGTAGCAATGAGAATTTCCTTTAAAAATCTCGTGTGGAGTGTGGGGGAAGTCTCGGTGTGAATTAGGAGTCAACTATCTTGCATAAGGGTGATGTCGATCCCAACTCTAGATGTGTCTGCTCAATCATAAACATCTGGCCATGACTTGGTGGGGACAATATCATGACCTTAAGGGCTATAGTTTCACTTGACTAAGGTGATACATCTTTCTTCATAGTGATAGGGATGATGTTTTGCTGAGATCTACGAATAATCCTCCTTTTATTCTGATTTTGCCACTGGAGGGGCTTAATTTTTTTACAATCTTGGGCTGTAGATCGGAGGTCATCCTCAAGGAGGTCTATGAGCATCATGGTCCGATCTTGGGAAAAGTCATTGAAGTCACCTGAGATTTGGAAGTGCTGCATCAGCAACCATGGTGAGTTCGATAGGATGTAACACTTTAGAAGTAGCTTATCTCTAGGGAAAAGGATGTAAAGATGTGTCATAGTGGGAAATAAGCATGGTCGAGCAATTCGTGTCTTTGTTATCTCTTGGGCGATTCTTTTATCTTCGACCTTCTGAGGTTGTAGTAAGTAATCTTACCGAGCAACAATTGGTAGAAGTTTCAGCCAGTTCAGCATAGGGGGGTCGGACAGCTTCAGAGAAGATAGTCGGCTCGATTTGGTAGAGACACCCAAAATTTTAGCAAGTTGTGGGAGAGGATTCATATCTTCAATCTCATGAAACTCTTGAATTTGAGTTAGGAAACCATTGGATTCTTCTTTTTGGATCCCCTCCAAGTGTTGTGTTGTGTTGTGGTTGTAGTCGCTGGGCTCCCTCGTAGAATCACCTATTTTTTTCTTCTAAAAAATTTTATGGTTAGTTTTAAAAAATTTCAGAAAACATCTCCAATCATGGACAACCGATCAATTATGAGTATTATATCAAAACTATCAAGAGGGAGGAGGAAAAAAATCAGCAACTATCTCTTGCTCCTATAGGATCAGTTTTACCCGTGGGCACTTCTGGTTGCACTTCAGAATTTGGACATTAGCTACCTTGACTTTGAACCTGCTGTAATCTTCTTATTGGAGCATTAAGTGGGTAGTAACCTTATTACTCATAAAGTTGTGTGTGCTCCCGGTGTTAATAAGGACGATGACAGATTGCTGCTCGAGAAACCTTTCGATCTTCAATATTTGGAGGTTTGTGTAGCCGAATAAGATAGGGACCGTGTAGGTGGCCAGTTGTGGTGTGTCCTTCTCCTTCGGCTCGAGAGTTGTATCTTCAAATTTGGGTTCTTCAGTGGGCATAATTATCAATGGTGTCTCCTTTTTATATTGGTGTTCTAGGCTCCATAGTTTATCATAATGCCAACATAGGCCCTTTGCTGATCTATCACGAAGCTATTCTCTTGTTAACTTTTTTGGCTGAGGTGGTCGGCTGGTGGTAGATGGGGCTGAGGGTCTCTGTGCTACTGGTCGTGCGATGGCTTTGGTCCTCCGAGCATCTTGGTTCAGCCTATCTTCGTATAGTCGTGT
Organism: Ensete glaucum; assembly: GCA_021527575.1. Taxonomy (NCBI): domain Eukaryota; kingdom Viridiplantae; phylum Streptophyta; class Magnoliopsida; order Zingiberales; family Musaceae; genus Ensete; species Ensete glaucum. Next base: position 17,489,999 of record CM038553.1, read on the forward strand.
GAAGGAGATGACTGCCTTAAGTGTGTACGACAGTCGCACTTTAACTTCTTCCCAAATCTCCGGTTTCAAGCCCTCAATAAATGTCTACAATATCTATTTTTAGACTAATCATAAGTTTGATTAGATAATCTTTCAAATCTAGTTTGGTACTCTTGGATGGTGGAGGTTTGATGGATCATCCTAATTCTTCGTCAATGTTCTTCTTACAATATGAATTTACACTACATTGTGATCTTATTGGGCTCGGTGATCAGCCCAATCTAAACTCTTCGAAGAGTGCACATAATTTAGCATCCAAACGCATCTCAAAAGCCTCCAATTTGGCTTCGAATAAGCCCATCAATGTCATGGCGTAAGGATCTCCCACTTGTCAAATAAACCGATTGAAGAGTGTAGCTACAATCTTTAAGGCAGCAAATGATAATAATGTCAGGGCTACGATTGTGAAGTCTCCAAGTGGAGAATGGCAGCCAAGGGTAGCAGCAATGGAGGAAGAAGAAGATGTCAGCAGTAACGTGATAGGACTCCAACAGGGTTGAGTCCTAATCATTTCAGTAGAAGTCAATAAAAATTCTATTAGATTGTAATAAAGCCTCTCCTACCTTACAAAAGAATATGACTAGGGTTTGGATTAACCGTTAGGCCTTACTAGCCACCGCCCCCCTTACTGGGCAAGTCGGCCAGGGTTTCCCCCTGCTTAGGTTGGCTATAGAGCCAACCTAGCTGCCCCTTGTTCCTATTAAGGCAAGATGGCTATAAGAGGGGCAAAAGGATAATTTCACTTAGGCAAGCACCCCCTTATGCTAGGGTTTTAATCCCTCTTTAAGATGTATCTGCCCCCTCTTTTAATCAAGCAATTATCATCTTCAATTCAGCCTTTGTGCCGAGTCTAGGAGGGAGGAACACCTATAGCGTTCCAAGGGTTGATCCCCCTCAATGATCAAAATCTATAAGGCTCCTTCTGGGGTCTTATCATATGATATCAGAGCCATATTCCTACTGCTCTATAGCCATCTTAGCTGCCTCTACCTTCCCAAGCAATTGCCATAATTGCTACGACATGCACCTCCACCTTCCACCCCAGCAGTAGATCAAATCAGTCTGTCGCTGTCCCCTGCATTTGATCCAAAATTCTGGTATATTTTTATAACCCACGCCTCTTTAATACTGCAAGATCCTTCATATTATATGTGGAAGGAGTTTTCCAAAGTTCCCTTGCTGCAAAATTTTACCGTCGCAAACATTATCATCGTTGCGAAGGTGAAGCACTGCAAAACATTTTAGTCGACTATTGCTACTTGAAACAAAACTTTTGTTCATCCTTTATGCCTAAAATTTTTACACAATCCTCAAGATAAAGTTGGCTTTCATATGGATTTAATTTCACAAAAAAACTCCTTCTGGATCTAGTTTTCTTGTATGATATTTCACCATCATGCAGTTCTGGAATTTTACGATGAAGGAATCTGCTTTGCATCTTTTGCCCTATTTCTCTATTGTTATGCTGCCAAAATTTTATCAAAGTCTCTACTGGTATTGACAACATCTAAACCAAGGGTTTCTATATAATTTCCTTAAACTTTCCTTTATAATTTCTGTTGAGAAGTCATCATTCTCTAATGTAAAAACTGGTTCAGTAGGATAGCACATCACAGCAATTCTTTTCACCGAATTCTATAAGATTTGAGTGCTATTTTTTGTGAGATTTTAGACTCTCTTTTCCTATCTCCAAACCCTACCATCTTTACTAAAAACTCTTCTATATATTACCCTAAAATGAATCAAAATAGGCCCCCAAATTAGCCACCTAAATCAGCCTATTCCTATCCAAACTAATTCACCTTCCAACCGGCCACCCCATTTCCCAAAACTCTCATGCCACTAACCTGACGCCAAAAGAAATATTTTAATATTACAGATCTAGTGGCATACACCATGGCATTAGAGGAGGCCATCAACACCAAGTTTGAAGTCTTTGAAAGCCGTATGGAGGAAAAGGTGCGATCCTTATTCGCCGAATTTAGCATAGGCCGACCATCAAGCCCGAGGAAGTCACACCATGGAGAGACTTTAGATCAGTGGGACGATCCTTAGATCCCAATAATCCATGCATGAAGGTTGACTTCCCAAGATAGAAGGAAGGAGACCCGATCGGATGGATCTTGCGCGTGGAGCACTATTTTCAGTTCTACCGAACTGCTGATGCCACACGAGTGGAGATCGCTGCCATACACCTCAAGGGAGATGCTATTTAGTGGTTCAATTGGTTTGAACACACCTATAGAGGACTCTCTTGGTAGCGGTTCAAGGAAGGGCTTCTAAACCGCTTTAGTTCGGCCAATTTCGACAACATCGATGGACAATTGGCAAAGATTCGTCAAACCTCTATAATACAATATTACCAAATAAGGTTTGAGTGTTTATCTAACTAAACTGAAGATTTGTCTGAAAAATAACTTTTAGGTACTTTCATTGAGGGCCTAAAGCTGGAAATCCTAGGAGAAGTAAAAGCACGACAATCATACACTCTTATGGCAATAATTTCCTTCGCGTGTATCCAGGAAGAATGATTGAACCATGAGGCATGAAGGACAAAGGTCACTCCCCAACCAGCTATGCCAAGGCCTACTGCCATTCATGCCCCCGCACCAAAAAAATTGACAAGGGATGAGCTTCGTGAATGATCGACCAAAGGATTATATTGGCGTTATGATGAACCGTGAAGCCGCGATCATCGTTGCAAAAAGGGCCGACTCCTCATGATTGAACCAGTGGAGGATGAGGACAACTAACCATATGAAGAAGGCCTTGAACCCGAAGAGGAAGTCATGGAAGAAGAGCCCCAACCGGCCGACTACGTAGTGCATACGTTGGCCGACTATTCCAACTCGCAGACGATGAAAGTTGGAGGACTTCTAAAGCAGCAACCCATCACCGTTCTCATCGATACGGGTAGCACAAATAACTTCCTCAATAGTAAGGTTGTTGCATGTTTAGCACTTCAAATCAAAGGTTGCAATAAGTTCGATGTAAAGGTCGCCGACGGTCGAATCCTCGATTGCGATTAACAATTCCCGCGGGTGAAGCTACTCCTCCAAGACCAAGAAGTGGTAGCCGATTTCTTCCTCCTACCCATTGATATTCATGAAGTTGTGCTTGTGATTGAATAACTCACAATGTGATAGAACTCCAGAAGGAGCCCTATAGATTTTGATCCTTGAGAGGGATCAACCCTTGGAATGTTGTAGGGGTTCCTCCCTCCTAGATTCGGCACAAGGCTGAAATAAAACTGATAATTGCTTGATTCAAGATAGGGGGCAGCTATATCATTATATAAGGATCAAAACCTTAGCCTAAGGGGGTGCTTGCCTAAGTAAAATTATCCTTTTGCCCCTCTTATAGACAACCTGCCTTAATAGGAATAAGGAGCGACTAGGTTGGCTCTATAGCCGACCAAAGTAGGGGGAAACTCTGGCCAAGCAACCCAGTAAGGGGGCGACGACCACTAATCCCTAAGGGCTAATCTAAACCCTAACCATACTCATTTATAAGATAGGAGTGGCTTTATTATAATCTAGTAGGGTTTTATTGACTAGTAGGGAGATTAGGACTCAACCTTGCTAGAGTCCTATCTAACCCACCCTCTTCAAATCAGCCTTGTCCTTAAGGTTGAAATTCCATGAACTCAGGGAACTGGGTCTTCAGCTCCTCATCAGCTTGGATGTTAGTTGTAAGAACTTGAGCTGGGCATCATCTTTAAATTTCCATTTAAGGTGGGATACTTGGAGGATCAACTGTAATTTTAATTTGGTGCAAGAATCTGATCTCTAGGTTGGGGCCCCAATATGATCCATAATTTTGCAAGGCCCAAAGAAATAGGGAGACCACTTTCTTAAGGCTTGAATTTCATGCTAGTGGTTCTGGAGATGAAGGGGGACTCGATCTTTCTCAGGAAACTATCATCTACTCTGACATTTGTCATGGGGAAGTTTCTTCCTTGCATGGGCTGTGACATGGTTAGTCTTTAGTGATAGCCAATCTTTCTTCTGGAATGGTGGCTATCCTCTGGTATGATTCAGGATGATGAGAGCCCAATCTGGCATGAGCATGGATTGTAATTCTTCTAGTTTAACTCCTCTTTCGTGCCATGGACCTATATCTAACCATATTTTAAATTTGGTAGTAATTAGTATCTCTTGTAAAAACCTTGTATGATGTGTGGGGGAAGCCTCGATGTAAACTAGGAGTCGACCATCTTGCATAAGAATAGCCTAAATTCTAACTCCTGACGCATCGGCCTCAATGACCAAAGTGCAGCCGAAATCGAGCAATACTAGGACCGATGTCATCGTCATGGCTGCCTTGAGTCATTCGAAGGCTGCAGAGGCTTTATCCAACCACAAGAAGGAGTCTTTCTTTAGTAAGGATGTGAGTGGGGCACTGATCTTGCTATAATCTTTCACAAAATTTTGGTGGTAGCTGGTGAGTCCAAGGAAACTTCGTAATGATTGTATGTTTATAGGTCTCGACCATCCTTGTATTACCTCGATCTTTGTCGAGTCTACCACCACTCCATCCTCTAATATAATGTGTCTAAGATACTCCAATTTATACTGTAAGAAGCTACACTTTGACTATTTAATATAAGGAGTATTCTCCTGAAGAATCGTTAGAACAGTTCGTAAGTGCTGAAAATGTATATCAAGCATAGGGCTATAAATAAGAATATCATCAAAGAATACTAATATAAACTTGCCTAGAAAACTCTAGAAGATGTTCATCGAGATTTGAAAATTAGAAGAAGCATTCGTAAGTTCAAAAGACATTACTAGAAACTCGTAGTGGCCATTATGCGTGCGGAATGCAGTTTTCAGAATATCTTCACTGTATACCCGAATCTATGGTATCCAGATTGGAGATTCAATTTAGTGAGGATTCGGGCTCCTTTTAATTCATCCAAGAGTTCATTTACAAATGGGATAGGATATTTATCCTTAACAGTGATGGCGTTTAGAGCCCGATAGTCAATGCATATCCACCATGTACCATCTTTCTTGTGTACTAGCAACACCGGTGAGGAGTAAGGGCTGCAGCTCAATCGAATCACCCCGGTGTCAAGCATCTCTTTAACAATGTTCTCAATCCCGTCCTTCTACAAGTGAGGATAGTGGTATAGTCATAAATTTACTAGAGATTTGCCTGGCAAAACAAGAATGCAGTGGTCATGCGACCGGTCAGGGGGCAGCCTGCGCGGCTCCAAGAAAACATCCGGGAATTCATTCAGGCAAAGGGCAAGCTTAAGATATGAGTTTTGTACATTCTCCCTCATAGATGGCTATTGAATATGCATCAAGAATCCACCATGTGCTTTGTGCAAAACTTTATCCATTTGTTATGATAAAATGGTGAAAATTTGGCTCCCACGCTTGCCTCGTAACGTGACCTGTCTCCCTTTGTAATACAATTTTATGATTAATTTAGAAAAATTTAGGAGATATCACCTAGTGTTGTGAGACATTCGATCTCGAGTATGACTTCATAATCATTGATGGATAGGAGGAAGAAATCAACTATCACTTCTTGGTCTTGGAGGGGTAATTTCACCCGCGGGCACCATTGGTCGCACTTAAAGATTCGGCTGTCGGCAATCTTTACGTCAAACTTGTTGCAACCTTCAATTTGAAGCACCAAACATGCAACAACCTTATAGTTAAGAAAGTTATTGGTGCTGACCGTGTCGATGAGAATGGTGATAAGTTATTGTTTTAGAAGTCATCCAACTTTCATCATCTGCGGTTGGAATAGCCGGCCAATGCATGCACTGCATAGTTGGCCAGTTGGGACTCTTCCTCTATGGCTTCTTCTTTAGGTTCAAGGGCTTCTTCAGATGTTTCATTGTCTTCATCCTTCACTGGTTCAATCATAAGGAGCTGACCCCTTTTGCAGTGATGTTCATGGCTCCACGGTTCATTGTAATGCCAACACAACTCCTTGGTCGATCGTTCGTGAAGTTCATCTCTTGTCAACTTTTTTGGTGCAGGGGCTTGGAAGGCAGTAGAGGGGGCAGTAGGCCTCGACATGGCTAGTCGAGGAGTGACCTTTGTCCTTCATACCTCATGGCTCAATTATTCTTCCTGGATATACGCGAAGGAAATCACCGCCATAAGAGTGTACGGTTGCCACGCCTTTACTTCTCCTCAGATCTCCGACTTTAGTTCCTCGATAAAAGTACCTAAAAGTTATTTCTCAGATCAATTCTCAGTTTGATTAGATAAACACTCAAACCTTGTTTGGTATTCTTATACTATAGAAGTTTGATGAATCGTTGCCAATTGTCCGTCGATGTTGTTGAAATCGGATGGTCCGAAGTGGTCTAGTAGTCCTTCCTTGAATCGTTGGCCAACTAACCCGGTAAGGGGGTGATGACCACTTAGCCCTAAGGGCTAATCTAAAACCTAGCCATACTCCTTTATAAGATAGGAGTGGCTTTATTACAATCTAATATGTTTTTATTGACTACTTCTAGGGAGATTAGGGCTCAACCCTACTGGAGTTCTATCACAACTTGATCTTGAGAATTGTGTAAAAATTTCAGCCAAAAAGGATAAACAAAAGTTCAATTTCAAAAGGCCAATAGACGGAAGGCAAATTCTATATTGTAAAATTTTAATACTATGCAATGAAGAATCACAGTGCTATAAGTCCAGATCCAGAAGGAGTTTTTTCACAAGATTAGTCTTAAATGAAAGTAAGACGATCTATGAAATTGTATAAAAGTTTTAGTCAAAAAGGATGATTAAAAGTTTAGTTTCAAGAAGTAATAATCGGTTGAAAATTTTTACAGTGTTTTGCTTTTGCAACGATGATAACATTTGCGACAAACAAAATTTACAGCGGATAAAATTTTAAAAAAATCTTGAATATGTAAAATAAGGAATCTTGCAGCTTTGAAGAGGCATGGATGATAAAAATATAACATAATTCTAGATCAAATGTAGGGGGCAGCGGCAGACTGATTTGATCTACTACTGGGGTGGAAGGTGGAGGCGCGTGTTGTAGCAATTATGGGAATTTCTTAGGAAGGTGGAGGTATGGATGACGGCTATAGGGGCAGCAAGATCACTGCTCTGATACTAGATGATAGAACCCTAGAAGGAGCCCAATAGATTTTGATCCTTGAGCGGGATCAACCCTTGGAATGCTGTATGGGTTCCTCCCTCCTAGAGTCGACACAAGGCTGAAATAAAATTGATACTTGCTTGATTCAAGAGAGGGGGCAGCTACATCATTATATAGGGATCAAAACCATAGCCAAAGGGAGTGCTTGCCTAAGTAAAATTATCCCTTTGCCGCTCCTATAGCCAATCTGCCTTAATGGGAATAGGAGGCGACTAGGTTGGCTCTATAGCCGACCTAAGCAGTAGGAAACTCTGGCCAAGCAACCCAGTAAGAGGGTGACGACCACTAAGCCCTAAGGGCTAATCTAAACCCTAACCATACTCCTTTATAAGATAGGAGTGGCTTTATTATGATCTAGTAGGGTTTTATTGAGTACTTCTATGGAGATTAGGACTCAACCCTACTGGAGTTCTATCACAACGCTAGGTGATATCTCCTGTAATTTTTTTAAATTAATTATAAAAATTTATTGTAAAGGGAGACAAGTCACATTGTGATAGAACCCCAAATGGAGCTTTATAGATTTTGATCCTTGAGGGGGATCAACCCTTGGAACGCTGTAGGGGTTCCTCCCTCCTAGATTCGGCACAAGGCTAAAATAAAATTGATAATTGCTTGATTCAAGGGAGGGGTCAGATACATCATTATAAAGGGATCAAAACCCTAGCCTAAGGGGGTGCATGCCTAAGTAAAATTATCCCTTTACCCCTCCTATACCCAACCTGCCTTAATAGGCATAAGGGGCAACTAGGTTGGCTCTATAGTCGACCTAAGCAAGGGGGAACCCTGGCCAAACAATCCAGTATGGGGGCAGCGACCACTAAGCACTAAGGGCTAATCTAAACCCTAGCCATACTCCTTTATAAGATAGGAGTGGTTTTATTACAATCTAGCATGGTGTTGTTGACTACTTCTAGGGAGATTTGGACTCAACCATGTTGGAGTCCTATCAAAACCACCCTCTTAAAATCAGTCTTGTCTTCAAGCTGAAGCTCCATGAACTCAGGGAATCGGGTCTTCAGCTCCTCATCAGCTTGCGTGTCAGTTGGAATAACTTGAACTAAGTCGTCATCTTTAAATTTTCATTTGAGGTGGGATAATTGGAGGTTCAACTATAATTTTGATCTGGTGCACAGTCCTGATCTCTAAGTTATGGCCCCAATGTGATCCCCAAGTTTGTAAGGCCCAAAGAAATAAGGAGACCACTTTCTTGAGCCTTAAATTTCATGTTGGTGGAGTTAGAGATGAATGAGGACTTGATATTTCTCAAGAAACTTTCTTCTGCTCCAATGTTTGTCAGGGGGAAGTTTCTTCCTTGCATGGGCTATCACATGGTTACGCTGTAATAGTAGTCGTGCCTTCTTTTGGAGTAAGGACTATCTTCTGATAAAATCTCTAGTGGTTTGAGTCCGAGGTGGGTAGGATTGGTGATTTTTCAGGGGCCCATTTTCACTTCATGTTGTTGACCATCTTGGATGAGGATGGTGCTGACCCCCACTCTGGATGTGTCTACTCTAATAATAAACATCTGGCCATAATTTGGTGTGGATGACATCGTGGCCGTGAGGGCTCAATTTTCTCGTGGTCTTGGGCCATAGATCGGAGGTCATCATTAAGGAAGTCTTTAATAATTATGGTGCAATCCTGGGGAAAGTTGTGGAAGTCACCTGAGATCTGAAAGTGCTGCATCAACAACCATGGTGAGTTTAACAGGATGTAACACTTTAGAAGTAGCTTATCTCCGAGGAAAAGGATGTAGGGACATATCGTAGTGGAAAATAAGTATGGCAAAAACAATCCATGTCTCTGTCATCTCTTGGATGACCCTTTTATCTTCAACCTTCTGAGGTTATATGAAGCAATCTGGTCGAGCAACAACTGGTAGAAGTTTCGACCTGTTCAGCATAGGGGGGTCGGCCAGCTTCAGAGGAGGTAGTCGGCTCGGTTGGATGGAGATGCCCAAAAATTTAGCAAATTATGGGAGTAGTTTTTAATCTTCAATCTTATGAAACTCTTGAATTTGAATTAGCAAACCATTGGATTCTTCTTTTGGTACCCCCTCCAAGTGTGGTGTTGTGGTTGTAGTCACTGGGCTCCCTCGTAGAATCACCTGCTTTCCTTTTTTGAAAAATTTCATAGTTAGCTTCGAAAAATTTTAAAAAATATCTCCAATCATGGATAACCAATCAATGCAAGTACTATATAAAAACTATCAAGAAGGAGGAGGAAAAAATCAGCAACTACATCTTGCTCTTATAGGATCAGTTTTACTCGCGGGCACTTCTGGTTGCAGTTCAGAATTTAACCGTTAGCTACCTTGACTTCAAACCCATTGTAATCTTCTTTTTGGAGCACCAAACATGTAGCAACCTTACTGTTGACGAAGCTATTGGTGTTGCCCATGTCGATGAGAATGGTGATGAGTTGTTGTTTTAGAAGTCCTCCAACTTTCATCATCTATGGGTTGGAATAATCGACCAATGCGTACACTACGTAGTTGGCCGGTTGGGACTCTTCCTCCATGACTTCTTCTTTAGATTCAAGGGCTTCTTTAGATGTTTCATTGTCCTTATCCTTCGCTGGTTCAATCACGAGGAGCCGACCCTTTTTGCAGTGATATTCGTGGCTCCATGGTCCGTTGCAATGCCAAAACAACTCCTTGGCCGATCGTTTGTGAAGCTCATCTCTTGTCAACTTTTTTTGGTGCAGAGGCTTGGATAGCAGTAGAGGGGGTAGTAGGCCTCGACATGGCTGGTCGGGGAGTAACCCTTGTCCTTCGTACCTCGTGGTTCAATTGTTCTTCTTGGATACGTATAAAGGAAATCGCCGTCATAAGAGTATACGATTACCATGCCTTTACTTCTCCTCGGATCTCCGACTTTTGGCCCTCGATAAAAGTACCTAAAAGTTGTTTCTCAAACTAATTCTTAGTTTGGTTAGATAGGCACTCAAACCTTATTTGGTATTCTTATATTGTAGACGTTTGATGAATCTTTGCCAATTGTCTATCGATGTTGTTGAAATCGGTTGGTCCGAAGCGGTCTAGTAGTCTTTCCTTGAATCACTGTCAAGAGAGTCCTCCATGAGTGTGCTTAAATCTATTAAACATGGAATAACATCTTCCTCAAGGTGGATCGTAGCAATCTCCACCCGTGTGGCATCGGCAGTTCGGTAGAACCGAAAATAGCACTCCAAGTGCAAGATTCACCCGATCGGGTCTCCTTCTTCCCATCTAGGGAAGTCAACCTTCATGTATGGATTATTGAGATCAAAGGTGATGTGGCCATGTTCTTGAGGATTGTCTCGCTGATCCGAAGTTTCTCTGTATTGTGATTTCCTCAGGTTCGACAGTCAGCCAATGCTGAATTCGGCAAAAAGGGATCACATCTTCTCTTCCATGCGGTTTCTAAAGGCTTCAAGCTTTGCATTGATAGCCTCCTCTGATGCCATAGTATATGCCTCTAGATCTATAATATTAAGATCTTCTTTCTGTTGTCAAGTTAGTGGCATAGGAATTTTGGAGAAGGGGATAGCCAGTTGGAAGGTGAATCGGTTTGGATGGAAGTAGGCTGCGGTTTAGGGCAGATTTGGGGTTGCAGTTTAATGGAGTTTAGGCTACAAATTGGTATGGTTTTAGGGCTGTGATAGTAGTAGATGAAGGTTAGGAAAATAGATTTTAGATCTGAGATAGATGGCAGCAAAGGTAGGTGTCTCGGTAAAGAAAGTTGGCTAAAAAGGTAAGTGGATCGATAAGAAAATATGCTAATTTGGGGGCTATTTAGATTCAGTTTAGGATAATATTTGGAAGGGTTTTTAGTAAGGATGGTAGGTTTGGATATGAGGAAAATAGAGTCTCAAATCCTATAAAAAACAACACTCAAATATGATAGAATTCAGTAAAATGAAGTGTTGCGATGTGTTGTCTTACTGAACCGACTTTACATCGGAGAAATGATGACTTCTTGACATAAATTCCAGAGAAAAGTTTAAAAAAATTATATAGAAACCCTTGGTTCAGATGTTATTAATATCAGTAAAAAGTTTGACAAAATTTTGACCGCATAATAGTAGGGAAATAGGACAAAAGACGATAGTTAGATTCCTCTGTCGTAAAATTCTAGAACTGCCTAATGGTCAAAGATTGCACAAAAAAACCAGTTCCAAAAGGCATTTTTTCATGATTCAAATCCAAATGAAAGCCAACTTGATCTTGAGAATCATATAAAAATTTTAGCCAAAAAGGATTAACAAAAGTTCGGTTTCAAGAGGCCACTAGGTGGAAGGCAGATTCCGTATTGTAAAATTTTTGTACTATGCAATAAAGAATCACAGTGCTATAAGTCTAGATCCAGAAGGAGTTTTTTCACGCGATTAGTCTTAGATGAAAGTAAGATAATATGTGAAATTGTATAAAAGTTTCAGCCAAAAAGGATGATTAAAAGTTTAGTTTCAAGAAGCAACAATCGATTGAAAATTTTTGTAGTGTTTCACTTTACAACAATGATAATGTTTGCGATGAACAAAATTTGCAGCGGATAAAATTTGAAAAAAATCTTTAACATGTAAAGTAAGGAATCTTGTAGTATTGAAAAGACATGGATGATAAAAATATACCAAAATTCCAGATCAAACATAGGGGGCAGTGGCAGACTGATTTGATCTACTATTGGGGTAGAAGGTGGAGGCGCGTGTCGTAGCAATTACGCGAATTGCTTGGGAAGGTGGAGGCGGCTGAGATGGCTACAAGGGTAGCAAGATCGCTGCTCTGATACCAGATGGTAGAACCCTAAATGGAGCTCTATAGATTTTAATCCTTAAGGGGGATCAACCCTTGGAGCACTGTAGGTGTTCCTCCCTCCTAGATTCGGTATAAGGCTGAAATAAAATTGATAATTTCTTGATTCAAGAGAGGGGGCGGCTATATCATTATATACAGATCAAAACCCTAGCCTAAGGGGGTGTATGCCTAAGTAAAATGACCCCTTTGCCTATCTTATAGCCAACCTTCCCTAATAGGAATAGGGGGCGACTAGGTTGGCTCTATAGCCGACCTAAGCAGGGGGAAACCTTGGCCAACCAACCCAGTAAGAGGGTAGCAGCCACTAAGCCTTAAGGGCTAATATAAATCCTAGTCATACTCTTTTATAAGATAGGAGTGGCTTTATTACAATCTAGCAGAGTTTTATTGAATACTTCTAGAGAGATTAGGACTCAACCCTACTAGAGTCCTATCACATTGTGAGGCAAGTGCGGGAGTCATATCTCCACCGTTTTGATACAATGGATGGAGAAAGTTTTGCATAAAGTATATGGGAGATCATATCCAGTAGTCATATAAGGGGGAGAATATACAAATTTCAGATCCTAAGCTTGCCCTCTTGCTAAATAAATTCATAGACGTTTTCATGGAGCCGCACGGGCTGCCCCCTAACTGGCCACATGACCACCGTATTCCTATTCTGTCGGGCAAACCTCCAGCAAATTTGCATCCATATCACTATCCTCACTTGCAGAAGGATGAGATCGAGAACATCATCAAAGAGATGCTTGACATCGGGGTGATCCGACCGAGTTGCAGCCCTTATTCTTCACTAGTGTTACTAGTGTGAAAGAAGGATGGTATGTGACGGATGTGCATTAATTATTAAGCCTTAAATGCTATCACTGTCAAGGATAAATATCCTATACCTATCGTAGATGAGCTCTTGGATGAATTAAAAGGAGCCTGAGTCTTCACTAAACTGGATCTCCATTCCGGTTATCACTAGATTCAAGTATGCATTAAAGATATTCCGAAAACTACATTCTGCACGTATAACGGCCACTAGTAGTTTTTGGTAATACCTTTTGGACTTACAAATGCTCTTTCTACTTTCTAAAGCCTGATGAATGACATCTTTCAGAAGCCCGTGCGTCCAAGGAAGCCAGGTAGTGATTTTACGTTTGTAGGTTTCGGCCATCCTTGCATTGCCTCGATCTTTGTCGGGTCTACTGCCACTCTATCTTCTAATATACTATGCCCTAGATACTCCACTTTATGCTGTAAGAAGTTGTACTTTGACTATTTAACATGAAGAGTATTCTCTCGAAGGATTGTTAGAACAATTCACAAGTGCTGAAAATGCATATCAAGTGTAGGGCTATAAATGAGAATACCATTAAAGAATACTAATACGAACTTGCATAGAAACCTTCAGAAGCTATCATTAAGCTTTGAAAGGTAGAAGGAGCATTTGTAAGTCCTAAAGGTATTACCAAAAACTTGTAGTAGCCATTATGTGTGCAGAATGTAGTTTTCAAAATATCTTAAATGCATACCTGAATATGATTGTATCTGGATCGAAGATCCAATTTAGTGAAGACTCGGGCTCCTTTTAAATAGTCCAAGAGTTCATCTATGATTGGAATAGGATATTTATCCTTGATAGTGATGGCGTTTAGAGCCCGATAGTAAACGCACATCTGCCACGTACCATCCTTCTTGCGCACTAGCAACACTGGTAAAGAGTAAGGGCTACAACTCGGTCGAATCACCATGGTGTCAAGCATCTCTTTAATAATATTCTCGACTCATCCTTCTACAAGTGAGGATAGTGGTATAGTCATAAATTCGCTAGACATTTGCTTTGCAAAATAGGAATGTGCATGCGGACGGTTAGGGGGCAAGTCGCGTAGTTCCGAGAAAACAACCGCGAATTCATCCAGCAAACGGGCAAGATTAGGATCTAAGTTTTATATGTTCTCCCCCTTAGATGGCTACTAGATATGTATCAAGAATCCACTATGTGTTTTGTGCAAAACCTTCTCCATTCGTTGCGACGAAGTGGTGGAAATATGACTCCGCGCTTGCCTCGTAACATGACCTATCTCCCTTTCTAATAAAATTTCATGATTAATTTAGAAAAATTCCAAGAGATATCACCTAGCATTGTGAGCCATTTGATCCCAAGTATGGCTTCATAATTATTGATGGGTAGGAGAAAAAAATTAACTATCACTTCTTGGTCTTAGAGGAGTAGTTTCACCCGCGGGCACCGTTGGACACAATTGAGGATTCGGCCGTCGATGACCTTTACATCAAATTTGTTACAACCTTTGATTTGAAGTGCCAAAGGTGCAGCAACCTTACTATTGAGGAAGTTATTTGTCCTATCTGTGTCGATGAGAACAGTGATGGGTTGCTATTTTAGAAGTCCTCCGACTTTCATCATCTGCAGGTTGGAGTAGGTAGCCAATATGTGCACTGCGTAGTCGGCCGGTTGTGACTCTTCCTTTGTGGCTTCTTCTTCAGATTCAAGGCCTTCTTTAGATGGTTTATTAACCTCATCCTCTACTGATTCAATCACACGGAGCCGGCCCTTTTTGCAGTGATGTTCTTGGCTCCATTGTTCATCACAGTGCCAACACAATCCTTTGGCCAATCGTTCATGAAGCTCATCCCTCATCAATTTTTTTGGTGCATCGGCTCAGATGGTGCTAGAGGGGGCTGCAGGCCTTGGCATGGCTGGTCAGGGAGTGACCCTTGTCCTTCGTACCTCTTGGTTCAATCGTTCTTCTTGAATACGCATAAAGGAAATTGCTATCATAAGAGTGTACGGTTGCCGCGCATTTACTTCTCCCCGAATCTCCGGCTTTAGGCCCTCGATAAAAGTCCCTAAAAGTTTTTTTTTAGACTAATCGCTACCAAGAGAGTCCTCCATGGGTGTGCTCAAACCAATTAAACTACTGAATAATATCTCCCTCATGGTGGATAGCAGCAATCTCTACCCATGTGGCGTTGGCGGTTCAGTAGAACCGAAAATAGTGCTCCGCGCGCGAGATCCACCCGGTCAGGTCTCCTTCTTCCCATCTAGGGAATTCAACCTTCATGCATGGATTATTGAAATCAGAGGTGATGTGACCATGTTCTTGAGAATCATCTCGCCGATTTGAAGTTTCTCTATGTTGTGATTTCCTCGGACTCGACAGTTGGCCAATACTGAATTCAGCAAAAAGGGATAGCATCTTCTTTTCTATGCGGTTTTCAAAGGCTTCAAGCTTTGCATCGATAGCCTCCTTTGATGCCATATTATATACCTCTAAATCTATAATATTAAGGTCTTTTTTCTACTGTCAAGTTAGTGGCATGGGAATTTTAGAGAAGGGGGTGGCCGGTTAGAAGGTGAATCAATTTAGATGGGAGTAGGCTACAGTTTAGGGCTGATTTGGATGGCTATTTAGGTTCAGTTTAGGGTAAGGTTTGGATAGGTTTTTGGTAAGGATGCTAGAGTTTTGAGATGAGGAAAAGAGAGTCCAAAATCTCACAAAAAATAGTACTCAAATATGATAGAATTGGGCAAAAAAAGGTGTTGCGATGTGCTATCCTACTGAACTGATTTTACATCAAAGAAACGATGACTTTTCGACATAAATTCCAGAGAAAAGTTTAAGAAAATTATGTAGAAACCCTTGGTTCAGATGTTGTTAATACCAATAAAAAGTTTGATGAAATTTTGGCAGCATAACAATAGGAAAATAGGGCAAAAGACGAAATGCAGATCCTTCATTGTAAAATTCTAGCACTGCATGATGGTGAAAGCTTACATAAGAAAACTGGTTCCAGAAGGGGTTTATTCCAAAAATTAGTCCTAGATGAAAGCCAAGTTGTTCCTTAAAATTATGTAAAAATTCTAGCCAGAAAGGAGAAGAAATAAACTAGTTTCAAGAGGCAAAAATCCGGTTAAAAATTTCTGTAGCGTTTCGCCTTCATAATAACGATAACGTTTGCGATGAACGAAATTTGCAGCGGATAAAATTTGAAAAACAATCTTCAATGTGTAAAGTAAGGAATCTTGTAGTAGTGAAGAAGCGTAGATGATAAAAATATACCAGATTTCCAAATCATGCAGGGGGCGGCAGCAGATAGATAGATCTGCGGCTTGGTGGGCGACGGTGGATGGAGGCGACGTCAAATGCAATTATAAAAATTTCTTAGAAGATGAAGGCGTGGATAATGGCTACAGGGTAGCAGGAACATTGCTATGATACCAGATGATAGAACCCCAGAAGAAGCTCTATAGATTTTGACCCTTGAAGGGGATCAACCCTTGGAATGTTATAGGTCTCTTTCTTTCCATCTAGGTAAGTCAACCTGCATACCTGAATTATTTAGATCAAGGATGATGTAACCATTATCTTGAGGATTGTCTCACCGATCTAAAGTTTCTCCTTGTTGTGATTTCTTTGGGCTAGGTGATTGGCCCATGCTGAATTCGGCAAAAAGGGATCATATATTCTCCTCCACATGACTTTCAAAAGCTTCAAACTTGGCATTAATAGCCTTCTCCAATGCCATGGTGTAGACCTCTAGATCTGTAATGTTGAGATCCTTTTCTATTATCGTGTTGGGGCATGAGAGGTTTTGAGGAAGAGGTGGCTAGTTAGGTAGGTGGATCAGTTTTATGGAAGTAGGTTACGGATTAGGGCTGATTTGGGTGGCTGTTTGGAATCGATTTAGGGTGCGATTTAGAGGGGCTCTTAGTGAGGATGGTAGGGTTTGAGATAAAAGAAAGAGAGTCCAAAAATCCATAAAATATAGCAGTCAAATCCGATGGAATTCGACAAAGAAAGGTGTTGCGATGTGTTGTCCTACGAAACAGAGTTTACGTCAGAGAAGGGATGAATTCTAGATGTAAATCTCAGAGAAAAACTCAAGGAAAAGATACAAAACTCCTCAATTCAGATGTGGTTAATATTAGTAAAAAGTTTGACAAAATTTTAGCAGAGTAATGATAGGGAAATAGGGGAAATGATGGAGGGCAAATTCTTCATCATAAAAATTTCAACAATATGTGATGAAGAACTAGAGCATAATAGAATCAGTTTCATAGAGAATTCTTTTTAGAGATCAATCTTAGATGAAGGCTAAGACAATATGTGAAATCATATAAATATTTTGGCCAAAATAGGGGAGCATAAAACCAGTTTCAAGGGGCAAATATATGGCTGAAAATTTCTGCAGCATTTCGCCTTCGCAATAACAATAACATTTGTGACGGTTGAAATTTGTAGCAATAAAAGTATGGAAAAACCTCTTCAATGTCTAAGATAAAGGAATAGTAATATCAAATAGGCGTGGGTGATGAAAATATACTAGATTTCTAATTTCAAACACAGGGGGCAACAGCAGATTAATTTGATATGCGGCTTGGGTGGAAGGTGGAGGATGGAAATTGCTTGGGAAGGTGGGGGCGGCAGAGATGGCAGTAAGGGCGGCAGGAATGTTACTCTGATACTAGATGATTGAATCCCAGAAGGAGCTTTATAGATTTTGATCTCTGAGATGGATTAACCATTGGAACGCTATAGGGGTTTCTCCCTCTTAGAACTCGGCACAAGACTGAATAAAAGATTGATCTTACATGACAAAAGAGAGGGGGCGGCTACCTCATTATATAGGGTTCTAAACCCTAGCCCATGGGGTGCTTACCTAAGTAAAATAACCCCTTTGCTCTCCTATAACTAACCTTGCTAAGGGAAACCCTAGCCGACTAGCCCAGTAAAGAGTGTGACCGCCACTAAGCTCTAAGGCCCCAATCTAAACCCTAGCCACACTTCTTTATATAATATAAGTGGCTAGGTAGGGTTTTATTACAATCCATAAGGTTTTTATTGATTACTTCTAGGGTGATTAGGATTCAACCCTACTGGAGTCCTATCAATGGTCCTAGGATCAAGCTTAGGCATCGGGCTAAGGATTGGACAATGTGGTGGGAGCTCGTCAAAAATTTGCTAAGAGATTTGCCAAAGGGATCGGGAAGCTAGCTAGGAACACATTGGGAGATCGCCGAAGGAAGACTATGAGACTCGTTGCTTGGAATGTCGGAGGTTGTCGGATTGCAGGAATAAGGTCATAAGCTTGGTGATCATATCTTGATTGTAACATTAAGTCATAGGTTATGTTTGAGTCCTAAATGAGTGTGATTTGGAAGGAATCCAAATCAACTCGAAGTGGCAACTGGGTCCACTATGGGGTATGATTGAGCTCAGGTCGAGCTCAATTAGTGGACTAGGGGATTGATCAACTAATGGTCTAAATCAAGATTGGAAAAGTGAAGGGAATCACTTTTTCGAGATTCCCGACAGTTGAACCGCCGATGGGTGGTGGTTCAACCGACTGTACTAGGATTCAAGGTAGTTGAACTGCCTATACACAGGAATTTGGGCACTTTCAGCGGTTGACCTACCCAGGGCAGTGGGTGAACTGCTTGTACCTAGATTTTCCGGGTGAGTTTGATTTTTAGCTCCAAATTCTAAAGTCATTTGGCGTCTATAAATACCCCAAGTATTCTTGCATTCTATGCAATAATATTAGGGATTATATTATGAGAAAATATTATGTGTGAATTGTAAGAAAAAGAAAAGGGGTAAGGGAGTGATCCAAGTATGTAATCTTGTCTCCCTTGAAATGTTTGAGAGTTTGATCTTCACCCAAAGGAGATAAATAGTGGACGCCGGTGTGCCTCAAGGAGGACTCAGAAAGTGAATGTAGGCCAAGGTTAAGGCCGAACCACTATAAATTGTAAGTGTTTCTTACTTGTTTCATTTACTACTTATAATTATGGGATTCTTAATTATGTTCAACAAAACATCAAGTGATGCTTTTGTTTTTATTCTCCTTCAAAGCAAGGTTTCAAGTCAAACACTTTCTAAGAAACTTCACATTTTATTTTTGAATTATTCACTTGCTTTACTTGAACGAAAAGCTTTCAATTTTCTTATCTTGCTTAAAGCAAAAAGTTACATTAAAAAGAGAATTTACACTTGCGCTAATTCACCAACCCACCACCCTCCCTCCTCCTCTCTGCCAATTGATCCTAACACCGAGCATATGGGTATGTCGGATGACCCCAAAGATGTCGATGGGAGAATCTCCCTTCAGCCTTGCCTTTGGCACTAAGGCCGTCCTACCACCGAAGTGGTCTTCCCCACCCTTCGGGTCGAGCACTTCGAAAAGAGCACTTCGAAAAGAGAACCTCGACCTCCTTGAGAAGGTAAGTGCCAAGGCACATTTGCAGACCCTCGCATATCAAAAAGTTGTTGCCTCTCTACAATCATAATGTTTAACTATAGCAGGTCGGTCATGGTGACTTGGTCCTAAGGAAAGCCGAGGTCAGCGACCTAGGACATACCCGAGGAAAGTTGGCTTCGAACTGGGAGGGTCTATACTAAGTTATCTGTACCATCCGGGATGGTACTTATGTTGGCTACAATGGATGACAAGGTGTTGCCCTGGACATGACATATCAACCTAAAAAAATTCTATGTCTGAAGTGTCAAACTGGGGTTTGTTGAGTGACCGAGGAAGGTGAATTCACAACACGAGACAAATAGATGAATGACCAAAGAATTGTATTAATTCAAAGCACACTTTATACAAAGGCCGGGTGACTAGGTGCAATTTAGCAGATAGATGCAGAAATAGAAGCAAAATTTAAAGTTCGTATTAGTTCAAAATGTTTCTTACATAAGCAGTTGGGCAATCGAGGACAACCAAAATTGTCACTCGACAAACAAAACAAAAATACATAGGAGCCTAGTACTCGGGAGGAGTGCTATCATCGAAGGGTTGGGTAGTCGTCTCCATCTATACATTGGCATCCTTGGGCTGGTCAGCAAAAGAGTCTTCCTCGATAAATAAGTTCGGGTATTTTGCCCAGAAGTGCTCTTGTGCTATCCGGTACCCGAACTCATAAGTTACTTGTCCCATCTTTTCCAGCCTAGATTGGAAGCCATGAGACTCCTTGTAGTCTGAAATCACCTTAGCACCCCCCGACTGTAGATCATAGCACCTCGGCATCCCGGACTAGCATCAACACCTTGTCCTCCAATTGGCATTGTGAATCCTGAAGATCCTTTAGCTCACCATGGGTGGAGTCGGCTGCCAGCTCGAGGTCCTTGCAACGCCACTCGGACTCCTCGACTATAGCCTTAAGCTGCTCCACCTCAATGCCTAGCTCACTGACCAATTTCTCGGTGGCTGCCATAGCTTACAAGTCCATGCCCAACCTCAGCTCTTTGTTCTTGGCCCGAAGCATCGAGATCTTCTTGGTCAACAAGTGCACCACCCGACTCGTATCATGTACGTGATCACTTAGTGTGCCAACAAAGTGAAGACCCTATCGAAGAAGGAAGGACGAATTAGAGGGTAAAACAGAAAGATATAATAAGCTAATGTGGTATATATGATAATTAAAAACTATATACCCAGACTACCAACTTGGTGGCTCGGTCCATTATCTCTTCAGAAGGAGCCTTGTATAGCTACTTCGCGAGGGATGGGTGCAACGCCCCCCTCACATACTCTGCAACTAGTGGCCCGTCAATCCAGACCCGAGACGAGGCGGCAAGGTTCGTCCAACAAGCCTTTAAAGGGCCCTCTATCGATAAATCATTAATTGACATCTTACGCCATCAAACAAAAACAAAACCCAGATTCCCAAAGTCAAGTATTTGACTGTTGTGTGATGATTAGTATGCAAAAAATCACAAAACCTAAAAACTACACAAATCATGAGAGATGTGTTTGTTACCTAGGGAGATAGTACATCATTGAAAATTTTCAGATCCGATGGAGCACTCGCGTACTCCTCTCTAGCAGTAATCCACATGGCAGATACGACAACAAGGCTCCTCAGCTGTAGGATTAGCCTCTCCACAGTCAGGTTAAGGAGGAGGAGAAAAACTTTAAGGAGAAATATGAGGCTTCTCTAGCTCTCTCTCTCTCTCTCTCTCTCTCTCTCTCTCTCTCCTTTTGCTCTAGCCCATGAACAAAGGAGTGACTCATATTTATAGAGGTGAATGAGCATATTCTGATAGGACTCCAACAGGGTTGAGTCCTAATCACCCTAGAAGTAGTAAAATAAAACCCTGTGAGATTGTAATAAAACTCCAACAGGGTTGAGTCCTAATCACCCTAGAATTAGTAAAATAAACCCTGTGAGATTGTAATAAAACCCCACATAGCCACCTCTATCCTATAAAGAAGTGAGGTTAAGATTTAAATTAGGGCCTTAGGGCTTAGTGGACGTCGCCTCCCTTACTGGGCTGGTCGACCAGGGTTTCCCCCTGCTAGGGTCGGCTATAGAGCCAACCTAGCGGTCACCTGTTCCCTCCAAGGCAGGTAGGCTATAGAAGAGACAAAAGAATTATTTTAGTTAGGCAAACATCCCATGGGCTAGAGTTTAGAACCCTATATAATGATGTAGTCGCCCCCTCTCTTTAATTAAGTAATTATCATCTTTTATTCAGCCTTATGTCGAGTCTAGGAGGGAGGAGCCCCTATAGCGTTCTAAATATTGATCCCCCTCAAGGGTCAAAATCTATATAGCTCATTCTAGGGTTATATCATCTGGTATCAGAGCTATGTTCCTGCTGCCCTATAGCCATCTCTGCCCACCTCCATCTTCCAAGCAATTCCCATAATTACTTTTGACATCGCCTTCATCCACTGTCGCCCACCAAGCCGAAGATCCATCAATCTGATGTCGTCCTATGTGTCAACATCATAGATTTGGTAAAAACTCTAAAGCCCATGCCTCTTGCTACTACTATTTCTTTATATTGTACATGGGAGAAGTTTTTCCAAAGTTTCCTTGCTGTAAAATTCTATCGTCGCTACATTATCATTGTTGTGAAGGAGAAACGCTGTAGAAAAAATTTCAGTCAATTGTTACTTCTTGAACCTAAACTTTTGATCATCCTTTCTAGCTGAAATTTTTACACAAATTCTTAGATCATCTTACCTTTCATCTAAGATTGATTTCTAGAAACAATTCTTTCTGGATCCGAACTTATAGTGCTATAATTCTTCTTCATGCAGTGTTGAAATTTTATGATGAAGAATCTATCTTTTGTTTATTGGCCTCTTGAAATGAACTTTTATTCATCCTTTTTGGCTGAAACTTTTAAACAATTTCATAGATCGTCTTAGCTTTCATCTAAAATTGATCTCTGAGAAAAATTCTTTCTGAAACTAGAATTATAGTGTTGTAATTCTTCATTACATGGTGCTGAAATTTTACGATGAGAATTCTGCGATCTTGATCCAAATTACTACTATTGTCACCATATGAACCGAGATTCTGGTATTGAAATTCTCTATAAATTTCTTAGATTTTTGCTAGAATTAATATCAAGAAACTACTACTTCTTCGATGGGAATTCTGTTCGAACTTTATCATATTCACTGCCATCTCTTCCACATCTAAAACCATCTTTCCCTAACCTTCACCCTCTACCATCATAATCCCAAAACCCTATCAAACCACAGCTAAAACCATATCCAAATCAGTCATAAAATAACCTAAAACTACAGCCTCTTACAACCAGCACCTATTGCAACATACCCTTACTGATCCCTGTCAAACCTTTGCTACCATCTATCCCAGATCCAAAACCCTTTTTCTTAGCCTTCATCTACTGCTATCACAATCCTAAAATCACACCAATTCATAGCCAAAACTTCATAATACTATAGCCCCAAATCGCACCTAAAACAACCACAAACCGCACCCAAAAATCATAGCCTTCGGTCCACCAACATTTCAGCCACCCGATCTCCCTTATCCCTTTAAGCGCAACACACATCTTTCACTGCACAACGCTACCAACAGTGACCTCTCACTGCCATCCTCCTTGATCGCAGCCAGCAGCAATCCTTGTGGTAAAAAGCTACCAATAGCGATCTTTCACTGTAATATATTTACATCGCAGCCCACAACAATCGTTCACTGCCAACTATCTTGATTGCAGCCAATAACAAATTGAATACACAGCAGCCATCTCTCACTCCATACCATTGTGCCCTCCTCTACAATAGCCATGCACACCACTGCCCATCTTCTCCTATTGTAGCCACACCCTTGCTGCAACTAACACCACTTGTAGCCACGAAGTCACAACGCAACTGTAGTCGACATTGCTGCTGCTCTCTTCTTCCTTCATCGTTACTGCTGTCTTCCAACTCAGATCTCTTGGTTGCCATCTTCCAACAGATATCAGCCACCTAAAAAAATCGTAGCCTCGATGACATTATAGCATTAACATTACAAAATCACTGAAGGACCACAGCCGACATTGCTATTGCCATCTTCTTCCTCCACTGTCGTTGCTACCCTTGGCTGCCATCCTCTACTTGGAGACTTCACCACCATAGCCCCAACATTGCTGCCATTTGCTGGCTTCAAACTGAAAATTACAGCTACACTCTTCAGTCAGTTTATTTGACAGGTTGAAGATCCTTACGTCATGACATCGATGGGCTTATTCGAAGCCAAATTGGAGGCTTTTGAGACCCATATGGATGCTAAATTATGAGCTCTCTTCGAGGAGTTTAGATTAGGTCGATCGTCGAGCCCAAGAAGATCATAACGTGATGCAAATTTAGATTACAAAAAGAACCCACCGGAGAAAGGAAACGAAGTTAAGACATGACAACCCTACATCTCGACGACATCAACCTCCTTTGCACAACTTCAAGAAGGACACCTCAATCAAGATGCTTAGAGCATGAGAGCCACATCCTAACCAATAGTATATAAACCTTCAACACCAATTGATTACAAGAACCATGATGAAGAACTAACGATGATCCATCAAACCTCTACAATCCAAGAGTACTAAACCAGGTTTGAAAGGTTATCTAATCAAACTTATGATTGGTTAGAAAAGCATATATTGAGGACTTCTATTGAGGGCTTGAAGCTGGAGATTTACAAAGAAGTTAAAGCATGGCAGTCATACACACTTAAGGCAGCCATCTCCTTCGTATGACATCAAGAGGAGTGGTTGAACTATGAAGCCCAAAGAACTAGGGTTACTCCCTGACTAACGGCACCAAAGCTTTTACCTCCCCCTGCTATCAGCCGATCCCCTCAACCGAAGAAGCTAATAAGAGAAGACTTTCATAATGGATCGTTAAAAGAACCCAAACTTAAAGATATGATTCTCAAGCCCAAGGAGAAGGATATACCACAACCGTCATCTGCACGATCCCTACCTTAGCCAGCTACACCAACCTGCAAAAATTGAAGATCGAATGGTTTATTGAGTAGTAGTCTGTCATCATCCTCATCAATGCCAAGAGCACACATAACTTCATGAGCAGTAAGGTTGTTGCCCACTTAATGCTCCAAAAAGAAGATTACAACATATTTGAAGTCAAAGTAGCTAAGGGCCAAATTCTAAAGTGCAACCAGAAGTGCCCACGGGTAAAACTGATCCTATAGGAGCAAGACATAGTTGCTAATTTTTTCCTCCTCCCTCTTGATAGTTTTAATATGGTGCTTGGTATTGATTGGTTGTCCATGATTGGAGATATTTTTTGAAATTTTTCAAAGCTAACCATGAAATTTTTCAAAAAAGGAAAGCAGGTCATTCTATAAGGGAGCCCAACAACTACAACCACAACATAACACTTGGAGGGGGTACTAAAAGAAAAATACAGTGGTTTCCCAATTCAAGTTCAAGGGTTTCATAAGATTGAAGATAAGAACCCTCTCCTATAGCTTGCTGAAATTTTGGGTGACTCTACTAAACTAAGCCGACTACCTCTTCTGAATCTGTTTGACCCCCCTATGCTGAACAGGCCGAAACTTCTACCAGTTGTTGCTCAGCTAGATTGCTTCCTACAACCTCAGAAGGTCGAAGATAAAAGGGTCGTCCAAGAGATAATAGAGACATGGATTGTTCGGTCATACTTATTTCCCGCTATGACACATCCCTATATCCTTTTCCTCGAAGATAAGCTATTTCTAAAGAGTTACATCCTACCAAACTCACCATGGTTGCTAATGTAGCACTTCCAAATCTCAGGTGACTTCCACACCTTTCCCTAGGATTGGACCATAGACTTCCTTGATGATGACCTCTGATCTATAACCCAAGACCGTGAGAAAATTGAGCCCCTCCATTGGCGAAATCAAAAAAGGGGAAGGATCATTCGTAGGACTCAATGAAGTATGAGCATCATCCCTCTCATTATAAAGAAAGATGCACCACCTTGGTCGAGTGGAACTATAACCCTCATGATCATGATATCATCCATACCAAATCATGACTATATGTTTATTATTGGAGCAGACACATCGAGAGTGGGGGTCGGCACCATCCTCATGCAAGATGGTCAATAGCACGAAGAAGTGAAAATGGGCCCCGAAAAGTCACCACTCCTACCCACCTCAAACTTAGATCAAGCTTACACCACTAGAGATTTTATCAGAGGACAACCCTCACTCCAAAAGAAGGCACGACTACTATTACAGAGCAACCACATGGCGGCCCATGCAAGAAAGAAACTTCCCTTTGACAAATGCTAGAATAAAAGAAAATTTTCTGAGAAAGATCAAGTCCCCTTTCATCTCTAGCACCACCAACATGAAATTCAAGCCGAAAGTGGTCTCCCTATTTCTTTGGACCTTACAAAATTAAGGATCATATTGGGCCCCTAACATGGAGATCAGATCCCAGCACCAGATCAAGATTACAGTTGATCCTCCAGGTGTCCCACCTCATATGGAAATTTAAAGATGAAGACTCAGCCCAAATTCTTCCAACTGACACCCAAGCTGATGAGAAGCTAAAGACCTGATTCCCTAAGTTTATGGAACCTCGGCCTTGAGGACAAGGTTGATTTTAAAAGAGCATATTTGATAGGACTCTAATAGAGTTGAGTCCTAATCACCCTAGAAGTAGTCAAATAAAACACTATGAGATTATAATAAAACCCCACCTAGCCACTTCTATCATATAAAGAAGGGTGGTTAGGGTTTACACTAGGACCTTAGAGCTTAGTGGTCGTCGCCTCCCTTACTGGGCTGGTCGACTAGGGTTTCCCCCTGTTAGGGTCGGCTATAGAGCTAACCTAGCCGCCACCTGTTCCCTCCAAGGCAGATAGGCTATAGAAGGGGCAAAAGGATAATTTTAGTTAGGCAAGCAAACCATGGGGTAGGGTTTAGAATCCTATATAATGATGTACCTGCCCCCTCTCTTTAATCAAGAAATTATTATCTTTTATTTAACCATATGCCAAGTCTAAGAGGGAGAAACCCCTACAGCGTTCTTAGGGTTGATCCCCCTCAAGGGTCAAAATATATAGAGCTCCTTCTGGGGTTCTATCATATTCCTGAATGGATTATGTTCACATTAGGAATTGGATCTCTATCCAATTACCCAATCCTATTGGATCTCACCCATAGGATCTAAACTAGGAACTCTGCGAATATCTCATATCTGCACCTCTACCCGTCGCAACATCTACTATATGTGTGTGACCTTCTAGGCCCGATACTAAGTTGGTCGTGAGTTGCTTCCATCAGATATCCTTATGATATAGTGAATTGTTATCCCCATAATAATTCACTTGACTCATCAATTATGAACGTATTAGGACACTACGCCATAGTCCCCAGACAGTACAAGGGGATCAGATCCATCGGACCTATCTGTCCATCATTATCGTGTATCTATAATCCCTCATCCATCTAATATCCAGAGACCATATATTGGGCATGGATATTGTCAGACTAAATACGGAATCCTTCTAAGTCTCTCTCTAATCAGATTCTCCCAGAGAACTCTTTCAATCTGAACTATTGAATCTTAGATTTTGATGATGAAATCAATTGTTGGATTATTAATCTAACAGGATTGTTAGAGTTGATTGATGCAGTAGAGGATTATTACATTCAGGTTTGGCCAATGTTAAGTCCATGCATAGAGTTGATGCATTTGGGAACTCGCTAGGAGTGTGTCGGAAGCTCACCAAGGGTATCCAGAGTTTGCTAGGATGGCGCAAGGGAGTTCACTAAAAGAAGACCAAGACTCACCGAAAGATTGTCGGGGATAACCGAAAAGCTTGTCGGGAGTCGGGATGGTCTTATAATGGATATTTTAATAATTATAATTATATTTAATTAAGTCATAATTAGTATCGTGTAGGTCTAATTATAACAGGATCAATGGAGTTACAATCAGATGATGGACCAAGATAAAGCCTAAGCATCGGGCCAAGTTCGGATGATGTGATGGGATCTCGTCGAAAGTTCGCTAGGAGATTCACCAAAGGAATTGGGAAGCTCATTGGGAATGCGAAGGGAGATGGCCAAAAAGAAGATCGGAGGACTTGCCACAAGATTGATGGAGGTTACCGGAGTGTGTGGGAGCTAGGTCTTAATTAGACTTAATTGGTCACTAAGTGTTGTAATCATTTAGTCATAGTTAGGGTTAGTGTCATAATTGAGTTAGATTTAAAAGAAATCCAAATCAACTCAATAAGGCAACCGGATTCACTATTGGGTTTAGTTGAGCTCAATCAGTTGACCAAAGAGCTAGTCAACGTAAAAGTCAAGTCGAAATTCAAAAAGTAGAGGGAACCACTTTTGTGAAAATTTCGATGGGTAAACCGCCAGTGAGCGATAGTTGGACCGCCCGTACCATAGAATCCGGGTAGTGTGCAACAGCTTTCGGTGGGTAAATCGCCCAAGTGGTGGGTGAATCGCCCATACCACAGAATCTAGGTGGCGGCCAACTACTGACGATGGGTAAACCACTCATACCCGAATTTTTCGGATACGGTTGGATTTTGGCTCCGGTTTTGAAGCCAATTTGGGGCCTATAAATACCCTAAGTTTTCTTACATTTATAATAACACTTTTGGGGATTATATTATGAGAAAATATTGTGTGAGAATTGTAAGAAAAGAAAAGGGGTAAGGGAGAGAGCTTAGAGTTGTAAATCTAGTCTCCCTTGTAAGCTCAAGTGTAAGGGTTTGATCTTCACTAAAAGAAGATTAGTAGTGAATGTCGGTGTGCCTCAAGAAGGAGGACTCGAAAGTGGACGTAGGCCATTGGCGCCGAACCACTATAAAATTGTAAGTGTTTCATACTTGTATTGCTTGAATGTTGTTGAATTGATGCTTTTAACTTAACTAAACTCCTTGAAAGCAAGATAATAAGTTTTTTTTCCTCATACGTGATATCTTTTCGGCTTCATTGATAACTTACTTTTAATCACTCACTTGTTTTATTAAAAATAAAAAGCTTCATATTTCCTATTCTATCTTATTCGAAAAGCTTTTACTTTAGAAAGAAAAAATTTAGCTTGCACTAATCTAACCCTCCCCTCCCTCCCTCTCCTTTCTTAGTGGCAATTGATCCTAACAATTGGTATCAGAGTAAGGTTATTACTCTTTGGATTAATACCCACTTGAGTAAATGACTTGTATTGGCATGAATGAGGGACATTCCATTTCACATCCACCCATATTTAATAGGACGGATTACACATATTGGAAAACACGGATGCGTATTTTTTTCATCTCTTTGGACTTTAATTTATGGAATATAGTTGAAAACGGATTTGAAAAGTCTTCTCTTTCAATGAATAATTGGAATGATTTGGAGAAAAGGACTTTCTCTTTAAACGTAAAGGCTATGAATGCCTTATTTTATGCTCTCGATATGAATGAGTTTCATCATATTTTCGCTTGTGATTCGGCTTTCGATATTTTGCATACTTTGAAAATCACATATAAAAGTACAACTAATATAAATAAATTAATTAATGAAATACATTACAAAAATGAACTTGAAGAACACCTTCCAAAGAACAGGAAGGATTGTGAACTAAAAATGATATATAACTTTTAAGTGAAATCTCGAGTGATGAGAACCTTGGACATGAACTTTTAAAAAATGAACCAAAAAAATTAATTAACTTGAACCTTATAAAAAATATAGACACAACCTATTGCTATGAACACAAGAAGCCGGGGAGCTCCAAAAATCAAATGCTCAACCAAGAAGTGAAGAACCTTGCTTTAATGGTGATCGAAGATGAGGTTAGTGAGTCTTTAGATTTTTTATTTTCAGAATTATCAAACATATTTAATAATTTATTTAATGAATTTAGAAAAGTTAGCAAGTCTTTTAAACTACTTAAAGTTGATCGTGATTTAATAGTTTAAAATGCATGATAATGTTTAAAATATGATATACTAGATAATGTTAAAATAGAGAATTGTATGCTTAAAACGACATTAGAGAAATTTGAGATAGGGAATAAATTCCTAAATATGATTCTTTCCAATAAGAGTCATATCAATAATAGACATGTCATAGGCTTTGTTGGAAATATTCAACAAAAGCCAACCATATTTGCAAGAGGACCTACATTAAATATGCCACCAAGAGTTAAATATAATTCTTGTAAAAAATTAGAATATAATACCTATAAATGTTTATTTAGAAATTATAGTCCATATAAATTAATTTGAGTTCCTAAAAGAACCATAAATAACCTTACGCCAATAGAGAAAATCGGAAGAATATGTCATGAAGGACCCAATGTTAAATTGGTACCTAAATCAAAACATCCCATAATATAAAGTTATTTTCTAATAAGACTAGAAGCACTAAGTAATGTTTTAAAAGTAGATGCTCAAGACTTGAGATCTAATACTCTTTCAAATCTCACTAGCCTCTGTAACAATAACAAAAATAATTATTTGAATTAAGATGTTTGAAGCTTAATGATCCTTGTTTCTATTATAACAAATCTTTTTATTGAAAATAGTTTATTATTATATAATTAATCTCGATAATGCATAGCTAGAGCATGCTAAGACTAGAACTAAAAGAACCCAAGTTATTATTAATAAAAAATTACTCATGTTGAAATTTACATAAATGAGATTTTGATGATGATTGAAAAATTAGTTTAAATGTAAAAACTATTGTTAAATGGTTCAAATATTGACAAATTCTATGGAATGATTGATTTAAATGTTACATTGATTGAAATGCTATGATTAATTTGAATGACAAAATTTTAGTATAGAATAATATAGAAAAGTGAGAGAAAGAAATCACATGAAACAACCAAAAGGAGAATAATTAATCTTAAATGTCATTGTATTCTTGAAATAAATTTCAAAAGAAGGATAATTCTTCTTGAAAGAATATTTTATCCTATGAATCCTTCAACAAGAGATAAAGTGATACTATTGTTGATATCTTTAACTACAAAAATGAATTAGAAAACTTTTATCTATTTTCTTTTGGAAAACAATTTACGATGACTTTATTGAAATTTTTTTGAAAAGTGATTTTTGATGATGATTTTGGATATATTTTCAAATGATTTTGTTTTAAAGAATAGATATATTTGAATCTATCCAACTTCATTGATATATTGCTTTTGATTATTTGATAACTTAAATCATGATCTTGAAATCTTAAAAATTATAATTTGAGATCTTTTTGTTTACTAAGATTTCTTTCATCCTAAACATGATCTTGACTTCTCAATATTTATAACTTGATATTTCTATAAGAATCAATATCCTTCTTACATTGTCTCCTAAGATTTCAAAAACTCTGAAATTTCATCTAGGAAGAAATGTGTCAAAATAAATCATGTTCTTAGCATTTATGATTTGATAATAATATTCTTTATGACATGATTACTTATGACTTTCTTCTTAGTATAACTTATCACAAAAATTAGTATTTCTTAACATTGTGATAAGTTAAAAATTAAAAGAGATTTGCATTATCATGAATATTTTCTAAACTTCTTGACTTGACTTATATATTATGGGAATCATATTATTGATCTCCATGATTTTCTTTAAAATGAGATTTATGATCTTAACAATAATAATTAAAATTTTTATCAAGATTATTCTTTTTTCTATTAAAAAGATTTATCTTGGATAAATTAAGATTATCCCCTAAGACTCATTTGTAATATTTACAAAAGAGGGTATTAAACGAAATCATGTCTTTTAGATTTGAATTTTTAATGACATGATATCTCTTATACTTTTTGACATAAATTGAACATAGATGAAAAGAAATTATGCAATCATATTTCTCTCTTGACAATAACAAAAAGTAGGAGATAAAATTTTTAATATGATTAGAAGCAAACATTGAATGATGAAGAAGTGCTTAGAAGAAAATTAGAACTTTTTAAATGTATATAAAATACTTGATTTACAATTTGAGCTTGATCTACCATCATGTCTTCTTATGAAATTCTTGATGCTTTTTATCCAAATTACATGAGATGATTTTAAAGCATGAGTAGCTCTTAAACTTTGAATCTCCTTGAATATCTTGAAGTTTTGAGCTTAATTTTGAAATTAACATCTATAAAATTTACATCTTTAAAATTGGATATTTTTGTGATATGATATTTTTCATTTATCTAACTTGATTCTACCTTCTTATTCACACAAAATACAGAAAGAAAATCACTAGCATTTCAAGAGACTAATAAGTCTGCTAATTACATTTTGAATCTCTTGATAGTGATTTTGATGATTTTATAATTAAATGATATCATGATTTTGATTTCTTAGAATTATAACTTAAAATTTTTTATGAATTAAAATATTTTATTATGTATTTTTATATTATTTAAAAGGAGATTTTTATACAAATCATGAACTCGACAACTTAAGATTTCTTATGGATGAATCAAGAGATTTTATTTTAATTATTTATCCTATAAATTTATCTCTTGATATTCACAATTTATCTTCATGAATTGTACATCTCATCACTATGTTAATCTTTCATGATATATTTCATGTGATGAGATTGAAAAATGGTGAAATGGGAAAAGTTTTATACTATTGCAATCATCCCCTCTTTTTGACAATGACAAAGGGGGAGCAAAATTTGTTAGCTTGTAAAATTACAAGCTTGACCAATGTAAAGGAATCAAAAATTTGCTAGCTTGCACTTCCCAAAAAAGAAGAAAGAACTTACTAGATTTATTTATTATATTTTCTTGAAATTTACATGAGAAAAATATATTCAGCTCATATTCGAATTTTATATATATACAAGATTGAGATTGAGACCTAGAAATGCTAGATCATGAAAATATATAAATTGCTAATCTAGATTTCATAAGATTAAGGTTTTGTGATAATATTTTTGAAAACTTTCTTCATAATTTGGTATCTTATTATTTTCAAAAAATGCATGAAGATGTACCACATTTGAAATTTACAAGAGATGATTTTATATATCAAGAGATGACTTTTGTTATATTTGAAATACATAATTAGTCTTTAAATCTCTTGGACTTTTGAGCTCACCTTAATATTGCTTTTAAAATTTATTAAGAGCTCTTCTCATGATGAAATGATTCAACAACACTCCCATGTTGTCACGGACAACAATGTAAACAAGGTGTTCAATGAAATGCTTGTGTTAGTCCGTGTCCTTCGGTTTAGGTACATATCTTGTACAACAAGAAGCGGGCTTGCAGTAGGCTTAGCAGCCCTAGTTTGATTTGTTTTATGACCAAGTTTGGCTTTTAAATACAAGTGTGTCTTATAAGCACTTGTGGGGACTTCGGTCTGTAGTGGACCATTATCCTTTGTGTGCAACCTATCTGAGTTTGTAATGTCCATGGGTGTAATTTGTATTTCGGCTTTATAAAGTGTTTTCTTGAGTAGTTGCTTGTGGATCCTGTGGGAATTGCTTCTTCTGGCCCGTTTTCTCTTTTTGTAAGTCTGTGGGACTTTAGGAGATCTCGGGGAGGGCTGACCTTTGCGGACAGACATGCATGGGTGCCGCATGGCTTAGGCAAAATCCGCTAAGCCCGTGACAATGTGGTATCAGAGCGGGACAAGCACACACAGAAACACTTGCCATACAAATGTGGGGGACCTAGCTAGGCTGTGTGGAGGACAGCTAGCACGCGTAACCGTTTGGGGGAAACGGACATTGAGATGTAGGGAAAGGAGTCGCTCTGAGGAGCGGGCATCCTGGTTTGGCATTCAAGGAATAGCCAACCCCTTTGCGCGAGAGGCACCACAAGGACAAGCAAGCGAAGAAGAATGTGTAGCACACAAAGATTGGGATGTTTGAGTTTGAGCTATAGCTCGACGTTGGCAACCAAACTTGACGGTGCTTAAGGCAAAGCAGGGTGCTTGGTGAAAGATGAGACCGTGCAAGGTGGGAGGTGTTGTGTAACGACCGAAAGAGTTGTGCAAAGCTCAGAGGTGAGGGAATTGCTAACTCAAAGGATTCAGAACTCATGCATGGGCTGGTACACGGATGACGGAGTGTTCGTGGCCATCCCAAGGCACGATTAGAACTCAGCGCCATGGAGCATCAGAACTTTCTCTTCGACATGGAAAGGATATGTCCATAGGCGGCTGAAATGTGCAACAAGTTCGCATGTTGCTAGACCTTAAAGGGTGCAGTGGACAGATTAGAGAAGGGTCGCAATCTAGCAAGTACATTTGTGGGCGAACAAAGCTCGAGTTCAAGAGACGGAGTAGTCCAAAGGGATGATGGTCTCAAACTTCCGTGGAAAGTATGTAAAGAGAAAAGTTGCTCAGAGGATGATATCCGTGAGGGATAAGTCTTAGTTCTCTAGTGGGAGAATCATGTGCAACGGACTGTACATATTGAGGAAGAGTTTCTCAAGGTTATATCTCCATAAAGCTCAACGGACCGAGTGAGCGACGAAGAGTTATCGCATGATCTCGAAGGAGGTAATGCATTGGTGGATGCATTTCGAGATCAAGTGGGGGAGCAATCCAAGGCAACATCATATGAAGGCACACTTAGAGTCGAGGCAGAAATCGAACTCAACAGAGGGTTGACATGTGGAATGATGGACGTGAGGGCCACTATCAACTCAGTGCAAATCGAGGAGCAGAGCGACTTGAGTGGAACTCGGTGAAGTATCCAAGCCGCATGAAGGGAGTCGACATAGAAGATGGAACATGGAGCAGAGGCACAAAGCTTTCCTTAGACAGAGGTCAAGGGCATAAACTCTTGTAGAGGCAAGAGTGGGATCATGTCGTTCCATGAGTTCTTCATTCTGATGGGACAGACTTATTTTGCATGGTGCCAAAGATGAAGGGAGCTTCAAGGCACATGCAAGCTACCTAAGAGATGCATTTGATAGAGTAACTAAGGTGATTCAACTTGCGGAGGTAAAGTTAGGATCATGAGACCTTAGTACGGGGCAAGAGGACGCAGAGGCGGGTACTCTTGAAGAATATGCCACAGTGTTGCCATTCGAGTTGTCAAGAACAGGAGGTGCATAGCAAGATTATGTTGGTAGGGGATAGAGGCCCAAGATCCATACAATGGTGCACCAACTCTAGCGAAGTCAGAGGACTTCAGGAGCTACTAGGCGACGGACTGTCCTAGAGCTATGCTTCATCCAGGTGTAACCCAGGAGTGGGGGGGGACGAAAGGGAATTGCCAAGGGAGCGAACTAAAAATCGGAGATGGCAGAGGCCCTACGATGTGTTGGCAGAGCCACATGTGGAGAAGTCATAGTCCGAGTTCATCACACGAGAATCTATATGCAATGGAAATGTCACCAGGAGGCGACATGGTGCAGCGGATCATGGTCGAACAGTTCATGGCAATGCAATACAGGTAATCTTGTCCCGTGAGGGACAAAGATCATACGGAGGTATGATCAGGAGTTACTGGGAGCTCCACTTTGGTGTACAACACAACAAGAAGAAGGGCTATGGATTCAAGGAGTGAATATCGTAGTACCACAGAGGCGGGTCTTCGGGTGTGCATCAAAGCTTGCATTGGATGAAAGCCTTAGTCATCAGCATATGGGAGCTGTATACCACCGAGGAAGAAGTCCAAGTGCACGTACCAGTGAGTCCCATGGAGGGGGACATGATCATGTGAATGATAGGAGCTGCTGGGAGCTCCACTTCGGTGAACAATGCAACGGTAAGAAGGGTTGTGGATTCAAGGAGTGAATACCACAGTACCGCAGAGGCGGGTCTTTCGTGTGTATGCATTGAAGCTTGCATCAGATGAAAGCCTT
The DNA here is from genome assembly GCA_021527575.1 of Ensete glaucum. Lineage (NCBI taxonomy): Eukaryota > Viridiplantae > Streptophyta > Magnoliopsida > Zingiberales > Musaceae > Ensete > Ensete glaucum. The sequence goes on from CM038553.1 coordinate 17,525,051, forward strand.
GGTCGTCAGCATATGGGGGCTGTGTACCACCGAGAGAGTAGTCAAATTGCAAGTACTAGTGAGTCCCATGGAGGGGACTTGATTAATCGGAGCAGTTGGAGAGTTGGACTACTTCAGTGCTCACATTCACTTAAGGGAGCCCGGCAAGTCAGAGGACAAGGCCGAGTAAGCGAACGTTGCTACCAAGGAAGCTAAGGAGAATCGGCCCTACAACAAGATGACGGAGGCCATGCATGAGAGTTGCATCTCTCCATCGACCAAGGAGAACTACTAGGAGGACATAGTGGTGTCGCGGGTGGTCGAAAGGGGCGAGGAAGCGACGACGAGTCCAACGGGCTCAGCTACCCAAAAGAAAAGCGTCGGTTAGAGAGGAGGTGGACTCGGAGGAGCTCCATAGTGCCACAGGCAGATCTACCGATCGCGAAGGAAGGGATGAAGATGCAAGGTAACGGATAGTAGTGCTATAGGCTTGGCAGCGCCATGGTACCAGATACGGGACTTCCGTGAAGTCATCGATCCCTTGCTCTTATGAAGGGACAGCATTGGTCTTAAAAGGGGCCAAGGAGGTGGAGAATGCAGAGGCAAACTCTAAGTACCAAGACGAGGCAAAAGGGCAGAGGCCAAGAAACTTCATAAGACCGATGTCGATGTGCTTCTCATCTAGATAGCCGAAATTAAGGGACTTCGGGTTGATGCAGGAGTGCTTGACTAAGGAACGAAGTAGGCAGTACATGGTACTATACCTTTCTACTCAAGAGGAGTAGGCGACAAAGGTGATGGAGAAGACAGTACAATCCCAAAGGTGACCAGACCTATCAAAGACTTACTCCAAGTTGGGGGACTCCAAGTTGGAGTAAACTTTTTGCTCTTTTCGGGCAAAACTTCTTGCATTCCAAAAGTTCAATGGCAGTGGGAAGGTGAATCACAATAGCTAACCCAATGCAAGGAGTGCAACCACTTCAAGCGCTTCAGAAGTATGAGCAAAGAGCAAGCAAATGTTAGTAACCAGCTCATTGCATGAAGTACAAACTCGAGGAGGCAGCCGAAATCGAGTAACCTTTGCCAGGCAAAATTGAGTAACCTTTGCCTTCTCAACTCGAGAGAATGGGCGAAACCGAGCACCCCAGTTCTCTTAACTTGAGGAGGTGAGCGAAGCCAAGTAAACTTTTTGCTCTTTTCGGGCAAAACTTCTTGCATTCCAGAAGTTCAATGGCAGTGGGAAGGTGAATCATAGTAGCTAACCCAACACAAGGAGTGCAACCACTTCAAGTGCTTCAGAAGTGTGAGCAAAGAGCAGACGAATGTTAGTAACCAGCTCAATGCATGAAGTACAAACTCGAGGCGGCAGGTGAAATCAAGTAACCTTTGCTAGGCAAAATTGAGTAACCTTTGCCTTCTCAACTCGAGAGAATGGGCGAAACCGAGTACCCTAGTTCTCTTAACTCGAGGAGGTGAGCGAAGCCACCTTACCTTCTTAACTATGAAGAGAATGAGTGAAGTCAAGTATCCCAGTTCTCTTACTTATCCAACCAGGGGAGCTCTGCACAAGTTCAGTGACCCTTCAAAGAAAGCTTATGGAAGACAATAGTTGTCAAATCCTCACCGTTGGTGATCAGTGCTATTGAGAGTAGTTTTTCCACTTCATTTCCCAATTGACTAGGAGGGAGTGATGCGAACATACTTGGAAGTGACAACTAACAACGGAAGAAGGTTTAATGGGCAAACATTATGGAGAAAGGACCTTAAAAACTTCAAAATCTGTGAGGCGATGCTCGTTAAAGCTCCAACAATCATCTACCCAGTTCAAGCAATATGAGTATACTGCGATACTGTCACATAATAAGGCAGGTCTTTTCCTTCATCATAGGGATCCGCGAGAACCAACAAAGATCAGCACAACTCAGCCAACCCCACACCAGATTCAGTCATTGGTGAGTTGAAGCAGCATGGCGGATTAGAGTTCGACAACTCAATAACAACGGCGGAGAGCGGCTAGGAGCCAAAGGGGTGTGTTGCAGCCAAAGCAGAAGACTAAAGATTCAACAGAATGCGAGGAGATGCAGCGTCTACAATGGCTTCGACGAGGATGTCGAAGGAATAAGTGGGGGAGAATGTCACGGACAACAATGTAAACAAGGTGTTCGATGAAATGCTTGTGTTAGTCCGTGTCCTTCGGTTTAGGTACATATCTTGTACAACAAGAAGCGAGCTTGCAGTAGGCTTAGCAGCCCTAGTTTGATTTGCTTTATGACCAAGTTTGGCTTGTAAATACAAGTGTGTCTTATAAGCACTTGTGGGGACTTCGGTCTGTAGTGGACCATTATCCTTTATGTGCAACCTCTCTGAGTTTGTAATGTCCATGGGTGTAATTTGTATTTCAGCTTTATAAAGTGTTTTCTTGAGCAGTTGCTTGTGGATCCCGTGGGAATTGCTTCTTCTGGCTCGTTTTCTCTTTTTGTAAGTCTATAGGACTTTAGGAGATCTCGGGGAGGGCTGACCTTTGCGGACGGACAAGCATGGGTGCCGCACGGCTTAGGCAAAATCCGCTAAGCCTGTGACAATGTTCCTCTCCTTATTAATTATAAAAGGTATGGTTGATGACTAGAGATTAATTTTCAAATATATTAAATTTATTAAGAAAGTTATTCTCAATGACTTGAAAATCTTCTATACTTTTATGACTTAAAAATTTTCTATGCTTATCGATTTAAAAATTTTCTATGCTTGATGATTTAAAGAAAAATTCTCAAATATTTTCAACTTTATGGTAATCCTTGAAAATTCTTGATAAGTTAAAAAATTTAAAAAACAAATCTATGTTATACTTGAAAGGTTATATGCTTGAAATACTTATTGTTTTGATTTACTGGAAACAAGAGGATGTGACTCTCTTGAATTTAAGTCTTCTATATCAATGAATATACTAAGGGGAAGTGATTGCATCATGTGTTTTTGAAATTATTAGCTCTATATTTCATATTTTTGTTGATGACAAAAGGCGAGAAATATATATTGATGACACATGACATTGAAAAATACTCATTGATAACACTTGATGATATAACTTAGATATTATACAATTCATGATTTGATAACTTGATGCAAATTTGTGTTAAAATTTGCATTGAATGATTGATTGCTTGAATCTAAGAGTGAGTGAGTCTCTTAAATTTAAGTGGTATAGTTTTAGGGGGAGTTAGGATTAACTCCTGTCATTAATTGATTGTCATCATCGAAAAGAGAGAGATTGTTGAATCTTGGATTTTGATGATAAAATCAATTAATGGATTATTGATTTAATAGGATTGTTAGAGTTGATTAATGCATGATTAATTATGATAGAAGGATTATTATAATCAGGGTTAACTAATGTTAAGTCCATGCATCGAGTCGATACGTTTGGGAACTCGCCAGGAGTGTGTCGGAAGCTCACTGAGGGTATTGGGAGTTTGCTAGGATGGTGTAAGGGAGTTCACCAAAAGAAGACCGAGACTCGCCGGAAGATTGTCGGGGGTAGCCGAAAAGCTTGTCGGGAGTCGGGATAGTCTTGTAATGGATATTTTGGTAATTATGATTATATTTAATTAAGTCATAATTAGCATTGTGCAGATCTAACTATAACAGGATCAATAGAGTTACAACTAGATGATGAGCCAAGATAAAACCTAAGCATCAGGCTGAGTTCGGATGATGCGATGGGATCATGTTGGAAGTTTTCGTTGGAGATTCGCCGAAGGAATCAGGAAGCTCACTGGGAACGCGAAGGGAGATCGCCAAAACGAAGACTGAAGGACTTGCCGTAAGATTACCAGAGGTTGCCGGAGTATGCGGGAGTTAGGGTTTGATCTTTACCCAAAGAAGATTGGTAGTGGATGCAGTGTGCCTCAAGAAGGAGGACTCGGAAGTGGACGTAGGTCATTGGCGTCGAACCGCTATAAAATTGTAAATGTTTCATACTTGCATTGCTTGAATGTTTTTGAATTGATGCTTCTAACTTAACTAAACTCCTTGAAAGCAAGACGATAGGTTCTTTTTCTCAAACGTGATTATCTTTCCGGCTTACTTAATAACTTATTTTTAATCACTCACTTGTTTTATTAACAACGAAAAGCTTTGGCTTTCCTATTCTATCTTATTCGAAAAGCTTTTGCTTTAGAAATAAGAATTTTAGCTTGCATTGATTTAACCCCCCCTCTTAGTGCCAATTGATCCTAACATGAACGACCCTAGCCAGGGATTTTGTCTGAGCAAGCACACACATTCCTCTCATGATACCAAGAGTGGATGATCCTTTGTTGACACTCAATTACCTTTGTATGATTGGCTACCAATCCCGATAATCGGTTGTACTAGATCTGGACCTTTCCAAACCTATAAGTTTGGTGTCAAATAAATGAGTACTTATACAAGACATCTTTGGTATCTCAAGTCTAAGGACCAGATACACAACTGGAACTACAGAATTGTTATTTGACATTAAGTATCATTATCCATCCAGTATTCCATAAGTGGATCAATAAGTGAACTCATTCTCCAATGAGCACCTGTATTATATCTCTAGTGACCCCACACAAGCAACTATGAGACTAGCTGCCTCAATCATATGAATGTATATATAGCAGCATACTAGTCTATCTGATTATCTCAATGTCTCTCTCGAGTAACGTATGATCAAGATGATTTAGGAGCTGTGTTTAAAGGTGAATCGATCTCATTATCATGATCTCATCATGATCTGATTCTCATTGCATAGATCTAGGAACATCACAATATACATCCAGAAATATACAATGTGTGAAAATGCTAATAAGGATAAGCAAAGAGATTATACAGCTTGTCACAAGTGTCATCACTCACGTGATTGGCTTGTAGGGCACCTATAACTAGCACCCTCGGCTTCAAGCCATAGTAGATCAGAGATATGCATGACAAAGTATTTGTCCTTCCCCGCCCGACCATCCATTTCATATAGTTCTCTCATAGTGCGAGGACGATCGGGGACTCCATGGCTTCCTTTGTTGGCTCCTTCCCCTTGGTGCGATGCGCCCGTTTTGACACCTCCACAGGGGCAGCCTTCATTCATTGCTTCGATATAGCCACTTTCTTTTTCTTCCTCAGTGGCTCATTGCCTCCCTCATCGAGATGCTTCTCGCTTGCCATAGTGGGACGCTTCTCACTCACCATAACGGGATGCTTCTTGGTCGCCCCTATTGGGAAACCTCAGTCGGTGCATCAAATGCGCAATGAAAATCAAAACAAAATATCAGTTTCCCACACATATCAAATCGTTATGCAAAAGATTGGGGTCGTGATAAAAACTGTAAAAAATGAAAAACCATAATGTGTGAGAGATTGATTTTATCTAGAGAGATTGTATATCCCTGTATTCCAGATCCGGATAGAGAAGATGAAGGAGGTCAAGTGCCCTCATCTCTAGTGGTATATATATGATGGATCTCTGCAGCAAAACTCCTCCAATCTGATCTCACAACTCTTGCACAGAGGGAGGGAGGAGAATAGGAGGGGGAGGCCAAAGCTACAGCCTATCAACCATGAATCTCCCCTCCTATTTATAGAGAGCCACCAAAAACTCTAGGGTTCCTACCTTAGTGGGTATTGGATCTTCATCCAATTACCCATTAACCTTGCTTGATTGGATCTCTATCCAATAATCTCCTTAGGCCTCTAATTAGGCCTTAATCAAGGATCCCATCAGCATAGAGTCTCATCTAATAAGAATAGGGGCTAATTGGATCTCCACCCAATCTTCTATTCGCTAAAGCATCCACCATATGTGTGTGACCCTCTAGGCCCGATACCGAGCTGACCGTAAGTCACTCCTATTAAAACTCCTTCTGATATAGTGAATTATTAACCCCATAATAATTTGCTCGACTCATCGATTATGGATGTACTAGGCCACTATGCCATAGTCCCCAAATGGTACAGGGGAGATCAAATCCATCGGACCTGTTTGTCTATAGTTACCGTGTATCTATACTCCTTCATCCAACTAATATCCAGAGATCGTATATTGGATATGGTACTATCATGCCACATATAGAATCCGTCATAGTCTCGCTCTAATCAGATTCTCTCGGAGAACTCTTTCTCTCTCAATCTGAATGACCCTAGCCAGGGATTTGTTTGAGGAAGCACATATAGGATATACCTCTCACAATACTGAGAGTGGATAATTCTCTATTGACACTCAATTACCTTCGTAAGGTTGGCTACCAATCCCGATAACCAACTATACCATATCTGAAACTTTTCAAATTTATAAGTCTGGCATCAAAGAAAGGAGTACTCATACAAGGCATCCTTGGTGTTTCAGGTCTAAGGACCAGATACACAACTGAGACTATGGAATCACTATCTGACATTAGGTATCATTAACCATATAGCATTCCGTAAGGGCTCAATCAGTGAACTCATTCTCTAATGAGCACTTGTACTATATCCTTAGTGTCTCTACACAAGTGGCTATGAGACCAGCTGCCTCCATCATATGAATGGGTATATAGTACATCGATCTGTCTGGTTATCTCAATGTCTCTCTCGAGTAACTTATAACCGGGACTATTTAGTGTTTATAGGCGAATCGATCTCATTATCATGATCTCATTGCGATCTGATTCCTATTGCATAGAACCAAGGACATAACAATATATATGCAACAGATAATATAATGTGAGAATATACCAATATTAATCATAAGCAAAAAGATCGCACAACGTGTCACACGTGCCATCACTCACATGATTGGTTTGTGGGGCACTTGTAACCAGCATCCCCAACAGGTACCTCAGCTGAAGGCGGCAGTGCAGGTCGGCTCGGGGTTCAGCTCGTCGACCTGCCTTTAACTCTTAGAAGATCAAACATATCAGAAAGATGACAATGAAAGGTTAATCCACCACACTAAGACAAGACAATGATAAAACTAGCAAGATTAGTCGTATCCCGAGGGGCGGAACAGATCCTATATACCCATCCATATGATGGAGGCGGTTGGTCTCATAGCCACTTGTGTGGAGGCACTAAGGATATAATACAAGTGCTCATTGGAGAATGAGTTTACTGATTGATCAGCTTATGGAATGTTATATAGTTAATGATACCTAATGTCAGACAGTGATTCCATAATCTCAGTTGTATATCTAGTTCTTAGACTTGAGACACCAAGGATGTCTTGTATGAGTACTTCTTTCTTTGATGTCAGACTTACAGGTTTAGAAAGTTCTAGATCTAATACAATTGGTTATCGGGATTGGTAGCTAACCTTACGAAGGTAATTGAGTGTCAATAGAGGATTATCCACTCTTGGTATCATAAGAGGAATATCCTATATATGATTGCTCAGACAAATCTCTGGCTAGGGTCATTCGAATTGAGAGAGAAAGAGTTCTCCGAGAGAATCCGATTAGAGCGAAACTATGACGGATTCCGTATGTGACCTGACAATACTATATCTAATATATGGTCTCTGGGATATTAGTTGGATGAGGGATTATAGATACATGGTAACTGTGGACAGACAGGTCCGATAGATTTGATCCCTCCTATATCATCTAGGGACTATGACGTAGTGGCCTAGTACGTTTATAGTCGATGAGTCGAGTGAATTATTATGGGGATAATAATTTACTATATCAGAAGGAGTTCTGATGGGAGTGACTCATGGCCAGCTCAGTATTGGGCCTAGAGGGTCACACATATATGGTGGATGCTTCAGCGAATAGAGGATTGGATGGAGATCCAATTAGCCCCTATTCTCATTAGATGAGACCCTAAGCTGAAGGGCTCCTTGATTAAGGCCTAGTTAGAGGCCTAAGAAGATTATTGGATAGAGATCCAATAATGCAATGTTAGTGGATTATTGGATGGAGATCCAATACCCACTAAGGCAAGAGTCCTAGGGTTTTGGTGGCTCTCTATAAATAGAAGAGGAGACTCATGGTTAATAGGCTGCAGCTTTAGCCACCACCTCCTATTCTCCTCTCTCCCTCTGTGCAAGAGTTGCGAGATCAGATTGGAGAAGTTTTACTGCAGAGATCTATCGTGTGGATACCACTAGAGAGGAGGACGCTTAACATCTATCATCTTCTCCATTCGGATCTAAAATACAGGGATGTACGATCTCCCTAAGTAAAATCAATCTCTCTCACATCTCGATTTAATTGGTTTTTGTATTTTTCTTGTGACCCCAATCTTTTGCATGACGATTTGATCTGCATGGGAAACTGATTTTTATTTTGATTTCTGCTGTGTATGTGATGCACCTGTTGAGGTTTCCCAACAGTGGTATTAGAGCCAAGGTTTTCGTGTGAAAGATTAGTTTTAAACTACATGTGATGAGATTGTATCGCATAGAATCATTCTACGTGTTCTTGCTACGTTTTCACAATGAAGGCAACGAGGAGTGGCGGTGGCTAGGACCAGCCCAAAAGGGAGGCCAACGGTACCCGCAAAGGGTGGCAGCCACCCATATGGGCAGCGCCTATGGTCACGGCCGGTTGCGGCCGGCCGTGGCTGCGACACGGTGCCCAGCTAGCCCCGCCCGGCGGCGGCACCAGGGTGGCTTAGCGGTGGTGCTAGCGAGCAAGGCGGCACACCTGCAGGCGGAAGCGAAGGGAAAGAGGGGTTAGGGCATCCTTTAGAGAAAAGGATGATCCTGCCCCTATGAATTCGAAAAATTCTGAGGACTATCCTTGTGTACATAATTCTCATAATACCCTCAGTAATTCTAGAAATTTCGAGGACTGTGCTCTCATCTAGAATTATGAAAATGCCCTTGGCAATTCTAGAAATTTTGAGTATATCCTGATTTTTAGAAAAAATAATTAATTAAATAGTTTAATTAATTATTATATATATCTAGTAATCCTACATATGATGTGATGTACATGTGATGTATAATGTGGATAGATGATCATGAGCCATGTGTTGTGATGTGTGTAATTGTGATTATTATTATTATTATTATTATTGGGGCCTGCGTGCCTTTATTTTTCTCGTTTATTGTCGGACCTGCATACCTGTGATTATTTGTTATTACATGGAGAGGCGCATTGGGAATGTGGAGATGACAATGGGACCCACGATACCGTGGCGGGAGATTACCATGCATGGTGATGCGACGATCCGACAGAACCGATGACGATGAGATCAACAATCATAGGGCATGGAGATGTGCCGATGAACACATAGATCCTATTATGAGTGATTAGTCCATTGGCTTGGGCTTAATCATATTAGGTGATGACTCATGATCATCCGTTGTGGCTTGCATCTGTGATGTGTTATACACCTACTATATATATATATATATATATATATATATATATATATATATATATATATATTTGCATACGATGTAGATATATATTAAATATGTATGTGTGTGACACGGCATATTAGGAGACCAATAGAAAACAAAAACCCCTCCTACGATAATATTAAGTCGGTAAGTGTGAGGCAATAAGATTAACCCATATGGTTTTCCATCGTTATAGGAAAAAATTGAATCCCGACATAGGTTGAGTTAGTCGAGTCACTCGAGGCTCACCTATCTATGTGATCAAGTTCTTACCTATGACATATATATGTCACCGGTGACCTGAGAACATGGTATGACTTGGTCGAGCAATCGAGAGCATATCCATCGAATCAGACTCATCTTGTAATGATGTTGATGACTTAACTAAACTTCATGGTTAGTTGAGCAATCGAGACCATGATGATTCGGAGGCCGAATATGATGGGAACCACAAGGAGATGTGATTGACAAGAGTTGTCTACCTTTTGGGCTTAGTGTAGTTGGTCGAGTCCCTCGAGATTGTGCTAAGACGCCAATTAGATCTCGATCCCCACTAGGAGTTTGCCGGAGACTTTCGTCTCACGCATCGAGGGTGTTATGTGATTCGCTAGGAAAATAATGGGAGTACATTAAGATAGAAGTCCATATCTTAATTAGTATTTTCTACAAAGTCTGCATGTTATTTATTTTTTACTATATCTTGTTTTTCATAAACATGTCGCTCATAAACCCCCTACGTGGCATACTTGATGCCAACCACCTCATTGATCCAAACTATATAGATTGGCTCTGCAATTTAAGAATTATTCTCATGGTAGAGAAAATTGTATATATCCTTAATACGATTGTGCCCATGCTGGAGGAAAGGACAAGCGAGGATGAGATCGCGCACTTTGTGAAGTATAAAGATAGTCCTAAAGGATAACCTGTATGTTGATCTTATACTTCGGTCCCTACCAGATTCCTTTTCATAGTTGATTATTAACTTTAATATGAACAAGTTTGAGGTGACTCTACCTGAGCTTCTCAATATGTTGATGAAAGCTGAAAGTACCATCAAGAAAGAGAAGTCAGTTCTCTATATTGGTGAGACTAATAGGAAAAGAAATGCTAGTAAGACCCTTAAGAAGGGCAAGGGCGAAGAATGACCGGGTAAGATAAGGGTTGCCAAGAAAGACCTAGCAAAGGACAAAGGACAGTGCTTCCACTTCGGCCAAGATGGGCATTAGAAGAGGAACTGTAAGGACTACCTTATAGAGAAGGCGAGATAAAAGCTTGGAGAAGCTTCAGGTATATTCATGATCAATCTCCACTTGTTAGATTTTCATGATAACACATGGGTATTGGATACCGGGAGTGTTTATCATATTTGTAATTTGTTGTAGGTTCTGGCAAGACTTAGGAGATTGGCTAGAGGTGAGATGAACCTCAAGATGGGCAATGGAGCAAGAGTTGCTATAGTTGCTGTTGGAGAGGCCACCCTACATCTGCCTGGTGGAGCTATTATTGCATTAGATATATGTTATTTTGTTCCCTTTATTATCAAAAATATTATTTCTATTTCTTGTTTGACAATTAGTGGATATAAATTAGTTTTTTAGAACAATAGTTGTTCAATAATTATGGATGATGAGATCATCACTAGAGGGACCCTTATAAATGGCTTATATGTGTTAGACACTTCTCCACATATCATGAATATAAATATATCTAAGAGGAAAAGAGATGAGGTGAAAAATACATACTTATGGCATTGTAGACTAGGTCATATACATGAAAGAGGGATTCAAAAGTAGCTAATAGATGGATACTTAGATCCATTTGACTATAAGCCATATGCAACTTGTGAACCTTGCTTTCGTGAAAAAATGACCAACTCTTCTTTTAGTGGAACTAGAGAGAGAGCTATTAAGTTATTGGAACTCATACATAGTGATGTATGTGGTCCCATATTGACTCAGGCTATAGGTGGTTACTCATACATCATTACATTCACTGATGATTTCTCTAGGTATGGACACATGTACCTGATGAAGTACAAATCTAAGGCCTTTGAGAAATTCGAAGAATATAAGAATGAGGTGGAGAACCAGATTGGAAAGAATATTAAAACTCTTCGATCAGATCAAGAAGGAGAGTACTTGAGTACAGAGTTCATCCATTTCCTTAGGGACAATAGGATTCTATCATAGTGGACACCTCCTTATACATCTCAGCTCAATGGTGTATCAGAAAGGAGGAATCACATATTGTTAGACATGGTGCGGTCCATGATGAGTTTCGTTGATCTATCCGTCTCGTTCTGGGGGTACGCCCTAGAGACCACAACTTACCTTCTGAACAGAGTTCCATCAAAGTCGGTAGTGTCTAATCCATATGAGATATAGAAAGGAAAGAAGTCTGATCTTAAGGTGGTTAAGATTTGGGGCTATCCTACCCACGTTAGAAGATACAATCTCAACAAGTTGGAATCAAGAATGGAACAGTGCATATTCGTGGGCTGGCTCCTCATAATTGAACCAATAGAAGATGAGGACAATGAAACATTTGAAGAAACCCTTAAACCTAAAGAAGAAGCCATAGAGGAAGAGTCCTAATCGGCCGACGACGTAGTGCACGCATTAGCCGGCTACTCTAACCCACAGATGATGAAAGCTAGAGGACTTCTAAAACAGCAACCCATCACCATTCTCATCGACACGGGCAACACCAATAACTTCCTCAACAGTAAGGTTGCTATACGTTTGGCACTTCAAATCGAAGGTTGCAACAAGTTCGATGTAAACGTCACCGACGGTCGAATCTTTAATTGCGACCAACGGTGCCCACGGGTGAAACTACTCCAAGACCAAGAAGTGGTAGCTGATTTCTTCCTCCTACCCATCAATAATTATAAAGCCATACTCGAGATCGAATGACTCATAACACTAGGTGATATCTCCTGAATTTTTCTAAATTAAGCATAAAATTTTATTGCAAAGGGAGACAGGTCATGTTACGAGACAAGCGCGGGAGCCAAATTTCCACTGTTTCATCACAACGAATGAAGAAAGTTTTGCACAAAGCACATGGTGGATTCTTGATGCATATTCAACAGCCATCTATGGGGGAGGATGTACAAAACTCAGATCCTAAGCTTGCCCTTTGCCTGAATGAATTCACGGATATTTTCTTGGAGCCGTGCAGGCTGCCCCCTAACCGATCGCATTCCTATTTTGCTAGGCAAACCTCTTACAAATTTCTGACCATACCACTATCCTCACTTGTAGAAGGATGAAATCGAGAATATTATTCAAGAGATGCTTAACACTAGGGTGATTCGACCGAGTTGCAGCCCTTAGTCCTTACCGGTGTTGCTAGTGCACAAGAAAGATGGTACGTAATGGATGTGCGTTAACTATTCCGCTCTAAACGCCATCATTGTCAAGGATAAATATCCTGTCCCATTCGTAGATGAACTCTTGGATGGATTAAAAGGAGCCCGAGTCTTCACTAAATTGGATCTCTAATCCGGATACCATCAGATTCGGGTATGCACTAAAGATATTCTGAAAACACATTCCGCACACATAATAACCACTACGAGTTTCTGGTAATGCCTTTCGGACTTACGAATGCTCCTTTTACTTTTCAAAGCCTAATGAATGACATCTTCCAGAGTTTGTATGCAAGTTCATATTGGTATTCTTGGATGATATTCTCATTTATAGGCCTACGCTTGATATACATTTTCAACACTTACGAACTATTCTAATGATTCTTTGGGAGAATACTCTTTATGCAAAATAGTCAAAGTGCGACATCTTACAGTGTAAAGTGGAGTATCTTGGACACATTATATCAGAGGATGGAGTGGCGATGGACCTGACAAAGATTGAGGCAATGCAAGAATGGCTGAGACCTATAAACGTATAATCACTACACGGTTTCCTTGGACTCACGGGCTACTACCAAAATTTTGTGAAAGATTATGGCAAGATCTACCCCGCTCACATCCTTATTGAAGAAAGACTCCTTCTTGTGGTCAGATAAAGCCTCCACAACCTTCGAACGTCTCCAGGCAGCTATGACGATGACGTCGGTCCTAGCATTGCCTGATTTCGATCGTACTTTTGTCATTGAGGCCGATGCATCATGAGTTAAAATTGGGGCTATTCTTATGCAAGATGGTCGACTCCTAATTTACACCGAGGCTTCCCCCATACTCTATACAAGGTTTTTACAGGAGATACTAATTATTACCAAATTTAAAATATGGTTGGATACAGGTCCATGACACGAAAGAGGACTAAAACTAGAAGAATTATAATCCATGCTCACGTCATATTGGGCTCTCATCATCCTGAATCATACTAGAGGGTAGTCACCATTCCATAAGAAAGATTAGCTATCACTAAAGACTAACCATATGGAAGCACATGCAAAGAAGAAATGACCTCCCGACAAACTTCAGAATGGACAAAAAATTATAGATCGAGTTTTTCTACACCTCCAGCCCAATCAGTAGGAAACTCGAGCCTTAATGAAGTTGTCTCCCTATTTTTTTGGGCTTTATAAAATTGAGGATCACATTGGGGCCCTAATCTGGAGATCAAATTCATGCACCAGATCAAGATTACAATTGATCCACCAGGTATCCCACCTCAAATGGAAATTTAAAGAAGACAACTCAGCCCAAATCCTTCTAACTAACACCCCAGCTGATGAGGAGGCCAAAGTTCAGTTAATGATAGCATGTGACTTACATGAGGAGTTGAAGATCCAATTTCTAGAGTTTATGGACCTTAGCCTTAAGAACATGACTGATCTGAAGAGGACGGACTTGATAGGACTCCATAGGGTTGAGTCCTAATCATCTTAGTACTAGTCAATAAAAACCCTGTTAGATTGTAATAAAGCCACTCCTATCTTATAAAGGAGTATGGCTAGGGTCTAGATTAGCCATTAGGGCTTAGTAACCACCACACCCCTTACTCGGTTGGTTAGCTAGGGTTTCCCCTTGCTTAGGTCGGTTATAGAGCCACTTAGCCGATTCCTATTCCTATTAAGACAGATTAACTATAGGAGGGGCAAAGGAATAATTCTACTTAGGCAAGCACCCAATTAGGCTAGGGTTTTGATCCCTATTTAAAGATGTAGCTACCCCCCCTCTTGAATCAAGCAATTATCAATTTTATTTCAGCCTTGTGTCGAATCTAGGAGGGAGGAACCCTTACAGTGTTCCAATAGTTGATACCCCTCAAGGATCAAAATCTATAGAGCTCCTTCTGGGGTTCTATCACATAGCCCTAAAACCACACCAATTCATAACCTAAACTCCATAAAACTGTAACCCCAAATTGTACCCAAAACAGCCACAAACTGCACCCAAAAATTACAGCCTTTGGTCCACCAACTTTTCAGCTGCCTAATCTCCCTTATCCCTTCGATCGCAACACACATCTTTTGCTGCCCAACATTGCCAATAGCAACCTCTTGCTGCCATCCTCCTGATCGTAGCCAGCAATGATCCTTGCGGTAAAAAGCCACTAGCAATAATCTTTTGCTATAATTTGTTTACATCGCAGCTCGCAACAATCGTTTGCTGCCAACTATCTTGATCACAGCTAGTAATAAATTGAACACAACAGCAACCATCTCTCACTCCATACCATTGCTGTCCTCCTCCGCAATAGTTGTATACATCACTGCCCCGTCTTCCTACTATTGCAGCCACACTCTTGCTGCAACCGACGCCACCTACAGCCATGAAGTTGCACCGCAACTGTACCCAACGTTGCTGCTGCCCTCTTCTTCCTCCATCTTCATTGCTGCCTTCCGACTCAGATCTCTTGGCTGCCATTTTCTGATAAATATCAGCCACCAAAACATCATAGCCTCGACAATATTGCAGCATCAACATTACAGTATCACCAAAGGACCGTAGCTGACGTTACTACTACCATTTTCTTCCTCCACCATTGCTGCTACCCTTGGCTGTCATCCTCCACTTGAGGACTTTACCACCACAGCCCAAACATCGCTGCCATTGCTGCCTTCTACTTGAATATTGCAGCTATACTCTTTAATCAGTTTGATTTGACAAGTTGGAGATCCTTACGTCATGACATCGGTGGGCTTATTCGAAGCCAAATTGGAGGCCTTTGAGACACATATGGATGTTAAATTATGTACTCTCTTTGAGGAGTTTAGATTGGGCCGATCACCAAGCCCAATAAGATCACAATGGGATGCAAATTTGGATTGTAAAAAGAATCTTAGCGAAGAACTAATGATAATCCATCAAACCTCCACCATCTAAGAGTACCAAACCAAGTTTGAAAGATTATCTAATCAAACTTATGATTAGTCTAAAAAATAGATATTAAGGACTTCTATTGAGGGCCTGAAGCTGGAGATTCAGGAAGAAGTTAAAGTATGACATCCGTACACACTTAAGGCAGCTATCTCCTTTGCACGACATCAAGAGGAGCAATTGAACTATAAAACTCAGAAGACTAGAGTTGCTCCCCGACCAGCGACACCAAAGTTTTCACCTCCTCCTACTATCAGCCAACCCCCTCAACCATAAAAATTAATAAAAGAAGACCTTTATGATGGATCAACAAAGGGTCTATGTGGGTGTTGTGATAAATTGCAGAGCCTAGAACACAAATGTAAAAAGGAGACACCGCTGATGATTACGCCCACTGAAGAACTAAACTCAAAGATATGGCTCTCAAGTCCGAGGAGAAGGATATGAAGGAAAAACCATAATCAGTCTCCCACACATTTCATGCTTCACCATAAATATTGGACATTGATGGCTTCAGCAAGCATCAGCCCGTCACCATCCTCGTTGACACCAGAAGCTCCAACAATCTTATAAATGACAAAAGAAAACAGGTGACCTTATGTGAGAAAAGAGAGAATGAAGAAAAGATGATCTCGACATAGTGCTTAGAGAAGCTCGCTAAAATCTCAGGCACGTTTGCTGAACCGAGTTGACTCCTACCTACTAGACTGCATGACCCCCGTATGTTGGTCTTACAAGGGGAACCACCAGCACATATTCGGCCATATTGTTGTTCACATTTTCAGAGGATCGAAGCTAAAAAGATTATCCAGGAGACGAGAGAGATATGGATCATTCGACCACAACCTTCTCTTGCAATGATACTTTATCTCCAAAAACTTTACCTCTTTGTCTGCAGGGATAAGCTCTTCCTAAAATGCCATATTCAGTTGAACCAGCTATGGGTTCTGATGCAGTGCTCCCTCATCTCGAGCTACTTCTACAACTTCATCGAGGAGTGGACCATGATGCTAAAAGTCTTCCTTGATGATGACCTCAGATCCACGGCCCACGATCGCAAGAAGGAATAGGAGAAAGGCATCCACATGACTCTCATAGCCATGATGCCATCTATATCGATACTAGCATTACCTGAATGTGGCAATGTGTTTGTACTTGGATCAGACACATCCAGATTTGAGATCGGCATCACCCTTATACAAGATGGTTGACTCCTAATTCACACCGAGGCTTCCCCCACACTTCACACGATATTTTTAAAGGGGATACTCATTGCTACCAAATTTAAAATTTGGCTGGATACAAGTCCATGGCACGAAAGAGAAGTAAGCTCAAACGAATTACAATCCAAGCTCACGCCAGCATATGTAAAGAAGAAATGACCTCCCGACAAACTTCAGAATGGATGAAAAACTAAAGATTGAGTTTTCTTATACCTCCAGCCCGATCAGCAAGAAACTCGAGCTTAAGGAAGTGGTCTCCCTATTTCTTTGGGCCTTGCAAAATTGGGGACCACATTGGAGTCCTAATCAAATCCACACACCATATCAAGATTACAATTGATCCACCGGGTATCTCACCTCAAATGAAAATTTAAATAAGATGACTCAGCCCAAATCCTTCCAATTAATACCCCAACTGATGAAGAGGTCAAAGTTCAGTTGATAACAGTATGGGAATCATACGAGGAGCTGAAGACCCGGTTCCCCGAGTTCATGGAACCTCAGTCTTGAGGACAAGGCTGATTTTAAGTGGGCGGGTTTGATAGGACTCCAGCAAGGTTAAATTCTAATCTCCTTAAGAAGTAGTCAATAAAACACTGCTAGATTATAATAAAGCCACTCATATCTTATAAAAGAGTATGGCTAGGGTTTATATTAGCCCTTAGGGCTTAGTGGCCGCCACCTCCCTTACTCAGCCAGGGTTTCCCCTTGCTTAGGTCGCTATAAAGCCAACCTAGCCACCTCCTATTCCTATTAAGGCAGGTCAGCTATAGGAGAGGCAATGAGATAATTTTACTTAGGCAAGTACCCCCCTTAAGCTAGGGTTTTAACCCATATTTAAAGATGTAGCTGCCCCCCCTCACCTGAATCAAGTAATTATCAATTTTATTTCAGCCTTGTGCCGAGTCTAGAAGGAAGGAACCCCTATGGCGTTTCAAAGGTTGATCCCCCTCAAAGATCAAAATCTATAGAGCTCCATCTAGGGTTATGTCAATTCATTGGAGACATGTATACATGTTTCATGGATGTTGTCAATGGCCTTAAAGCACTTGAAAAATATTTTTTGAATTTTAACTTGTGAGTAAAATTTTAAGATCTCTACTTAAAAATTGGGATCCTAAAGTAACCGCTATATAAGAGGCCAAAGATTTAATTAACTTTCCTCTTAAAGAACTTATTGGTTCACTCATGACATATGAACAGAACTGTAAAGCTCATGCCGAGCTTGATGAACCCCTTCTAAAGAAGAGGAAGGATATAGCACTTCGAGCTATAAATGACTCCTCAAGTGAAACCTCGAGTGATGAGGAATATGATATTATACTATTATCAATAAAGTTTAAAAAATTTATGAAAAAGAATAAAATTATAAAAAAAGAATTGAAAAAGAACAATGTCATATGTTATGAATGCAAAAAATCGAGAAATTTCAAAATTGAATATTCTCAATTGAAGAAGTCGACACACAAGAAGAAACCACTTTCGACTAATTGGGATAATTCAAGCTCTTCGGATGAAGAAGACCACACCAAAGAAGAAGTTGCTAACTATGCTTTAATAGTGATCCAAGATGAGGTTAGTGATTCATTAAGCATTTCTTTTTCGGAGTTATTAAATATGTTTTATGATTTGTTTGATGAGTTTAGAAAAATTAGCAAATCTTTTAAGTTGCTTAAGAATGATCATGATTTGTTAGTTAGTAGACTTAATAAAATACATGATTCATTAGTATCACATAACGCATGTTCTAAATGTGAGATGCTAGATAGTGTTAAAGAAGAAATATCATACTTAAAACAATATTAGAAAATTTTGAAATTGGGAAAAAATCCCTAAATATGATCCTTGCCAATAAGGGTCATATTAATAGAAGAAATGGTATAGGTTTGTTGGTAACATTCAACAAAAGTCAACCATGTTTATTAAAGGACCTACCTTAAATGTGCCACCAAAAATCAAATGTAATTTTTGTGAAAAATTAAGACATTAGGCAAACAAATGTCTATTTAGAAAATGTAGTCCACACCAATTAGTTTGGATTTCCAATGGAACTTCATACAATAAAAAAGATTTAAAAAATAAAATTCTTTATGAAGGACCCAATGTAAAATTGGTACCTAAATCAAAATTATCTTTCTTGTAGGTTTGTCTCCAAACTAAAGCTCGGAGCACCAAGTGGTATCTTGATAATGGATGCTCAAGGCATATGACTGAAGATCCAACTTATTTTTCTAAGCTCACTAGCTTAAGTGAAGGAGTTGTCACTTTCAGAGACAACAACAAGAGTAAAATTATTAGAAAATGAACTATATGTAACACATCAAACCTCTTGATTGAAGATGTGTTGTTAGTTGATGGCTTGAAATATAATTTTCTTAGTATTAGCCAATTATGTGATAAAAGATATGTGGTTAAATTTAAACCTAATGCTTGCATAATTGAATAGCCACACAAAAATAAATCTTTGATTGCCTTAAGAAATAACAATGTGCACACCATA
Organism: Ensete glaucum; assembly: GCA_021527575.1. NCBI lineage: Eukaryota > Viridiplantae > Streptophyta > Magnoliopsida > Zingiberales > Musaceae > Ensete > Ensete glaucum. Next base: position 17,544,388 of record CM038553.1, read on the forward strand.
GATATTGAAAAATTTTGTGATGAAACTTATTTTTCGGCTTTGAATGATGATGCTTGGATTTGGCATAAGAGACTAGGTCATGCTAACATAAAACTTTTAAACTAAATTTTCTACTAAGGATCTATTAAGAGGCTTACCTAATCTTAAGTTTATCAAAGACAAAGTATGTGACACTTGCCAATTAGGAAAATAAATTAAGAGTAGTTTTAAGTTAAAAAATTAAATAAGCACCTCTAGACTATTTCAATTAATCCATATGGATCTATTTGGATTAATTAACATTATAAGTTTAGGTGGTAACAAATATGTATTTGTTTTAGTGGATGATTTTAGTAGATAAACTTGGGCCTATTTCTTGGTATATAAAAGTGATACATTTAAATATTTTATAAAATTTTATAAAAATTATTTAAAATGAAAAGGATACATGATTTCTTTAATATGTAGTGATCATGGTGAAAAATTCCAAAACAATGATTTTCAAATTTTTTGTGAATCAAATGGGTATATTCATAATTTTTCTACTCCACGAAATCCACAAAAGAATGTAGTAGTAGAAAGAAAAAATAGGAACTTACAAGAAATTGCTAGAATAATGTTAAACAAACATAGTCTACCAAAATATTTTTGGATCAAAGCCATTAATACAACATGCTATGTTTTAAATAAGGTTCTTGTAAGATCATTAATTACTAAAACTCCCTATAATCTATGGAATAGTAAAAAACCTAATATTTTTATTTTAAAATATTTAGTTTCAAATGTTTTATTTTAAATGAGAAGGATGCTTTAAGAAAATTTGATGCAAAATCCGATGAAGGTATTTTTCTTGGTTATTCCTTGATTTCAAAAGCCTATCGTGGTTTTAATAAAAAAACTTTAGTAATTGAAGAATCTATTCATATTGTTTTTAATGAGTTTTCTGAATTTAAAAAAATTAATTTTGATGATGAATTTAATCTTGGTACTTTGAATTTAAATGATAATACTCCTAAAAGTAACTTAGATGAATCTACTTTCAAACCCTTACCCAAGGAATGAAAGTATGTGAATGATCATTCTAAGGAGCTTATAATAGTAGAAACATTGAAAGGAGTTCAAACTCAATCTTCTTTTAGGAATTTTTATACAAATGCCACATTTATTTCTATAATCGAGCCAAAGTGCATTGATGAGGCCCTAAGAGATGATTCTTGGGTTAATGCAATGTATGAACAGCTTAATCAATTTGAGAGAAATGATGTATGGGAGCTTGTTCCTAGACCTAATAACTGTTTAATGATTGGTACTAAATGAGTCTTTATAAACAAATAATATGAAAATGGTATTATGGTTAGAAATAATACTAGATTAGTAACCAAAGGTTTCAACCATGAAGAAGGAATTGATTATGATGAAACATTCACTTCCATGGCTAGACTTAAAGCCATAATAAGGATGCTTCTTGCCTTTGCATCTTTTAAAAATTTTAAGTTGTTTTAAATGGATTTAAAATTTCTTTTCTAAATGGATTCATTTCCGAAGAAGTGTATGTTGAACAACCCTTCGGTTTTGAAAATAATCTTCTTCCTAATCATGTTTTCAAACTTATAAAAGCTCTTTATTGATTAAAACAAGCTCCTCGAGCTTTGTATGAAAGACTTAGTTCTTTTCTTATTTCAAATAAATTTTCTAAAAGTAAGGTTGATACTACATTATTTTTAAAGTATTTTAAAAATAATTTTTTAGTTATTCAAATTTATGTTGATAATATTATTTTTGGATCTACAAATGAATCTTTATGTGAGTCTTTTGCTAAAGAAATGAGCCATGAATTTGAAATGACCTAATGGGTGAGTTAACATTCTTCTTAGGATTTCAAATAAAATAATTAGATGATGTATCTTTATTAGTTAAACTAAATACACTTTGAACTTGATAAAACGTTTTGGGATTGAAAATGCTAAAACGTTAAACACTCCCATGAGCACATCTACAAAGTTGGACTTAGACAATGAAAGAGAAAACTTTGATAAAAAAAATTATAGAAGAATGATAGGGAGTTTATTATATTTAACTAGATCAGATATCATGTTTAGTATTGGATTCTGTACAAGGTTTCAATCTAATCCTAAACTCTCTCATTTGAAAGTAGTTAAATGAACTCTTTAGATACTTAAAAGGAACCTAAAAACTAGGATTGTGGTATCTAAAATCAAAGATTTTTGACTTGATTGCTTATTCAGATGTCGATTTTGGTGGATGTAGAATAGATAGAAAGAGTACTACCGGAACATGTCAATTTTTAGGGCATGTATGAAACAAAATTCAGTAGCTTTATCTACTATGGAAGCAGAATATATTATAGTTAGTGCATATTGTGCCCAAGTCATTTGGATGAAAAACACACTAGAAGATTACAGAATGAAATTGAAAAATATTCCTATAAAATGTGATATCACAAGTGCTATATGTTAAACCAAAAATCCTATTTAACATTCAAGAACCAAACATATTAACATTAGACATCATTTTATAAGAGATCATGTAAATTATTAAGATATCTCCTTAGAATTTATTGACACTAAGTATCAATTAGCAGATATTTTTACAAAACCTTTAAATGAAGAATAATTTAACTTTCTTAGAAGATAACTTGGAATGCTAAATCATAAAAATATATGAATTACTTGAGATTAAGTTCTTTTTTTTTGTAATAATGTCTTGAAAACTCTTTCCATGTTTTTCTATCTCATTGTTCATAATTTTTATTATTTTATAGATTTATTTGCTACGCTTACTTGAAATTACATGAGATGATTTTAATTACATGAGTAGCTCCTAAATTTTTTAATCTTCTTGGATTTTTGAGCTTATCTTTAAAATTTCCTTTTCGAAATTTACATCTATAAAATTGAGAGCTCTTCTTAATGATGTTTTACAACTCCTCATTTTCTTTCCTTCTTTTTCATAAGAGGAAGAAAATTATTTATGACTCATATTATATTTTACAAAGGGGAGCAAAAACTCACATGTCTTAAAATCCTTAGCCCTACATTTCACCTTTTTGTTGATGACAAAGGGAGAGAAATATATGTTGATGACTTATGTAATGACTTATGTAACAAGGGCATTTCTCTTTGTTTGTTGATAAACAAAAGGAAAAAATAATTAAGAGGAGATTTTTAAATTTTTAAAATTCATTAAAATCCTTGATGAGTTGTTGACTTGATAATTTAACAATAAATTTTTGTTGATGTTTGAGTGTCGCATTGCAATACTTGAAATATTATTTGCTTGAACTATTAATTGCTTCATGATACTTGAATTCAAGAGTATGTGGTTCTCTTGAATTTAAGTTTTCCTTAGGCATGGATTTAGGGGGAGTAAGGTTTAACTCTCGTTATCAATTGATTGTCATCATCAAAAAGGGGAAGATTATTGAATCTCAGATTTTGATAATAAAATCAATTGATGAGTGTTTAATCTAACATGTGTGTGTGTTAGAGGAAGTATTGCAAGTGTAACTATGATATAGGAATTAAGTTACAGCCAGATATTGGGCCAGGATCAAGCTTGGGCATCAGGCCAAGGTTTGGACAATGTAGTGGGATCACTGGGAACACGCTGGGAGATTGTCGAAAGAAGACCGTAAGACTCACCACAAGAATGTCAGAGGCTGTCGAATTGGCGGGAGTTAAGTCATTGTTTTAGCTTGATTGTCATTATGGTTGTAATTGAGTCATAGTTAGGGATTGAGTCCTAATTGAGTTTGATTTGAAAGAAATCTAAATCAATTCAATGAGGCAACCGGATCCCTAAGGGGGTTTGATTGAGCTCAGGTTGAGCTCAATTAGTTGACTAGAGAATTAGTTAACATAAGGTTCAAGTTAAAACTCACAAAGTTGAGGGAACCACTTTTCTGAAAATTTTGACTGCTGAACCACCGGTGAGCAGTGAGTGTACCACCATCGCCCAGGTTTGACGGTGGCTGAACCACTCAGGCTACCGACTGAACCGCTTGTACCCTATTTTCAGGGTGCTTTCAACGGCTACACCATCGGCGCCGACAGGTGAACCGCTCATACCCAGATTTTTCGGATACATTTGAATTTTAGCTCCAAATTCTAAAATCATTTGGGGCCTATAAATATGCCAAGTTATCTTGTATTCCATACATCAATTTTTGGATCAAAATTCCATGAAAAACTTATGTGAATTATAAGAAAAAGAAAAGGGGGAGAGAGTGAGTTAAGAGTTGTAAAATTCTTGTCTCCCTTGTAAGCTCAAGTTATAAGGGTTTGGTCATCACCCAAAGGAGATCGATAGTGGACGCCGGTGTTCCTCAAAGAAGAGAACTCGCGGAGTGGACGTAGGCCAGTTGAGGTCGGACCACTATAAATATAAGTGTGCTTTAATTGCTTTACTTATTCCATTTGATTGCTCTTAATCACTCTCTATTTAGATACAAGCCTCAATCTCTCTATTCAAATCGACTTTAAATTAGTTTTGTCAAAATATAAGGCAAAGCTTCTATTGTTCACTCTCTACTTTACGAAAGAAACTTTTTTAAACGAGCACTATTTCTCTTGCATTAATTCACGAACCAGGCCCCCCCCCCCCGTCTTAGTACCAATTGATCCTAACAGCCACGTTAGCAGCCACCTCGGCAATCCAGGCGGTACTTTATGCATCATCATCAACTCAGTAGGTCGTACTAACAATCGACAGTCTTGCCGAATGAGGTCCCGGGAACCGACAAAGGTAGCAACCCGTGCAGAGCCATACCCGCAAGTCGACCGAAGGTGCCACTTCTATTTAGTATCTCAGTATAGTCACCCTCCACCCTGTAGATATAAATACCCCTATTGTAGCCCACAATAGCAGCACTTCGGTTGTAAACTCTTTTCACCTACTCGGCACCTTGACTTCTAGTTTTTATACTTCGAGTGCTGACTTAGCCGTTGGATAGCCATGTCGGGCACACACCACCCCGACGAAGGCCTTCCCGACTAAGAAACCAAGCCGGCTCAATGAATTTCCCAACTCTAGGAGTTATGGCCATACGATGCCTCACACCCCGATTGAGTCACCCTAAATCCTCCAGTTCATCTTGGACAATCCATTGCATATGGGTCAAACCATGCCATGCTGACTCTCCATCTACAACACAAAACCAAAAACAAATGGATAGGTAAAAGTAGGGGATTGATAGTGTTGATGATAAAGACTGTTGTAATGTTAGGACCCCAACTAAGTCGGGTCCTAGTAGATTTAGTTGAGTCTTTAGATTAGGCCTTTTTGGCCAACCTAGACCTGGCATTAAGTCGACTATGAGAAGATTTGGGTCTATTGTAATAAATCAGCCCAAATCCTAGTAGGGTTAAGATTCGGCTAAATAGGAGTCTGATTATGAATCGAAGTTGGATACGGGTTAGAGTCAATTGAGTCATAAATATAATAAACTATAATCTAGCCGCCACCCCTTAGTAAAGAAGTGGTTGGCTACGGTTAGGGAGAAGTCCTTATGGGATGGGAGTCTCATAGCCGCCTCCTCCACTTAAGAGATGTTGGCTAAGGCAATAGGGGGAGAGTCCCACTTAGCTTGGACTCTCTCTAGGGTGGAATAAGTATAAAATTAAGAGTTGGAGACCCCTATAGCCACCAACCATATCATGGTTAGGAGTTGGTTGGGGGTTAAGAGTTGAGGGGAAGATGAGTCTTGGTTTAGTAGGAATCTTGGTTTACTTGGAGTAGAAGTTGATGAGAAGTTGGAGTTTGTTAGAGTAGGAGTCATATTAGGAGTTAGGGTTTAGAAGCCCTACAAATAACTTGTATTCTCTCCTTTTTTCATCATCAATAGATCAAATTCCTTTCATCCATTATGCAAAAAACTAAGAAGGGAGGGAACCCCTATTGAGTTTTAGGAGGCCGATCCCCTATAGAAATCAACCCCAAGCTTAGAATCTAAAAGGGTTCTAACACTTGGTATCAAGGCAACGTTCTTGGCATCTCACTATCCTTCCACAGTCACCCATCATCCTTCCACAGCCACCTAAGCAATTCCCATAATTACTTAGATCGTCACCGAATTCCACCGTCATCTCCACTATCGCAGAACATCTTTTAATTTCCCTATGAATTAGAATAGGTTCTAGTTTCGTACCTTACTGCTACTATAATTCAGTTATCCTTCATCTAAAAAACCAAAAAACATTGTTCCTATCTTGATGCATAAACTCTTCATCACAAAGTTTCCATCGTCACAATGAAAATTACGTTGTAGAATTCAACTGCATACCACTACATATTTTGATCTTGCTGCTATGATTTTTTTATCCAATCTTTCACAAGTTTGTTATGATAACTTTGGCACTCTTTAATAGTAGATTTCCTTTTAGTTTTATCAAAAAATTATTGATATTAATCACTAATTTTTTATGTCCAAACTGCTACCTTTTAGATGTAAAAATATGTTCGCAACACCTTTTTGTAATCTTTGATCTTGCTGAATCATTTACTACCGTATTCTTCCACGAACTAACTAGTGGATTACCATTAACTTTTACTTAAATCCTTATTTTGAACCACTAGAAAAAATTGCACCTATACTACTGAAATTTTTTTGATGAAAAATTTTGATGTTGTACCATTGTCGTTCTTCTTCTCCCAAACCCCCAAAACCCTACCAATTTTATTGCCACCAACCATGTCATCTTTAGGACACCTCTCTAGCCTTAAAATGTAGTTGTCATAGCCTATTTCTAGAATCTACAGCTGACCTAAACTATAACCCAAACAACCATCTTCTACAGCCACCAAACCTTCCACTAATCCTTATCTTCCGCAGCCACTTAACCTTGCCAAATCGGTTGCTGCCCCAAACACAACCCTAAACCTTCCTTCCCAGCCTCAAACCACTATCACTAAAATCATTTCCAACCTCCATAATACCCTCAAACCATAGCACCAACAACAACCTAAACTGTAAGCTATCAACCCTAAACCACAACCTTGATCTGATAGAACCCCAGAAGGAGCTCTATAGGATTTGATCTTTAAGTGGAATCAACCCTTGGAATACTACAGGGGTTCCTCCCTCCTAGGGTCAACCACAAGACTGAAATAAAATAAATTCTTGCTTTATTGAAAAGAGGAGTCTACAAGCTTATATATGGCTTAAAACCCTAACCCTAGGAGGGTACTTCCTAAGTAAATTTACTCCTTTGCCCCTCTTATAGCCACCCTTCCTTAATAGGGATGGGCGTCGACCTAAGTGGCTGCATAGCCATATCTACCTACTAGAAACCCTAGCCGACCAGCCCAGTAAAGGGGTCGACAGCTAGTAAGCCATAAGGCACCAAAATAAACCCTAGCCACACTTATTTATAAAATAGAAGTGACTAGGTGGGGTTTTATTACAATCTCACAGAGTTTTTATTAGCTACTTCTAGGGTAAATAGGACCCAACCTTACTATGGTCCTATCAAGACCGCCATCTTTAAATCAGCCTTGTCCTCAAGGCTAAGGTTCCATGAACTCAGGGAACCAGATTTTTAACTTCTCATAAGACTTCCATGTGGCATCTTCAGGTGGTAAGTTATTTCAATGCACTAATATTTCAGTAGAAGGGCATCGGCGACGTATCACAATTCTCCGATCAAGAATGGCTTTTGGTTGGGCTTGAATTTCTCTATCATCTATAACACTCGACAGTTAAATCTGGGCTAACTCGTGTTCCCCCAATTTGGGCTTCAAGAAGGATACATGGAAGACAGGATGGATTTTGGTGTCCTCTTGTAACTTTAATCTATATGCCACAACTCCAATATGCTTTGTGATCTTATATGGTCCATAAAATCAAGGAGATAGCTTCATCGAGGCTCTTGTGTGGATAGACAGCTGTTTGTATGGTTGTAAGCGAATATAGACCCAATTTGATTCTAAAAACTCCCGCTCGCTATGGAAAGTGTCAGCTTGTTGCTTCATTCGGGCTTAAGCGGCAGATAAATTATCCTTCAATAGTCGTAGGAGTTTGTCTCTATCAATTAAACTCTAGTTGACCTGGTCTACTTTGGTCGCACTAATTAGATACTTGGGTATTATAAGGGGCGGTCAACCATATAATGTCTCATACGGGGTACATTTTATGGATGAGTGATAAGTATTATTGTACCTTCGTTCAGCCCAAGGGAGCCACTTCATCCATTCTCTTGGTCGATCACTGGTGAAGCACCGAAGATAGGTCCCTAAACACCTATTCACCACTTTTGTTTGGCCATCCATCTATAGGTAATAGACTATGCTCATCTTGATTGGGTGCCCTATAGTTGAAATAATTTGGTCCAAAATTTACATGTAAATACCCTGTCACGGTCGCTCACAATCGACCTTGGCATTCCATGCAGTTTAGCAATATTTTCAACAAAGAGCTAGCAATAATGGCAGCGGTATAAGGGTGTCTCACAGCACAGATTTGGGCATATTTTGTTAAGCGATCTACCACCACAAAGATCACACATTTACCTTGAGATGATGGCAGCCCTTCAATGAAGTCCATGGAGATGTTAGTCCATGCTGATTTCGGTATAGGTAGTGGTTGCAGCTTTCCCAGACTAGCTGCTATTTCACCCTTTTGCTATTGGCATACATCACATTTAGCTACATAATTAGAAAGACTTTTTCATGCCTCTCCAATAAAAGTTTTGCTTCACCCTCTTGTATATTCTCAGAAATCCAGAGTGCCCTGCTGAAGGTGAAGAGTGCATTTTGTGCATAATAATTTAGATGCTAGTAGAAGTGGGAATAAGCACAATTTGGCCCTTGTAGCGTAAGTCTCTCGAATCTAAGTGTAATAGGCTATGGCGCTCGGATCCTTCTCCAATCTTTCTATGATGTCTCGGGTCTCTGGGTCCTTCTTCCATTCCTCCCTAATATCCTCGAGGAAGTCAGTGGAAGGAAGGGAGATGGCTGAAATTTCAGCTTACTCCGGCAATTGTGATAGTGCATCTGCAACAACATTTTCTTAATAGGACTCCAGTAGGATTGAGTCCTAATCATTCTAGTAGAAGTCAATAAAAACTCTACTAAATTGTAATAAGGCCTCTCCTATCTTATAAAGGAGTATGGCTAGAGTTTGGATTAGCCCTTAGGGCATAGTAGTTGCTGCCCCCCTTACTAGGCAAGTTGGCCAGGGTTTTCCTCTGCTTAGGTCAACTATAGAGGCAACATAGCCACCCCTTGTTCCTATCAAGATAGGATGGCTATAGGAGGGGCAAAAGGATAATTTTATCTAGATAGGCTAGGACTTTGATCCTTATTTAAGATGTAGCTACCCCCCTCTTTGAAGGCAAGCAATTATCAATTTTATTTCAGCCTTGTGCTGAATCTAGGAGGGTGGAACCCCTATAACGTTCCAAGGGGTGATCCCCCTCAAGGATCAAAATCTATAGGGCTCCTTATGGGGTCTTATCATTTGGTATTAGAGCAGTGATCTTACTACCCTTGTAGCCGTCATCCATGCCTCCACCTTCCCAAGCAATTCCCACAATTGCTACAACACGCGCCTCCACCTTCCACCCCAGTAGCAGATCAAATCAATATGCCGCTGCCCCCTATGTTTGATCTGGAATTCTAGTATATTTTTATCACCCACGCCTCTTCAATACTATAAGATTCCTTACCTTACACGTTGAAGATTTTTTCCAAATTTTATATGCTATAAAATTCGTTTGTCGCAAAAGTTATCATCATTGTAAAGATGAAATACTGTAGAAATTTTTAACTGATTGTTGCTTATTGAAACTAAACTTTTAGTCATCCTTTTTGGCTGAAACTTTTATATAATTTCATAGATCATCTTAGCATTCATCTAAGACTAATCTCGTAAAAAAACTCCTTCTGGATATGGACTTATAGCACTACAATTGTTTATTACATAGTACTAAAATTTTATAATGCAAAATCTGCCTTCTATTTATTGGCCTCTTGAAACCAAAATTTTGTTCATCCTTTTTGGTCAAAATTTTTATACAATTCTCAAGATCAAGTTGACTTTCATTAGGATTTAATTTCATAAAAAAACTCTTTTTGGAACTGGTTTTCTTATGCAATCTTTGACTATCATGCAGTTATGGAATTTTACGATGAAGGAATCTACCTTTCGTCTTTTCCCCTATTTCCCTACTGTTATGCTGCCAAAATTTCATCAAAATTTTTATTGGTATTAACAACATCTTAACCAAGGGTTTTTATATAATTTTCTTAAACTTTCCCCTGGAATTTATATTGAGAAATCAGTATTTTTCTGACATAAATACTGGTTAAGTATGACAGCACATCATAGCACTTCTTTCCACCGAATTCTATCAGATTTAATTACGATTTTTTGTAGGATTTCAGACTCTCCTTTCCTCATCACAAAATCTTATCATCCTTACCAAACACTCTTCAAAAACTAAATCCAAATAGCCCCCAAATCAGCCACCTAAATCGGCCTACTTCCTTATCGATCCAGTTACCTTTTTAGAAAACTTTCCTTACCGAGACATCTACCTTTGCTGCCATCTATCGTAGATCTAAAACCTATTTCCTAACCTTCATCTATTACTATCACAGCTCTAAAACCATACCAATTTGTAGCCTAAACTCCATAAAATTGTAGCCCCAAATCTGCCCTAAATCATAGCCTACTTCCACCCAAACCAATCCACCTTCCAACCGACCACTCCCTTCTCCAAAATTGCCATGCCACTAACCTGATAACAAAAAAAAGATCTTAATATTACAAATCTTAAGGCATATGCTATGACATCGGAGGAGGTTATCGATGCAAAGCTTGAAGCCTTTGAAAATCGCATGGAAGAGAAGATGTGATCCTTATTCACATAAGCCGACCATCAAGCCCAAGGAAGTCACACCATAGAGAGACTTCAGATCAGTGAGACAATCCTCAAGAGCATAGACACATCACCTCTAATCCTAACCATCCATGCATGAAGGTTGACTTCCCAAGATGGGAAGAAGGAGACCCATTCAGATGGATCTCACGCGCGGAGCGTTATTTTTGGTTCTACCGAACCGCCAACGTCACACGAGTGGAGATTGCTTCCATCCACCTCGAGGGAGATGCTATTCAGTGATTTAATTGGTTTAAGCACACACATGGAGGATTCTCTTGGCAATGATTCAAGGACTACTAAACCGTTTCAGACTAACCGATTTCAACAACATCGACGGACAATTGGCAAAGATTAGTAAAACCTCTACAATACAAGAATACCAAACAAGGTTTGAGCGTTTATCTAAGAATTGGTTTGAGAAATAACTTTTAGGTACTTTTATCGAGGGCCTAAAGCTAGATATCCAAGGAGAAGTAAAGGCACGGCAATCGTATACTCTTAGGATGGCGATTTCCTTCGCACATATCCAGGAAGAACAATTGAACTACGTGGTACGAAAGACAAGGGTCACTCCCTGACTAGCCATGCCAAGGCCTACTTCCCCCTCTACTACCATCCAAGCCCCCGCACCAAAAAAGTTGACAAGAGACGAGCTTCGCGAACGATCGGCCAAGGGGTTGTATTGGCATCATGACGAACCATGGAGCCGTGAACATCACTGCAAAAAGGACCGACTCCTCGTGATTGAACCAGCGGAGGATGAGGATAATAAAATATCTGAAGAAGCCCTTGAACCAAAAGAAGAAGTCATGGAGGAAGAGTCCCAACTAGCCGACTACGTAGTGCACGCATTGGTCGGCTATTCCAACCCGCAGATGATGAAATTTGGAGGACTTCACAGCAACCCATCACGATTCTCATCGACACAGGCAACACCAATAACTTCCTAAATAGTAAGGTTGCTGCACATTTGGTGCTTCAAATCAAAGGTTGCAACAAGTTTGATATAAAGGTCGCCGACGGTCGAATCTTTAATTGCGACTAATGGTGCCCGCGGGTGAAACTACTCCTCCAAGACCACAAAGTGGTAGTTGATTTCTTCCTCTACCCATCGATGATTATGAAGCCGTACTCAAGATCAAATGGCTCACAACACTAGGTGATATCTCCTGAATTTTTTATAAATTAATCATAAAATTTTATTGCAAAGGGAAGCAGGTCACGTTACGAGGCAAGTGCGAGAGCCAAATTTTCATCGTTTCGTCGCAATAAATGGAGAAAGTTTTGCACAAAGCATAGGATGAATTCTTTATGCATATTCAACAACCATCTACAGGGGAGAACATACAAAACTCAGATCCTAAGCTTACCCTTTGCCTGAATGAATTCGCGGATGTTTTCTTAGAATCACGCGGGCTGCCCCCTAACCGACCGCATGACCACCGCATTCTTATTTTGCCAGGAAAACCACTAGCAAATTTATGAATGTACCACTATTTTCACTTACAGAAGGATGAGATCAAGAATATTGTTAAAGAGATGCTTGACATTGGGGTGATTCGACCGAGTTGCAGCCCTTATTCTTCACCGGTGTTGCTAGTGCGCAAGAAGGATGATACATGGCGGATGTGCATTGATTATCAGGCCTTGAACGTTAACACCGTTAACAATAAATATCCTATACCCATCGTAGATGAGCTATTGAATGAATTAAAAGGAGCCCGAGTCTTCACTAAACTGGATCTCTATTCTGGCTATCACTAGATTCGGGTATGCATTGAAGACATTCCGAAAACTGCATTCCGCATGTATAACGACTACTACGAGTTTTTGGCAATGCATTTCAGACTTATAAATGCTCCTTCTACTTTCCAAAGCCTGATAAATGATATCTTCCAGAGTTTTCTATGCAAGTTCATATTGGTATTCTTTGATGATATTCTCATTTATAGCCCTATGCTTGATATACAGTTTCAGCACTTACGAACTATTCTAATGATTCTTTGGAAGAATACTCCTTATGTTAAATAGTTAAAGTGTAGCTTATTACAACGTAAAGTGGAGTATCTTCGGCATATTGTATTAGAGGATGGAGTGGCGATCGACCCGACAAAGATCGAGGCAATGCAAGGATGGTCGAGACCTACAAATGTACAATCATTACACGGTTTCCTTAGACTCACGAGCTACTACCAAAATTTTGTGAAAGATTATGGCAAGATCAGTACCCTACTCACGTCCTTACTGAGGAAAGACTCCTTCTTATGGTTGGCTAAAGCCTCTGTAGCCTTCGAACGACTCAAGGCAGCTATGACGATGACGTCGGTCCTAGCGCTGCTCGATTTCAGCCGCACTTTAGTCATTGAGTCCGATGCGTCAAGAGTTAGAATTGGGGCTATTCTTATGCAAGATGGTCCATAGAATGAAAGAGGAGAAAAACTAGAAGAATTGCAATCCATGCTCATGCCAGATTGGGCTCTCATCATCCTGAATTATACCAGAGTGTCACGGACAATAATGTAAACAAGGTGTTCGATGAAATGCTTGTGTTAGTCCGTGTCCTTCAGTTTAGGTACATATCTTGTACAACAAGAAGCGGGCTTGCAGTAGGCTTGGCAGCCCTAGTCTGATTTACTTTATGGCTAAGTTTGGCTTGTAAATACAAGTGTGTCATATAAGCACTTGTGGGGACTCGGTCTGTAGTGGACCAATATCCTTTGTGTGCAACCTCTCTGAGTTTGTAATGTCCATGGGTGTAATTTATATTTTGATTTTATAAAGTATTTTCTTGAGCAGTTGCTTGTGGATCCCATGGAAATTGCTTCTTCTGGCCCGTTTTCTCTTTTTGTAAGTCTGTGGGATTTTAGGAGATCGGGTTAGTCTCTAATTTACAGTAGTTTAGATGCGGGTGCCTATATCTTATATGTGTATGCTATGAAAGCTCTGGAAACTAGGTAAAGGCTGTCAAATAGGCAATTATCGTCGCCTCTATTCAATGGAACTCATGTCTTGCTTTGCTTATGGGGCTCTTATACTGCTTTATCCCATTCCCATTCTCTTGTGTTAGTCCTGCTACTCCCGATTAAGATTCCAATTCATTATTCTTTTAACTTAGATTTATATGGTTGTTTTCATATTCTATTTCCTATTAGTTGATCATAGAAACTATATTAGAGAAACCAGGTCGAAAAACTGTAGTTGCTATTATGTTTCACGATAGATCTGTACCATTGTGAAATCCAATCTTTATTCTTTGTATTCTCGGTAAAGTAAGGTGAATTGCTACCTATGCCACTTTCTAGGCTGCCCATGCTATTTAGTAAAACCCAACCCTGACTTTTTGTCTTTCTTTACCGGCTACCAAGATATTCTTGGACTTTGTGTCACTATAGGACACCTCCCTCTTAAGGAATACAAATAGAAACTATGGCAACGACACTATAACTTGAATCATTAGTACACAAGCCCGGCCTTATTAACTATTGCCTCGGCCTACCGCTACCATAGCTACATCAAAAATGGATGTCAGCGCACAAAAGACTTACAACTTCCTCTCGTGGACAAGCGACTCTTTAGTTCACTACGCCTTGTTGCATCACTCCCGAGCCCCCACGAGCATTGCGTGCTAGAAAATAAGTTCGCGACTCCATAATATAAGGCTTGCTCTCGCATTCACCGCTGATGCCACACCTTGCTTTGGTCACTTACGACTACTAGGATCGATTGTCTACGGATTCGCCTTGGACCCCCAACACGTACATAGTCTTGCGCCTCTCTTATTCTTTACTTGTAGCTCGCGCCTACTATTTGCTTCAAAGCTATCCTCCATCCTTCTTGTACTTGATAGCCGGTGCCACATGTGCTCATCTAAGAATGCGGCTACTAATAGGGTCCCCAAGAGAGAATTTAGGCTTTTGGGCCTCAGCCGCTTTTAAGTCGGCAGATGAGAAGCACGTGTTTAGTTTGAAAGAAGCCGAGTAAGGATCCCGATCTTAACCCTTCTAGGGGAATTCCAACAAGTAGAGCAATACGTCTATGCGGGTAGTCGACTATGAGCGGGAGTTTGAGAACAAAGGTGATTGTTGCATCCATTATCTGTCCGATCGTACCTTAATCCATGTTTACTTGTTTGATTCCAATGGTAATAGAAGATTTCCTCCGTGCGTGTTTTTCGTCTTGTCGACTAGTGAGATTCTTGTTATCGAGTAGTGTAGGGATTTCCCATAAAACTACGAAGTTATGTTAGAGTGCATTTGCTACCAATAGATTATGATTAAACAAAGAATGGAGAACACCTCTTTTCTCTTGAAGGAAGAAACTCGGCAACAATGGAACAAAATACAGGAATGCGGGCACGAGTGAAGGGAAAAAGAGGATCAGTCGGCCCAAGGAGAGATTGATTGTAGGGTTTGGTTCTTTTGCTTACTAGTTGAATTTTCATGATAGCCGTTCGTTTTCAGTCCGTTACTCAAGAGTCAATTTCCTATTTGTTGGATCAATTCCTTTCTTTCTCTTATTTCAGTCATAGAAGAAGCGCGACCTCATCCTATAATCAGTAAATAATAAAGGTGTAGAGCCAATAGAAAGCATAGTAAGAGCCTCACTTTCAATCAATAATGCAATTAAGGAGCCCTGTCCTGTCCGACTATTAGCTAAAAGAAGGTTGCTATGAAAAATCCCGGGAAAATGATAAAAGTAAGTCTGTTTTGACCGAGCTATGAAGGAAAATGCCAGTGCTATCAAAAAACCCGGGAAAACGCAAAAAGAGAATTACTCTTGACCTCGCTATAAAGGAAAAGAACGAAGCTATCAAAAATCCTGGGAAAACATAACTAGACAAGGTTAGTATAGACAAGACACGTAGTTAGTGTCGCTAAAGTTGAGCGCCCTCCGCGCAACAGTAGTCTAAGCTTGGTATAGCTAAAGCTTGTTCCCGTGTAGCGGCAGGAGTTCTCGGAGAAATTAATTACTTTCTGATTCTCTATTAGGGAAAACTCCTTTGCTACCTTTTTCCAGTGCAATATAGGCTTTGTCATTAGCTCTGTTGAATTGGTTAAGTAAGAGGATCATTGGTTAAGTAAGTTAAGCAAGAGAGGAACTAGGAATAGATAAGAGTATGGGCACGGTCCAGCGCATCCACTAATGAACCAAGAAAAGGCCAAACACCGCTAACAAAGCTTTAACAGAGAAGTGGGAATCAATCAACCTAGATATAGGCAATGAAACAAGGAAACCCGACCTCGACTACTGCTGTCTCTCTTTCGAATATTCCTGTCTCTGATTCTTTGCTTAGTGTTACTTACTTATTAGTTTACTTACTTATATTGATAAATACGTTTTCTCACACGATATGTTATGTTATTATTATATTATAGCTTATTATAAATGATTTTGTTCTCTTATATTAATATGTATAGTAAGGATACCAATACCAATAAAAGAATCAACCTAACAAGGCTTTTGTGAGCTAGGATGCTGCTAACGTTGCGCTAGCGCCTTCTATGAGCTGGAATGGAATGTGAGTGAGCCGAGTGGTAGAGCATGCTAAGCGCAACAAAGAAAGGGAGCGTGTGTTCTACTCATAGGTGAACATGGGCATGTAAGTCTATAGCTTAGGCCAGGGAGTTATCCGGAATGCTAGTAAGGGGCAATAGAATGGAAATGCAGCTAACGAGCGTATGAGTAACCACCATGGGCATTTTCTTTCCAAGTAAAAGTAATAGCGGACCAATTCGATTAGGTCTACCAAGGAATACGCCTTTCGAGGGAATCAACAATTTTAGCAAAGAGTCACAGAGTCGAGGATGTAAGTGGGGAGACCTTAGCTCTAACTACGAATTGGGGACAAGGCTACTAGCAATGGCGAAAGACTCATAATGGGAAGCAAAGAGAATAACAACCATATCTCCGAATAAGAAAACAACTTCACTTGGAACTAGTACTTTCGCGACTTCCGGTTCTTCCTCGGCTTTCCTCACTTGCTTATTGCATCCATATTGCCACTTACATTATTCTTTGTCTCCTTTGGTTACAAAGCGGTATCTTATACAATATTGATTAGCATGTTATTAGGGGCCAAGCAACCCACTAAGAAATATCATCCAAATATCATATCATATGATAATTGAATGTGGTAATTTGAGAATGAAAAGCGAAAGGTGGCTTCTATCGGTAGGGTTATTACAGAGGATTAGGAGTAGAGGATTCTTACTAGCATGGGTTGAATTACAAGTTGTAGCTCAATGCTCGAGTGAGTTCAATGCTTGGCCGTTGCTTGGTACTGAGCTCCTATGGGCGACTCAATTGTTTCTTGCTTTTGACCGATGCTATTTATTCTTTCTTTGATGCGAGGTGCCCTCTAACGAGAGAGACCGGTCGAGCAAACAACAACCCCGACGTAACCCTACCTCTATTGATTGGTACCTTATATGATGATGTGCCCTATATGATATGCCCCTACATGATACGTGATACCCTATATATGATATGCCCTATTGATTGAAACAAAACCCTAGCCTAGTATGACACACATCATACCCTATTGATTGCGAAACCAAACCCTAGTACGGTGCACGCAACACACCTACGTATGGCACAACATCACCTAGTATAGGATCGATCGCCTCCCTTAGTATAAGCGGGCGCAGTAAAGGCGTGTTCCGTTACATGATGTCGTAATAAAGAAGGGGTAGGTCACTTAGTCTTCAGCAAGGGTGGTTTACTCATTTCTTCTTCGAAACAACGGAACGAGGGTAATTCACCTATGCAGAAGGTGGGTCCCGTCCGCATAGAAGTTACCTCGGCAATTCATAGGTAGGTAGGTCGTGCACAAGAGCTATCGTTACGTTCAATGAAAAGTGTAGAGCAGTTCAATTTGACTTCCCGTCCACCGATACTAAACTAAAATAAGTATTTCCGGGATTCTTACACCCATTGCCTTCAAGCTGAACTGCTACTATCATATTATTACTCTCATGGCTAGCATCCCTTCCCACTTTGATTCCAAGTTGATGACTTTAGAGTTGGATTGCGTAGAGCTCCTTTCTTATTTGCATTGCAGTGTTTCTATTCTTTTCTTTCGGTATCGTCTCATCAGTTTAGTCGTTGGGTTTTCATAGAGTAGCCGGATTCTATTAGTAGCTTTAACGGTACTTACGCATTCTAGCCAAAGTATAGTTGAAGAGGCGACTCGTGCCGAGCCAAGAGAAAGCGTACGACTTAAAGAGCAAGAGAGCCCCGGTGGGTGAACTACAGACTCAAAACATGGGAATAAGAAGGTGAGCAGAGGAATCGGGGTAGTTTCCGTTTGATACCCGTGAGAGGGATACTATAGTCTTCTATTTGTAGTTGTGTTAGAAGTACTCGTTTAGAGCATAGGTCTTGTCTTGTTAGGTGTAACATCATTCCTTCTATTAGTATAGTAGGTCCTTTCTAATAGCACACATGAGGTTCTAATGGTTCATACTGTAGGCGGGAAGAGCGACTTTAAAGTTAGGTCTTATTTGTATTGATTTTCTCCGATATTTAGTAGCCGTGCCGCTGACTGAGTTTAATAATGAAATAAGGTATAAGTCGAAGGATAGTAAGAGTGAAAAAGGCAAAGAAAGTAAGTAAGCAGCGGGAGAGTGAACCATAAGCCCCAATCAGTAGTCAAAACATGTGAGTAAGTAAGTGAAGACTCACTGGTAGTAGTGACATGCTAGCAATCAAACACACCCCGGATCAGGAGTAAAAGATAGAGTGGAGGCTAATAGGCATCAAAGTAAGGCTAAGAGAGGGTAATCGAACACTGCCTGGCAAGACTATGAGTTGCTATTGCTACGAAAAAATACGGGAAAACAGAAAAAGATGATTTCCATGATGCCGGCTATGAAGGAAAACGACGAAGCTATGAAAAAACACGGCAAAACGAAAAAAGTCAATCCGTTTCGGGCAAGCTATGAAGGAAAACTCGTTTGCAACCTTTTTTCCCGGGAAAACATAAAAATACAATTACAAATAGATCATCTATGAAGGAAAACGGAGGTGCTATGAAAAATCCTGGGAAAACATAACGTATAATGTGTAGCTAAGGAGTTCTCGTTCAATGATCATTCCCAATGGCTTCTTCCGTAGGGAAAACTTGGTTGCTCCCTTGAATGATTTTCCTATCTCTTTTCTTTTGACTTGCTTATTAAATTATTCAATTCCCCCTTCCTTTATCACGGCTTAAGTAATACCTTTATCATAGCTTAAGTCATAATGGAACTGGAAGGTCATATAGGGGAGCAGGATCAATCTTGGATGAAGCCGATGCAGCATTAAGGATCATAACCAGAAAAAGAGGTCTGATAGAATGGGATAGCTAACCACAACCCAGTGTTCTTAACCAACCTAGTGCTCTCAAGTCAGAAAGTAATCATTTGACTTTCTATTCAGAATCTTTTGTTTGTTTGGGTGGGAAGTCTCTAACCAAGTAATAAATGCACTAGTAAGGTAATAAACGTAATAATAGGCTTTAGCTGGGCATAACATAATAGATATAGAGGTAACTAAGCATAGAGGTAACTAAGCATAGAGGTAACTAAGCACCACCCTAGCGCTCTCAACTCAACGATGGATACAAAGTAATAATTCAATGAGATACAAAGTAAGAAGAAAATGCAACCATCAGAATGAACATAGTATTATAGACGAAGTCGCTAAGCCTGATATCTGGTAGTGAGAGCCCTATTAGCGGTAAGCCCTGCTAGGCAGTAGTTGGTATCCGTTTGAAAATGGCATACTTAAGCTATCAATACAGAATTAAGGTCCAAGGTAGTCAGAATCGGAGACAGGAGCGATAGGGTAGTAAGTAAGACTAAAGAAGCATAGTCAGATTGATAGCCTGGGAAGGGCGTGGATCTGGATCGGTAGTTATAACCTCAAAAGTGGTGTAGTGCCCGAGTTCAGCAACACAGGAGAAAGCCTTTTTGCACTAGTGAAGTTCGCAACCAAGCAAAGGTAGATTGATAGCAAGGGTAGGCAGCTTCGAGGTCCGCGGAGAAGGGCAGTCGGACTCAAAGCAAAGAGTAGCGGACTTATAGCCAGTACAGGAGGAGTGCGCTCGTTAATTCATATTTATACGCCAGAGTGCCAGTTGAAAAGCAAGTAAAGCAAGATACAATGTCAATAGATAAGGAAGAAAAGAATAGATAGTGAGAGTTGGGGCAAGGAAGATCAGACTCAAAAGCATGCTAACATGCGCTTATATCCATGGTAGTAAGAACGATATACATGAGCTGCAGTCTTTCTTATTGGTAACATCGTTTAAGTCGCTAGGTTCGTTAGGGCTGTGTGTAATTCCCCGTTGCTTGTTGGATCCATCAGTTCCTCTTTTTCTAGTTCAACTCTTTATTGCTTTTGGTCTTCTACTAGCCCTATTGTTGTTGTAGTGTTAGACTAGCCATCCTTACTTACCTGTTTGATTCTGTTTATTAGTAATTATAGCCGACAGTTAGTCGATTTCCTAGTAATGAGAACAGCAACGGACTGACGCGCTATTTTAAGATTCAGCATGCAAAGCACCAGTCTCAAGTGAGTTGACTATTCTAAGGAGGAGTAGCAGTATCATCTGTAGTAGTTGTGTTCCCGGTGTTAGGACCATAGTCTTAAAAGCTATTTTTTGATTCCTTTTTTCTTGTTACAATCTGATAAGGAGTAGCTGAATTACAAGTTATTGGTTCTATGGATAGTAAAGTAAGTGTTGGAAGCTAATTCAGTAGGTAAGTCTAAAATCAAGTGTATAGCAATACTTCTGTTTGTTAGTCATGTTCCGTAGTTTCTGTCCTTGCAGGTGCAGGTCCAAATCAAAGCCTGGCAGTAAGGAAAGGCAGACTCCAACTCGAGAGTAGAACTAAGTAGAGTACTTGCTCATTGTTTTAAGGCGGTGTTATAGAATGAAGGACAGGATAGTTAGGCGAAGTCTCTTAAGTGGGGCTTGGTTTACTTAGTCCATTTCTTTATTTAAGGGTTTACTCTAATAAGTAGTGATACATCTGCCTCGCCGGCATTAGTTCAAGTATATAGGCTCTAAGGCATTAGTTCAAGTACATAGGTAGCACTCAGGGTTTATCCTTGTCTGTACTAGGTCGATTCTTCGCCTCATCTTTTACTCTTATATTAATGATAGTCAGTCCTTGTAGCACTGGTTTTGTTCTCCTGCTTTGTTTGTATACGTTGCTTGTTGGGCATTAAATGATAGATTTGCTATCATATCAAACAAAAGAAGTTATGTTTTAGTGTCAAATGCACTAATACGCAAGGAATGCCCATAAGAAATAAGTACGTACTATATTTTTGTTACACTGAACTGCTGTTGACCTTAAGCTCAGATAACTAAGTAAGGGTGGGCAGGTGACTACTGGATTAAGGTAAATAAGGGTGGGCTTCATAGGTAGGGGTAGCAGCCTTGTCAGTAGTAGATGCATTCTTTCCAGTAGTGACCGAGTCTTGTAGCTTATAGTAAAAGCCTTGTTGATGCTTTTGTTAGTTTGTCCCGGCTCCACCCCAGAATTAGTTTTTTGGTGTTTGCTTCTTCGTTCTACGCTTAGAGACGGTATTTCGCACACAATTCTTTATCCTCTGTTCACCTTCTCGGAAAAGCCTCCCCAATAGTATATACTTCAAGCGGAGATACAGATGTGAGGTCAGGATCGGTAGCCTAGTCAAAGTGAACTACAGGCTTCCTTACTTTTCTCGGGTTCGCGGAAAAGCCCCCCCCAATAGTATATACTTCAAGCGGAGATACAGATGTGAGGTCGGGATCGGTAGCCTAGTCAAAGTGAACTACAGGCTTCCTTACTTTTCTCGGGTTCGCTTCTCGGGTTCGCTGATTGTTAGCTGGGTTCGATTCTCTGTTCGAGTATTACCGGTAGCAGTTGGAAGCTATAACTACAGAACGAAAGAGACAATTAGAATACTAGCATGGGAGGGAAAAGGGACCAAGCTCAAAGTAGAGAATAAAGTAAAGAAGGTCAGCTCCGAGTTCAGCAGCTCAATTACATCGACCCTAGTGAATAGTTCAGTCTGATCTTTATTAGTTTCATAGTAGTAGATAGGGTAGTTGTTCTCGTTTGATTACCTATATTGAGTGAAACACCAGTTCTATTCTGATTGATGTAGGGACATCAATTGCTCCTGTAGGTCTGATCGGTGTGAGTTGATCCGGTGTCGTGTTGCTAGCTTAGTTCTTTAGTCAATAGTTTCATTACTGGTTTCCGGATGCAATATGAATTTGCTTATACCGGGTGGAGTATGCCTACTCTGCTAACAGTAGTAAAGCTTATAGATATTAGTTGCTGCCTTAGAAGCGCTGGCCCCAAATCCCTATTGGAAGATAAGGATGGGAAGCCCTAGTGAGAGAATGAGATAAAGCAATAAGGGACTCAAAGCAAAGGGGTAAAGACTAGGCGCAAAGATCTTAGGTATGATTCCCAGTTGCTAGTGAAAATTCCGACTATCAGCTTAATGTTGAGAAGCAGTACCTTGTTCCTGTGATCCACCCTATATTTGGTTGTTGCCTTAGGGTGAGCTGCATCATTCCGTTTCCCCAGTTCGAGTATTCGGCCTGCTTGTCACTCGCTCAATTCTGTGTTACATAAGTGAAAAAGAAAGTATGAAAAGCACCAGTCATAGTCGGAAGTAAGTAGTATGTTTTTGGATTCCCTTTCTCGAGTTAAAGCCGGGTTTCCTCGTTTCGGTGTTGTTAATGGTTATTGAATCCAGCCCCCGTTAGGTAATTTTTATCCGGGAGGGAAAGTAAGCATTGTCCTAGGATTTCCCTCACTGGCCTCGAACCTTGCGCTACTGACCTCGAAGCTTTGTTTTAGCTCTTCCGCTCCTGCCTATAAGTCCGCTCCTCTTGACACTTGACTATTTCACTATGTATTAGGATCTCGTTTTCAACTACAACTGGTAGGGCTAACAAGACCTATACCCTTCATATAAGTATTAGGATCCTTACTTTAGAGTTTAAGCGTGGGGGTGGTGGTGTACTATTCTAGTCCTTTCTTATACTTTTTAGGGCAATTCCTTCTTTTTAGACTCATTCTTTTGCTGATGCCAACTAATTCTTTTCGGGTTCAACTATGCCTATTGATCTTAACGGTCTGGTCCGAATGGTCTTTTAGTGGAAACCTTTATTCTTACTTGCATTCGGATTCCTCCCTATAAAGATGTAGCCTTGTTAGCAGTGGATAAAGCTTGACAACGAGTAAGGCAAGAAAAAGGGAAGCATAGTGAGGCGCATAGGCAGTGAAGCGAGACTCGGAAGCTAATAAGTAAGCTTTGAGGCCAGGACAGGACGACCAATAATAATGATGCTTACGTGTAACAATAATGATGTTTACGTATAATAATACGTTTACTATGAATAATATATTATAATGATAAAACACATTTGAATAGTATATTAAGGAATAACGGAATTGTCCACATAAAAGAGAGAATGAAAGTCAGACAGGGCAAGCTTAGAGGTGGGTGCGGGTAGGTTTATATGGGAGATCGAGAGAGGCGGGCCCAAGCTCAGAGTAGAGAGTAAAGCAAAGAGATATAGATTAAGTGCCGACGGTGTAGTAGAATGAGATCAAGTAATGTCAGTCAGTAGTTAAAGTATAAGAAGTAGCAGTTGGCTTCCCGATTTTGAGTTAAGCCTGTTTGCCCGTAACTCTATCCTCTATAGTAGTGATTTCAATTTGGTAGTTCGCAGTAAAAAAAAGAATCTTTGAAGGTAAAGCAAGCCTCTCAGGCAGCGTTCAAAGAAAGTAAGTATAGTATAAAAGGTAGGAAGTAAGAACTCGACTACAGTATCAAGTTAATAAAGAAGGCTGGCTTGGAAGCTAGTGAGTAAGGCGTGGCCGGTTCCATTATCTCTTTTCAGTTTAAGTCGTTAGTGCAATCCCTAGTTATGAGTTTTAGTATGTACAACCCCCATTGGAGTTTCTACTTCTTTCTTTTCTTATTACTTTAGAGTTGTTGTATTAGATTAGTCTCATATATCTAACTAGCGTTTATACTCTTGCGTGCACTATTTCATCCTTATCCGGAGAATAGGAAATAAGAGTTTTCCCTAGGAATCTTATTCTTGCTTTACCTTATCTCAACCTACCCTTCCCGGCCTTTAGTCCATAGCTTCTTCGTTTTCACTCTGTCTTTACTTGTTATTAGTCTGCCCCTATGCTATTCCCTATAGTAATTCCTTATTGACTGAACCATCTTTTAGCCTTGGACCACGCGCAATTGATCCTTTAGCCCCGACCACAGAAGGGGAAGTTTTAGACAGAAGGAACATAATGCAGCTAACGGGTAGCGTATTGAGATAAAGGATGGTAGTAGTGATATCGAGTGATGCCCTACTCCTAGGCAGTAGCTGGGGAGTTTAAGTATGAGTTTAGAGCTAAGGTCTTATCCGTAGTAGTTGGTTTCTTAGGCACTGAGGCAGTTATCCATATTAAGGCACTGAATAGTTAATCCATGTCATAAGTTGGTTGAAGTTTTCTCTGTTAGTAGTAAATTCTATACCCTTTGTTTCCTCCTTGCTCCTAGTATTTTTCTGAATCAGGGATTCTTGGCTTTAGTTCGAGTATTCGAGGTAGTGGTTCCATGCTTTGTAGCAGTGGTTCGATTACCAGCTTTGAGTTAAAGCCTATTTGCCAGGAGTTCCATTATGAAAATCGTTTCGGTCTTCGAAGCAGTAGTTCGTTTCTGTTTGCCCATAGTCATGTTCTTCTTATTGTGAATGGGTAAGCCTCTTGTCAGCACTAGTTGATGTCTTTATTATGAGAAAAAGTATTAGCCATGGGATCGGGAGACTCCGAGTTTAGGGCCGATGCTCAGTAGGGATTTGTTCTTCCGCTAGCATAAAATCAATTCTGTTATTCATGTCCCAAATTCTCTTACTGTAGAGTTTGATTCCCCATAGCAGATTAGTCCTACCTTACGTTGATTAAAGTCTCTCGCTCCGTACCTTCTGCCTTTAAACAATAATTCTTCTCTTTGGTTTCCTCGCTTTAGCCTACATTGCCTTCCTTTTGTTCTTGGGCTAATGGCCTGGGACCTTGCTCTACAGTAGCGTAAGGCCTATATCTCCCGACCCGATCCCGAAGTTGTCTTTGCTCAGGTTAAAACTATTTCTTATGCTTCTCGGACTGCTACCACAAAGAAAGGAACTGTTGTCTTTCGTACTGAAACTGGGAAATAAGCCTGCCTTTTACTGGCCACCATTCTCGTATTGTCTCTTCAACGCCTATGTGCCAGGTTAGGTTAATTCAGCGAACTACTGAATAGAATTCTGACCCTCCTTTCCTTTGTATTCAAAGTAAGGGAAGCAGCGCTAGGCCAAGCAACTACTGCGGCAGTAACTAATAGTGATTGATTGTATTAATATAAGATAACTTAATAAGGAATATCATATCAGAATTCAAAGAATAATAAAGGATACTGGTCTCTGCTACAAGACCGGGCAAGATCGATGGACATAATTTCACTAAGCAGTAAAGGAATCAAAGACGAGATACAAGTTGCCGGTAAGGGAGTACAGGCTCGGGGAAAAGGTAAAGGTCCCCAGCAGAGCTCAGATCAGTAGTTCGATGATAGTGTACGGTGGTTCCATTCTCCTATTGATTGATTGGAAGTTGCATTCTGATTATCAATGGTGGAATTCCTGGTTTCCTGTTTGTTTGCATCGGTATTGGGTAAAGTTATGTTGTTGCCAGTATAGTTAGTAGTGGAAGAGTCAAAGATAGGGGCTTTGGAGCTAGTAGTTACTTGTTGGATCCGAATCGGGAGTTCCGGAAATAAAGACATCAGTGCCAGGCTCCGAGAAGAGGCAATAAGGCTTTTGTGCTAATGAGTTTGATTCCATGCTATGAGTAAAAGGATTAGAAGCAAAAAAGGGTGTAGTAGTTACTTGGCAGATAAAGGAAAGAAGTAGAGAACCATATCAGTAGAAAGAAAAGGAAGCCTTAGGTTAGAGCCTCGTTCTTCTTGTTGTTAGTGTATCAGTAAAGTAAGTAGCGTCAGTCTAAGGCGAGCTGGTGGCGTAAGTCCTTATTAAAAGATTTCTTCCTAGGGATATAGATAGTAAGAATTGAGTTCAGTAAGGCGCTCAGTAGCTACAGAGTGCAAGCGAGAGAGGACAGGCTTTTTAGCCAGTAGTGAATCCTATGTTGTGTGTTGTACTCTTGCCGGTATGGTTTCTATGATTAGTAGTAGGCCAACCTTACCAGTATCGGTGTCAATTCTGTTATTCCTATTGTTGTTATGTAGAGGAATCAGACTCAACTAAAAGGTGGGCGGGCAGGCCTAGAGACAGGGGCGGTAGATCCAAAGCAGAGATGTGTTTTTCAAGCGAAGAGGGGCAGGCTAGGAGAAAGTAAGAGCGGACTAATCAACAGGTTAATCAGAATAGGAGTTAGCGGTAGCAGTCCTTATTGTAGCAGTGGAATTCCTTATTTCTAGGAAAAGTGTGGAAGTACTTGTTATAGACTTGAAAGCGAGGAGAGGTATAGTGAAAGTGCCAAGGGAAAGGCTGTTAGTTAGCAGCACCCACCATTCGAAAATAATTATTTGTGTCGCCTATAGTGCAGTGTTCCATCCCGATGTTGATATAGATGTATTAGTATATCCGCCCTAGCCGGCATTCTCGGGTTTTTTTCTTTTACTTATGTTGACTTATGAGTATAATTCCAGAGATTCTTCTTTTATCCTAAGACTGACTGACTTGTGTCACCCTTTATTTGTAGTGATAAGCCTGGTCTCTATATCACGTCTCATTCCTTCTACTTATGATTCCAGTACTGCTCATCTCTATACCACGTCTCATTCCTTCTACTTATGATTCCGATCGCTCATTGCTATTCGATGCTTATCACTATGGGTCTTAGAGCTCCCACCCGGTATCCTGTCTAGTTGAATTCGGTGTTTCATTAACGCCCTAGCTCGTACCACCTAAACAAGCAACTACAAAATACTAGGCACGACCTCTTTCATTCACTACTCGTTCTCCCGAGCTAAGCTCGAACCGCTTTATCTCATTCTTTAGTTAGGGCTTGACTGTCTATCCATTCTATTACCTTTACGCCTTGCTTGTAAACCCTTATTGCATCGCAATCCTTTTCCTTAAGCCCGAGTTTTCGTTTATTATTCTTAGTTGACTATTTCATTCTGTTATCGTTAGTTCAATCTTCCGTTAGTAGCTCAATTCTTTTCTTAGAAAAGGAAAGTCGCCTATAGCCGGCCGAGAGAAGGTATAGTAAGTAGAATGTAGGATATGCGACTCATAGTAGGGGATAGGATATGTGACTAATAGTGGAGGGAGGGTATGGTATGATCCGGTGCTAGGTTATGGTAGGATCCAGCATGTCGTAATTCAAAGCGTTGGTTCAAGAATACCTGAGCCTAATAGTTCAAGTGGCGAGAGAGCAAAAGAGGTGACAGAGGTTAACTCCGAATTTCGTTAGGGAGTCTAAGTTTGATACAGAGCACGGATATTGAGTTAATAGGAGTCAAAGTTTGGTGCTCTAGTTCTAAGTTCGGAAGGCGTCCCTGTGGAATAAGTAATTATTAGATGCTAGCGCAATAAGTCGATCGCTCGGGGAAAGGTCTCGGGAGTAAGCAGGATCCGTGGTTCAATTAAAGACTAAAAGATGAGCGCGGTTTTCAATCAAAGATCCGGATCACTAGATATAGACTCAACACAAGGCATAGCAGTTTTAGAGCAAGTCTCGGCTATTAAGCTCTATTCGAGTCATTAGCCTCAACGCTATGGAGTAATGCTAATTATCTCAAGAAAGGCGGGCTAACAATTAATTTCATAGTAGAAGAATCGCCAAGTAACTACGTAAGTTGTTATGCGGGTTGCTCAAACAAAGCATCCGGATCGATCTTGATGAGAATGGTTCGAGACTAAAAGTCGAGTTGGATAATTAGATGAAGCAATTACATAATAAAAGTCGACTATAGAACAAACCCAAAAGGATAGTAAGCCCTTTCATTGGTAGGCCCTTCTTTCTTTTAGAATTAGAATATGTAGATGGATTTTATCATTATGAAACTCGGTGTAAAGAATAGTATTCCGGTGTTATTGCGGTGAATGTTAGTCGTGATGTTAAACGTGGTGGGACAACTACGGGAACGAACTACTACGCTAACGACTTCAACTCACAAGCCTGACTTTGAGGCGTACTGATTACTTCTTTGGAGCGCTCTCTCTTATACTAATGAGTTTTATTCTTTATTGCCACCTGCATTCCTATACTACTCAAAGGAAAAGCTGAAATGAATACTTTTCTGAAAGATCACTAGGTTGGTTTTCAAAGAAATAAATACAGGGAAGATGGGTTTGGTCAAGAAGGAACACTAGGCTTGGTTGGACTACTACTGGGCTTAGTTCCGGAGTGAATAGTTGAGTCCCCGGCCCGGTTGTGAGATATGGTCTTGCTAGCCCCAGTGCCATTCTTTTCAGTGGTCGTTACAGCCTTGTTGTCGATAGTCGATTTCCTAGTTTAGTTAGTAGTACTACTCCCTATTTGTGAGTATTTGAAGAGTCAAAAAAGCAAAGTAAGCTTTAATGCCAGTAAAGAAAGTAAGGATCCGGGCTGTTGCAATAGCCTTATGAGTATTGGTCCAATTCTTTAGTGCAATGAGTCAGTCTTGCTTTTGCTTAGCCCCAAAAGAGTGGGAAAAAAGAATAAAAGAATAATCATAATGAAATTCTCATGCAGGTTTGTTGGAAATAAGAAAATAAAAGTTATGGAACTCCGCCAGCCAAGCAACTGCTAACGTTGCACGGCTAGGGCCGCTCCACTCTTTTCCAAGACACTACTAACGTGTCGCGGAGGACTATTAGTTGCGCGGCTAGCGCCGCTCCACTCTTTCGCCGCATAACCAACTGACGCGTAACATTAGTAGTTACTTGTCTATTTGGCCCCATGTTTTTTTGTAGCAACCCAGAATTCCTTGATAGCTGGGTCAAGATAAAAAGAAAATTCACGTTTTCCCGGGTTTTTGGGTAGCAAACGAGTTTTCCTTCATTGCTGGGTCATTGTTAATTCCTTTTTTCCGTTTTGCCGTATTTTTTGATAGCGAAGGCATTTTAGCTAATAGCTTGGTCAATTTCTAAGATCAATTTGCGTTTCCCCGGTAAAAAAGGTAGCAATTCTTGACTTCAGTACTGTAGGATGGATGGTTCCATTCTGAACTTCAAGTCGAGTTTCTGGTGCCAGGTAGCTAGGATCAAGCAACAGTACTCGACTTCGGGGAATTCTTCACTTCTTTCACTGGCAACTACTCCCTAGTATTGGAATATCACTAGTAATTCCACAAGCCCTGCAGCTGGCTCTGGCTCTTTGCTTTGAGTGGAATCCCGAGTTACAAATTCTTTCCTACCTCTCCTGAAGACGGAACAGCTTCACTTGTCGACCCAGCTGGCTACTAATACAGTTATTGCTCATCTACCTCTGGCAACGAGTCTGCATTTAGCCTCTGTCTCTTATAAGTCTATTTCATAGGTAATTTGCCATCAAACAAAAGAAGTTATGTTTTAGTGCATTTGACACCCGAAGGGAAGGTATAAAACAAAAGAATAAACCCATAACTACTTGCTTGCCGGAGCAGGAAAGTATCTCGGTGCACTTGACTTGCTTCTTTTCACTCCCCTATGGCTCCCGAACCGAATTGACTCACTACTACTGTTACTTGCCTCTCTTTGCCTTTGCGCCTAACTAGTGATTGAATAGCCTGTTCCTGTAAGAGTTAGAGTTGAATGATTTGTTTACTACTTGGTAAGGGATATCTGGTATTCTGATCAGGTACTACTTAGAAGAATAATAGGTCTAACCGGTCTTCTACTCGACTTACGGCTAATCCGGTCCACTAAAGAATAGAAAGAATAGAGTTGATTGAGAACCCTGCTGTCAACAGATACAGAATATCACGCATATGACCAAGTCCTGTGTGCGCCAATACTACTAGATCTTCCAATACTACTAGATCTTATAGACATCTGAGAATTAATACCTTCAGTACTCATCTTAGAATTAATACCTTTTATGGATCTGTACTCTGGACTACTCTACTGGTGAAACTGGACTACTACTACTAGTAAACTGAAGTGACTTGGCCAGCTACTCCTACTTTAACTACTAGTTTGGGCATTTCACAGTACTGTCGGTTCTTGTCCTTGAGGAACTCCCCTACTAATGGAATCCGGTAACTAACCATAATCCAGTCAGAGTTAAGTTGTTGTATCTAAGTAATAGAGATACGAAGGGTAGTAGCTTGGCGTTAGAGGAGCAATCAATAGTTCTTAATTCAGCAAGTAAGATTTCTTTTAATAGTAGCCAGCAGCAGGGCTTGTTTCAATAAGTTAATAGGAGCCGAAATAGAGGTATACCGAAAGGGATTCAACTCGGGATGAAAATGAAGCACCCGAAACTATACTTGGGATTCTACCCGGCCAGTCCTGTACTATCTTCTTACCTTAACCCTGTCAGCCAGCCAGGCTATTCTCTAAGATATGATTAAACTCTCACTGGGAATTCAGCATCTGTATTCCGCTTAACTACCCTAACAAGTAAGTAAACAAAGTCAGTAAACCTGCCTACCCCTAGTATAGGAATGACACTAGTAATTAAAGGAATTCAACTAGTCTAGATGCGGGCCAAGCCACTAGACAAGTAACAACTAGAGCAAGAAAGAATAATTCCTAATTATGATCTTAGGTCATATGAGTTGAATTCTTGACTTCAGCACCGACCATTCTTCACTTGCTTACATTCTACTTATACTCATACTTAGAAGCGGTCTTCCACTCCTAAACTAAAACTAATAATCATAAGGGATCAACTAACTCTATCGGACTTGCTTGCCTACCTCGACTCTGGACTAGAGCATCTCATCCAACTTCATTCTTCTCCTATAACTCCGGCTCTCATCTAATCTCACTCCGGCAACTAGCAAATCTAACTCTGTCAACTACTAAAGGGTTCATCGACTCCGGCAACTATACCTCTGGCTACTACTATACAAAGGCAAAGTACAAAGGCAAAGACTGTAATGAACTACATTCAGAAATCGAAGTTATAGTTAAGTCAACCAGATAAGTGTAAGAATCCATTACAAGTACAAGCGCTGGCCCAACGGAAGGAATCCGCAGTTCTCAAGCCAAGTTCAGGAAGGGAAGGTCAGGAGTGGTAAAGAAATCAAGTTTCGTTGGAGTTCAAAGAGCCTTAGTTCAACAGAAGTATAGGAGCCATCAATTAGATGCGGGCCAAGTCACTACTCAAAAGAGAAGTAAAAGCTGTAGCTCTAAATGGAGTTCGGGTCGGGGAAATTCTTAAGTGTGGAAAAGTCAGATACATGCAACTACTAATAGGTACTCCCAATAACATATACTATTCAGATGAAGCTACAAGCAGTGGTTCAGTAATAAAGTAATACTTAGTTTCATCCTAGTCTCCTCTTTCAGTGATAGTGGAATCGCTTGTTGAATCTGTTATCCTTTCCTTATAAAGAGAAGAGCCAGGCCACTACTAGACAAGTATAGAAACGAAAACCAATACTTATCTATTTGATCATTGCTTAACACAAGCACTTCATCCCATTCCTCGTTCCATTCTGCCTTTCGGTCTGTTGCTACTGAGTGGAATTCGAACTTGCCTCATTCGGCTACTATACCTTCATTCTTCTCCTCTAACTCTCCTCAGGCTACAAATCCAGTGACTAATTCTGTCTAATCGGTATCTAGATTCTTCCACAAGAACAGACGGATACTTAAGGACAGATTATTTTCATAGCGTCGACTTAACTAGAACAGGAACTTGGTATTCTCCACCACACCTCGTATCAAAGCTAGTAATCTCCTATGCCCCAGAACTCTTGACTATCTGATTGCCCCAACTCGTATACTAGGAGAAACTCTGGACTTACAGCAATTTACTTAAGGGCAAGAACTGGAACTCGTATTGATGACTGGAAGTAGGCAAGGGAACCCTCTTTTCCTTGGTCAACTAATGCTTCTTTCAACAAACCTAACTCCCAAACACATAGTCAGTAGGCGCCAAGTCCTAAAACACAACTGCAAGCAATAAGAAAAGTGTTAGCTGACTAAGTCTACCGCCAACTCTATAACTGAACGAGCCAATCTCGTTCATTAGTTGAGGGAAATCCTCATTAGTTGAGGGAAATCTTTTGACTAAGTCTACTGTCAAATCTGAGGGAAATCTTCATTAGTTGAGGAAAATCTTTCCTCATCCCTGTATAAATAGACGATGCATTTATCAATAATATCAAGTTTTCATTCTCTCATTTCAATTTCTAACATGGTATCAGAGCCATAAGAGAAATTATTCTCTCTGTCAAACGACAGAAAAAATAGTTGCCATTACATGCTGCCTCCTCTACTGCTATCTCATTACCGAGGCAACGCTACTTGCTGGATCTTTCAAATCTACTATCACCTGCAAACAGCTCCAGCCGATCCACAGCAGTTTATAGCTCTACGCAGGAGCGCTTCTCCTCGTGTGCCGACGTCGCTACCACCGTTCTCTGCCCTTTCAGTGTCTGTATTCCAACAGTAAGGCAGTCGGATTCACATCTGCGGCTGCACCTGTACCTATTGGAGTACCGTTGGATATTCTCATTCGCCACTCACTTCCGTATCTACCAGGTGTTTTCTACACTATTCTGTTCAGTTCAGTTTTGTTAGCCACCTTCTGATCTATGCTACTACCTACAACTTTATAGCCATTAATTGCTTTTCTTTTTCTTTTCTTCTTTTCCTTTTCTTGGTCACCAGTTGTATTACTGTTCTCAACTCTATGCAAACAGCTTTTGTGATTTCCTAATGTCTTTCTCATCCACTTCTGATGTCCCTACTCTTTTTCCTACTAATAATTCTGTTTCATCGTCCGGTCTTATTTCCATTAATGCTGCATCTTTAATCCCCTTTAAGTTATCTAAAAATGGCAATTATGCCTCTTGGCGTGCTCAATTCTCTAACCTCTTGATTGGTTATGATTTATTGGGCTATGTTGACGGTTCACTTAGTTGTCCACCAGCCATGATTCATGTCCCAAGAGACCCTAGCCCAGTACCCA
Organism: Ensete glaucum; assembly: GCA_021527575.1. Taxonomy (NCBI): domain Eukaryota; kingdom Viridiplantae; phylum Streptophyta; class Magnoliopsida; order Zingiberales; family Musaceae; genus Ensete; species Ensete glaucum. Next base: position 17,577,383 of record CM038553.1, read on the forward strand.
ATTCTGCCTACAAGTTATGGCTTCGACAGGATCGACTAATCCTCCAAGCCATTCAGGCCTCTGTTGCTGGATCCATCGCTCCGCTTGTGACCTCCTGTACCATTGCTGCGGAAGCATGGAACAAGTTACAGACTCGTGGCGAACCGCTCTCGGACTCGCATGCTTGGACTACTCTCCAATCTTATGACTCTCAAGCAAGAGGGAAGTTGTATTGCTGATTACTTACAAAATATCAAAGTCATTATCGATGACCTGGCTTTGATAGGTCATCTTCTTACTGATGAAGAGATACTGGTTCACACGCTCAATGGCTTAAATCCTGAGTACAAAGAACTTACGCTCTTGCGTGACTCTCCTATCCTCTTTGAAGAACTTTATAACAAGTTGACGGATTATGAAGCTTACTTAAAGCGGGACACCAAGCTATCGGGACCTTTGTCAGAACCTCCCATCACAGCTCAGTTCACCCAAAAACTCAAAAAGCCCAGCCGTAAATACCACAATAATACTTCAAAAGGTGTAGTCACCCAACCTCCCACTACTATGAGTTTTCATCCATCACTTCTTCCTCCATATCCTTCGTCAATTCTCGTCCAAATGTTTCCTTTTCACCTCGTCCCCCACCTATGAATCTACAACCGGTTATCATCAATTGTGTGACAAAATCGGTCACACTGCCAAAGTTTGTCGATCGCGTCTTCCAGCACCATCAACTTGGCCTCAAGCAAATATCCTGACTGCTTCTTCTGAAGGTCCGTCTAACTGGATTGTGGATTCTGGCGCTTCCCACCATATCACCTCTGATCTCCAGAATTTATCACTCCATAATGGCTATGGCGGCCATGAAGACGTCATCGTTGGTGATGGTAATCGAATCCCTATTACTCATGTTGGTTCTAAGACATTCCATTCTAACGACTCTTCTTTTACACTTCATAATGTTTTGTGTGCCCCTCACATCAAGCGAAATCTTATTTCTGTTTCTCAATTTTGTCAACAAAATCATACTTCTATTGAGTTCTTTCCTGATTATTTTCTTGTTAAGGACTTGAGCACGGGGGCATCTCTAGTTCGCGGCCCGAATAAAGACAACATCTACGAATGGCCGTCTACCGTGTTTCTCACCCAGCCCACAGCAAACACTTCCACTGTAGCTCCAGTTGATATATGGCATCGTCGTCTTGGTCATCCTCAAACTCTATTCAACAAAATTACTTTCTCGTTATTCTATTCCTGTTTTAAATCCAGAATGTTCTTACTCATTGTAATGCTTGTCTTAGTAATAAAAGTCATCAATTACCTTTTAGTACTTCCTCTCTTTCTTGCTCTAAGCCGTTTGAGGTTATTTATCGATGTTTGGGGTCCCGCATCGCTTGTTTCCTTGACAAGTTTAGATTCTATGTTGTCTTCGTAGATTATTTTACGTATACATGGTTCTATCCTCTTCGTCAAAAATCTGATGTCGTTGTTGTATTCTCTAAATTTAAGAACTTAGTTGAGAACTATTTTCAAACTACTATTAAAACCATCTATTCGATGGCGGAGGTGAATATCAAGCTCTTGCATCTTATCTATCTACTTGTGGTATTCAACATCTTAAGTCACCTCAGTATACTCCTCAATTGGTTGGTTAACGTAAACATCGTCATATTGTTGAAACTGGTCTAACTCGCTTCATCAAGCATCTATGCCTTCGCCTGGTCTATCGCCTTTCAAACCGGTGTACCTCATTAATCGTATGCCCACTCCAGTTCTTGATCACCATTTGAAAAGCTATTTCAAAATGCCCTAACCTACACACATTAAAAGTTTTTGGTCTGTTATCCTTGGTTACGCCCTACAATTCTCATAAACTGCAACCTCGATCTCGCCCTTGTATTTTCATCGGATATTCTCTTGAACATAATACTTTTCGGTGTTATGATCCTCTATCTACTAAGGTATTTGTCTCGGACATGTCACTTTTGTGGAGTCTCTTTTCCTTTCGAGATCAAGGTCATTGTGCCATCCCATTGAGTTCCTCTACTACATCTTCCTCCTCCCCCGTGCCTCTACAAGATCCACACTCACTTGTTATTTCGATTCCGCACATTCCTCCTTCGTCTTCTTCTCCGGCTTCTTCCTCTCCTCCAGCCAATGCCTCTATCCTCACCTTGTCCTGGTTCCTCTGTAGTCCCTGTCCACCTCCACTAGTGATCACCCTCAATCCTTACCCTCTGCTACTCCTATCGTCTCAAGCCATCCAATGCAAACCCGCTCCAAAAGTGGTATCTTTAAACCCCGTCAAGTTCTTAATTTACATGTCACCAACTCTTCTCTAGCCTCTCGAACCATCATCTTTTGCTCAAGCCCAAAATTCTCACATCTGCATGACCATGAGTGATGAGTATGATGCGCTTCTTCGTAATGGTACATGGACTCTCACCCCCTCTCACCCCATGCAAAACATTATAGGGTGTAAGTGGGTCTATCGCATTAAGCAAAACCACGATGGCTCGATTGCTCGCTATAAAGCTCGACTTGTGGCTAAGGGTTTTCATCAACGTCCTAGTCTTGACTACACTGAGACATTTAGTCCTGTCGTCAAACCTACTACCATTCGGCTTATCCTGAGTTTGGCCGTCTCCAACGACTGGTGCTTACGCCAACTCGATGTTAACAATGCCTTTTGCAAGGAACATCAAGACGTTTTCATGCAGCCGTGTTTTATACATCCTCGATCCCGGATGTCAGAATTACGAAAAGCCATTTATGGTCAGCTCCACGAGCACGGTATCGAGCTTGGTCTCTACTTGTCTTGGTTGGCTTCATTAACTCTAAATCGATGTCTCTCTTTTCTCGCCACCAACATGGGTTTACTATCTATCTTCCGGTTTATGTAGATGATATTATTATTACCGGTGATAACTCGTGGTGGTTCAAGCATTTATTCAGCAATTGGCCGACCGATTCTCTCTTAAGGATCTTGGTCACCTAAATTATTTTCTGAGTCGAGGCTACATCTACGTCTTGGTCTCTTTCTCTCAGAAAGTATATTCTTGATTTGTTGTTCAAGACGGCTATGCAGGATGCAAAAGAGGTTGCCACTCCTCTATCCTCCGTGAATCACGAAGTTATGTGATGGTAGTCCCTACGGACCCTACTCGGTTCGAGTTGGCTCCCTACAATATCTTGCCCTTACTCAACCGGATATTGCCCTTACTCGACAGGTAGCTAAACTATAAGTACTAACGGGACAAATACTATAATCATAAGGGAGCGGGGTAGCTAAACTATAAGTACTAGAGCACTTAAACTAGAGCACTTAAACGTAACTTGAAAACTGCACTTTCTTATGCTCTGTCAACTGCCAAGCGGATACTTCAGAATGGAATTGATTACTTCTATCGGGGGGCAATCGGTGGGCTTGAACCGGTACTGACAAGAATGAAACGCAACTCCAATGGATTGAACTCGGGCTTGCTTTCCCACTTACCCTTTGTGAGTTACCTTATTCTAGAAGACCTAGCAAAATCCTCTGCCGCTAGTGTTCCCAGGAAAGAAAGTAGAAAACTAGTTCCATTCTTTGACTACTTGGTTAAACTCTGAGTCTTACTTACCGGTTGCATTCTTATATTCACCACTGAGCTGCTTTCTCATCTAACTCAGGTTCTTTTCACTCTCCTACTTGTTATAACCAAGTCCTTCCTACAAGTCCAGTATCTGAGAACGGGCCAAGCAGACAAGAAGAAAAGTGGGCAAGTCACTACTAGACGCCAAGACACTCAAAGACAACTACAATAAGAAACAACATCAAGTATATTTATGATGAGCTATTATTGAAGATGTGCCCTTAAGTAATTGGTCTAGGCAGGGAGCTTTGGAGACAACTAGGTTCATTCTTTTACTAATTAGTTTTATTCTTTGTTTACTTCAGATCAAATCCACTGGTGCCTTGTATGGGTCCCCAAAGGAAGCTGTGTAAACCAACTACTAATCAGAATTCTACTAACTCTCAACTAAGGTACCCGTATTTAATAGAACTCAATACTGGAGTAAGAATAAAGTAAGGGTACTAAAGAACAGGTTATGCCCGAGCTACTACTACTGGACTGGACTAAAATATAACTCGGGCTACTCATACTGATTCTACTACTTGTCCACTACTACTACAAATACAGATGCAACTAGACTACTACTTGGAACCACTACTAATACTTCTTGAAACAAGCTGCTGGCTCCTATCACTCTGGTTCCTGCACTGATCTGGTTTACTGACTTTGTGTGGTACTACTAAATTCTCTTTAGCTAGTGCGCCTTAATATAAGGGCCACTAATGACATTCTAAATCATTCCACTAGCAACTATCAACTACACATGAATAGCTTACCAAGCCGACCTCTTCTCACTTAACTTTCTTCACTGTAACAGTGGCAGCACCAATACCCTAAACCTTACTGGAAGACTACACTAGGGATTCAACTGGGCCAAGGGAACCCTAAATCATATAGTAATAAATGCATTTGTAGGCCCCGGTATGCAATGTCATGCTATCAAAGAAATAAGTGGTTAAATAGTTTGTTTGTATTGTGCCCCTATCTTGCCTGTCCTGTAAAAGATGCTAAATCATTGCTTTGAAGCCCTAAGGGAATGAGTGGAATCCTAGTCTACAAGCCAAGTGAATGAGTTGAATTGGATGAAGTTAAGGTTCAGTGCCAGGAATGGAAGTATTTATTGGCAAGAAGTAGATGAGCCAGAGTTCAAAGAGATGAGATGAGCCTTAGTTCAAAGAGGAAGCCCGAAGTCGGAAGTAAGTAGTTTTTAGTTAGCCCGAAGTCAGTTATTCAAGTGGAGTTCTTGCCCAAACTAGTAGTGGAGTAGTAAACCCTAATTTCTTTTACTTGCCTACTTGTCCGCTTGGCCCCGAGTAACTACTTGTTATGTGTTTTAAGAATCTTGGCCCCGAGTAACTACTTGTTATGTGTTTTCAGAATTAAGTAATAGGAACCTAATTAAGTTAAGTGAATAGTTGCCAGCAGGGCCGCTAGTGCCACTTATATATCTGCTCTATCTGTTCTCTCCTCTTCTCTTGCTCATCTAACTCTGTAAACTAATAAAGTTATGGCTCTTTACTACTCGTATACTAGTTTCAGGGTCAACCCGGCTGATAATCGAAACCTCGCTCAGGCTTATCAAGAAGGAGGTAGTCAATAGGCACAGCTACACAGGATCGGTATTCCACTCATAAACTACAGGCTCGGCCGACTTAATATAAGTGCAACAAATACTTCTTTCAACAAGCCCTGCAGCTTTCTCCCATACCTCTAGCTCCCCTCTCATAAACTACAGGCTGGTCTCCTGTTTCATTCTTAAATGACTTATTACTAGTTGTTAGTGAAATTATGGAATTATACCTTATGGACTGGACTACTTAGTTTAATTAAGTAATTACTACTTATGATCTTGAATTCCTACTTCTGAGTTTAATTCTTTTAGAAGAGTATCATTCTTTGCTTTAGCACTAGATGCGCTTAGTTGCATTCTTTGATTCCTGAGTTCAATTCTGAATATTATATTGGTCTTTAACTCTCACTCTAAACTAGGAGCTCTCAATCCGTCGAAACTAATACTAAGGGACGTCTGAAACTCACACTCTCACGGGACTACCGAGACTACGGACTACTACTTGATCGGCTCGCTCTAGCTCGACCTTGCCTCTATCCCTCTTGCAACAATTCTAAATTGAAACAATACATGCGGTATTAATCCTATTAGACCGATCAAAAACACAAAAAGTCGACTCTCGGCTACAAACTCGATTAGTGCTTAAGAAGAGAACACAGGCGAGTAACGTCGAGTAGTCTAGTTTACAGGTGAGTTAGTATAGTATATTTGAGTGAGAGGTATTCTTGCCGGTCCGCTATGTTCGTTGATTCGTCTATATATGATGAAACCGACCACTATGCCTACTTCTTGAAACAAGACCAGGACATTCTCATTCACTGACTTAGCGGTTACTCTTGCGACTTTAGAATTACTTTGTTGCTTCCGATCCGGTACTACGCCTTTCCATCGAATCTAACTCTTTAACTCCTTTACTATACTAATACATACAACTACTTATCTATTTACTACTTTCCTCTTTAACTCCTTTACTATACTAAACAACTACTTATCTATTTACTACTTTCCTCTTTCACTTCTTGACTAGTAATTCATTCTTTGGTTAGCTAGTCTAGCCCCAACTCCCAGTAGTAGTAGCACCGGTAGAATACTTTAGCCCTAGATACCACCGCTTCTCTTGCCGACCTCCCTCTCAAGTCACTTAGGATTAGTATATCCCTCTATGGCTCTTTCAACTAACCTAACTCAAAAACTCACTGTTGACTTTAGCGCCCGAGCCTTTTGGCCGGACGAAGAATCAGTCAATCAGCAGGATCAAGCTCTTTATCCAAAAGCAGAGAATCACCGGGCAAGTTCCTTGATCACTATTAATGTGTAGCGGCTTCCGCTTTCCTATATAAGGATAGTCCAAAGCAAAAGCTATCAAAATTCTATCTGTTCTAATTAAGGATTTAGTTTGAAAGATAGAGTAGCCAAAAGAAAGAGAAAAGCGTTGAAAAATAGAGATTTCTTTGTTTCATCCATTTCGTTCTAAGGCCGAATACGAATTTCAGGAGTGGTGAGTTTACTTAACACCGTCATAATAGAGAAGCAAGGATGAAAAACATATTAAGCGATCTTTCCACTATACCGACACAGTAGAAGAAACCCAAAGAAATGAATTAGTATATTATTAAGAAAGAAATGAATTAGTATATTATTAAGAAAGAAATGAATTAGTATATTTATTATTATTCAAGTGGAGTTCTATCAACGAGATCATAAGCTAGAGAAGAAGCTAAAGTAAGCGACGAGGCGGGACGGTAAGCAAAAGTAGGGTGGAGTTCTGTTCGAGCATAGTCTGTGAGAGAGGTTGTTGCCTGTGCTTGTGTATAAGTAAAAAAGTCGTGGAGTGGGTGGAGTTTCTTTTCATACTTTGTAGTACTCAGTACTGTTTGCAACTCTACCTGGACACTTTTTCCTTCCTCTGTATTATGGTATCAAATAGCCTGTTTCTATGATTGATACACCAATAGGATATACTAAAAAGAATAGAGGGCCCCCGACTATATATATATATGTTTACTATGTATTTGTTTCTACACGGATAAATAGGTTTGGTCAAGAAGTAGTGCAATGTCAGTAAGTCCGGTTTCGATCGATCCGTTTTCCTATCATTAGTTTAATCCACGACACTAGCGATCCGTGCTTCCTTTTCTCATTCTTGTACTACCGGTTCTTTAGTGACTTGTCTCTTTCTTTGATGCGAGGTGTGGTCTACGTGTCTTACAATTGTAACAATAGAATCAAAAGGTATAACTGCATTGGGACAACGTGGTCTTGCTGGTCTAGTCGAAACAAAGCTCGGTCGTCCCTCGTTACGTGGCTTGTTCCCAGCACTCGTCTTGCGTAATTCACTTAGTCTTCGAGGACCATTGGGACATTAATCAAGTGCTCGATGGGACATGGACGGACCGGTGGAGTGGACATGGACCATCTACGCATGGGATAGAGGTAATTGTTTTCCTTCTACACATGGGTGAATGATCCATGTTGTCCTAAGTTTCCAACCGGATGGTGCTATGACTATGAATGACCCGAGAGTTGATGACCGCTCTTGGTGATCGGACGAGCGAACACGAGGCCCACCACAAGAAGTAAGTGGTGTGTGAATGACCGAGCAAAGACGATGAGGAAACCCTACTTGCGTTATTAGTTAATGACCGTGATGCGCGAACTTTCCTTTATTTCAGAATGAGGTACCTCCCAAAGACCGAGCCCATACCATAGGACAATAGCAAAGAATTCGTTTTCGACTTTAAGACCGGATGACGCTCTTTGGATTTCTTGACATCATTAAGAGGGCGTCGATCGATCATAGGTTAGTTGAAAGAGAGGTTGGCGCTTAATGTTGCCTCAAGTATGAGTTCAAGAATCATTGTTCGTGTTAGTTTCATCCGCCCCATTCATTCTATTTCCTTTGTAGATGTTTTCTCATTGTAACAATATATATAATGGAATCCGATACTGGGTATACTATGTTGCTTGCGGTGTTCAATAGAAAACTATAGGGTGCATGCGGTGTTGCCATCCATACTAGGTTTTGTTGTGTCGGCCTGCTATGACCCGAATGAGCGATACCACCAGAAGAAGGTAGGAACCATAGGAATAGAATAAGGTAGGAGCAGACAAGTCACTAAGTAATCCAATAATTCATTGATGCATCACAATAGAGTCCAAAGCTCAGTAATTGCATCATCGGTTTCAAAGCAAAGTAATAGAACCATTGGTTCCAAAGCCGGAGTAAGATAATTAGTACGCCCAAAGTCCTGTCCTATAGTAGGGTAGTTTTGCTATTAATACAAAAAATATAGTTAGTAGTGGGCCGTTCCATCAATATAGTATGGCGGGGCACGGTCTAAGAATGAGAAGTAGACCCTATAGCTATGAATGATAGTTGAAATAAGGCCATTTAAGTAAGAGTAGAAAGATCCGGATGTTACGGCTAAGTACTCACTTACTAATGTCAGAAAACCACTCAATAGTTAAAAGAATTGATAGCAAGCGGAGAGAATCCATCAAGTCAGTATTATAATAAAGCACAGAAGTCAGAACTAAGAGCTACCCACCAATCACTATACCCCTATCAACAAACGGAACTGACCTTACCGAACCGTACCCTAAATGTGGAATTACCCTGTGAGTTTTGTCGCTTGCCTGTTCTTTTACTAATAGGTGTCGGAATTAGTCTACCCATGAGTCATTCTCTACATACCCCATTACATTCTGCCCATCCCGCAATTACCCTGCATCATCCAAAGTAGCATGGTTCCGCCCAAGCCTTAATCACTAAGTAGTCAATCTTACCCTTGTGGGTGGGCATTCAATCTTACCAGCGCTCCCGCCTACGCCTTCATCATGATTTAGATAAACATAGGGCCTATACCCATTACTTTGTTTATGTATTGCAACTGAGATTCAACGCTGAATGAAGTAAAGTCGTCAACTTGCATTGATTGTTTCATTTGAATTTACAACTCCCGAAACAGGACTTGCGAAAGATAAGAGCTTGTTCCCTGAGAGTAACCCTTATTAGCATTAGCATAACTAAACTTCACCTATGACTGCTGGATCCGCTCCATCTAATAGCTTACTTGAGATTGGATTCAGATCTTGCTTGTGTTGTGTTACTGCAGAAAGACGGACTTACTCCGGGCAGCTACCTATCGCCGACAACTTTACTAGTTTCTGGGTCCAATTAGGGGTCAGCAATTCCATTCAGCATTTCACTTTTGGGGCTTTGGAGTGTCTTCTTCCAAGCAAAGTGTTCTATACTCAACTAAGCCAATGAATACTAGACTCAACTAAGCCAATGAATATTATACTATAAAACATTATGCAAATCAAACTTCACTTTCTAATTGCACGAGCGCCAAGTACCGATTAACTGCTTCTTCACTCTCATCGCCAACACCGAAATACTCTAAATCTCTTGCCTCGCCTCCCTTCCTTTACTTTGTGTGCAGAAGCATTATTCCTTCCGTTGGGCCATAGCCATAATGCGGTCAAGCATCAGAGGCAGCAATCGAAGTTAGATTGAGTCTCTTTGGCATTTGTTTTCCACTGCTCTGTCTAAATAAAAACCCAGCCTATATGGAGGACAAGTAACTGAAGTTGCTTTCCAGAAGATCTAGTTTATAAGATTTATCAAGGTATAGTTAAAGTTTTTTTGGGCCAAAATTATGCCACAATGTTTAGATTGAGCTTTTCTTTTAAATTGTACTGTTAAGCTTTTGGAGTTTAATGTTCAAGGCATGCTTTTCTTTTCTCCGTAAATAGATGCGACGCACGATGCATGTAGTTCCTTCTTTCATTCTACTATCATGCTATTGAAAGATAAGAGTTTGTGATTAAGAGGTTCCGTAGTCTTGGCAAGCATTTTGTGGAACTAGCTATACTAAAACATCAAAAAGGCTGTTGCGTTTAGTGTTTTTCTTGCAATTCATGGATGTGTATTATTTGTTAGAGTTCATGATTAGAGATCATTGAAGATGATTTGTTTCCATTGGTCATCCTTATAAATGATTCTATTTGCTTTAATCTTCGTTGTTTTAATATTTTCACTTATATTTGATTCAGGTTATTTCACTTATCAACATCTAGAAATACCCCTAGAATCTTAGCAAAATTTGAGCAAATCGAACCCAAAAGTTTGACAAATTTAATATTTAATAATTCATAGAAACTGTACCAATTTGACCTTAAATAAAATGTTCAAGAGAGAGTTTCTTCTTTACTGTGATTTGCAAAATACTCTGAGATCTGCAGTATAACCAATACCGAGCTAATTTTCCCTGTTAAAAAAATAAAGACTTGATGCTCATATTTTTGTTTGTTTCCATTGACTTTAGCTTCTACTCGGTCTAACCGGTCTTCTACTCGACTTACGGCTAATCCGGTCCTATACTAAAGAATAGAAAGAATAGAGTTGATTGAGAACCCTGCTGTCAACAGATACAGAATATCACGCATATGACCAAGTCCTGTGTGCGCCAATACTACTAGATCTTCCAATACTACTAGATCTTATAGACATCTGAGAATTAATACCTTCAGTACTCATCTTAGAATTAATACCTTTTATGGATCTGTACTCTGGACTACTCTACTGGTGAAACTGGACTACTACTACTAGTAAACTGAAGTGACTTGGCCAGCTACTCCTACTTTAACTACTAGTTTGGGCATTTCACAGTACTGTCGGTTCTTGTCCTTGAGGAACTCCCCTACTAATGGAATCCGGTAACTAACCATAATCCAGTCAGAGTTAAGTTGTTGTATCTAAGTAATAGAGATACGAAGGGTAGTAGCTTGGCGTTAGAGGAGCAATCAATAGTTCTTAATTCAGCAAGTAAGATTTCTTTTAATAGTAGCCAGCAGCAGGGCTTGTTTCAATAAGTTAATAGGAGCCGGAATAGAGGTATACCGAAAGGGATTCAACTCGGGATGAAAATGAAGCACCCGAAACTATACTTGGGATTCTACCCGGCCAGTCCTGTACTATCTTCTTACCTTAACCCTGTCAGCCAGCCAGGCTATTCTCTAAGATATGATTAAACTCTCACTGGGAATTCAGCATCTGTATTCCGCTTAACTACCCTAACAAGTAAGTAAAGAAAGTCAGTAAACCTGCCTACCCCTAGTATAGGAATGACACTAGTAATTAAAGGAATTCAACTAGTCTAGATGCGGGCCAAGTCACTAGACAAGTAACAACTAGAGCAAGAAAGAATAATTCCTAATTATGATCTTAGGTCATATGAGTTGAATTCTTGACTTCAGCACCGGCCATTCTTCACTTGCTTACATTCTACTTATACTCATACTTAGAAGCGGTCTTCCACTCCTAAACTAAAACTAATAATCATAAGGGATCAACTAACTCTATCGGACTTGCTTGCCTACCTCGACTCTGGACTAGAGCATCTCATCCAACTTCATTCTTCTCCTATAACTCCGGCTCTCATCTAATCTCACTCCGGCAACTAGCAAATCTAACTCTGTCAACTACTAAAGGGTTCATCGACTCCGGCAACTATACCTCTGGCTACTACTATACAAAGGCAAAGTACAAAGGCAAAGACTGTAATGAACTACATTCAGAAATCGAAGTTATAGTTAAGTCAACCAGATAAGTGTAAGAATCCATTACAAGTACAGGCGCTGGCCCAACGGAAGGAATCCGCAGTTCTCAAGCCAAGTTCAGGAAGGGAAGGTCAGGAGTGGTAAAGAAATCAAGTTTCGTTGGAGTTCAAAGAGCCTTAGTTCAACAGAAGTATAGGAGCCATCAATTAGATGCGGGCCAAGTCACTACTCAAAAGAGAAGTAAAAGCTGTAGCTCTAAATGGAGTTCGGGTCGGGGAAATTCTTAAGTGTGGAAAAGTCAGATACATGCAACTACTAATAGGTACTCCCAATAACATATACTATTCAGATGAAGCTACAAGCAGTGGTTCAGTAATAAAGTAATACTTAGTTTCATCCTAGTCTCCTCTTTCAGTGATAGTGGAATCGCTTGTTGAATCTGTTATCCTTTCCTTATAAAGAGAAGAGCCAGGCCACTACTAGACAAGTATAGAAACGAAAACCAATACTTATCTATTTGATCATTGCTTAACACAAGCACTTCATCCCATTCCTCGTTCCATTCTGCCTTTCGGTCTGTTGCTACTGAGTGGAATTCGAACTTGCCTCATTCGGCTACTATACCTTCATTCTTCTCCTCTAACTCTCCTCAGGCTACAAATCCAGTGACTAATTCTGTCTAATCGGTATCTAGATTCTTCCACAAGAACAGACGGATACTTAAGGACAGATTATTTTCATAGCGTCGACTTAACTAGAACAGGAACTTGGTATTCTCCACCACACCTCGTATCAAAGCTAGTAATCTCCTATGCCCCAGAACTCTTGACTATCTGATTGCCCCAACTCGTATACTAGGAGAAACTCTGGACTTACAGCAATTTACTTAAGGGCAAGAACTGGAACTCGTATTGATGACTGGAAGTAGGCAAGGGAACCCTCTTTTCCTTGGTCAACTAATGCTTCTTTCAACAAACCTAACTCCCAAACACATAGCCAGTAGGCGCCAAGTCCTAAAACACAACTGCAAGCAATAAGAAAAGTGTTAGCTGACTAAGTCTACCGCCAACTCTATAACTGAACGAGCCAATCTCGTTCATTAGTTGAGGGAAATCCTCATTAGTTGAGGGAAATCTTTTGACTAAGTCTACTGTCAAATCTGAGGGAAATCTTCATTAGTTGAGGAAAATCTTTCCTCATCCCTGTATAAATAGACGATGCATTTATCAATAATATCAAGTTTTCATTCTCTCATTTCAATTTCTAACATGGTATCAGAGCCATAAGAGAAATTATTCTCTCTGTCAAACGACAGAAAAAATAGTTGCCATTACATGCTGCCTCCTCTCGCTATCTCATTACCGAGGCAACGCTACTTCGGATCTTTCAAATCTACTATCACCAACGCTCCGATCCACGCTTTATAGCTCTCGCAGAGCGCTTCTCCTCGTGTCGACGTCGCTACCACCGTTCTGCCCTTTCGTCTATATTCCAAGAAGGCGGTGGATTCACATACTGCACCTATTGAGTACCGTTGGATATTCTCATTCGCCACTCACTCCGTATCTACGGTGTTTTCTACACTATTCGATTCGTTTGTTAGCCACCTTTTGATCTATGCTACTACCTACAACTTTATAGCCATTAATTGCTTTTCTTTTCTTTTCTTCTTTTCCTTTTCTTGGTCACCGGTTGTATTCGTTCTCAACTCTATGCAAACAGCTTTTGTGATTTCCTAATGTCTTTCTCATCCACTGATGTCCCTACTCTTTTCCTACTAATAATTGCTTTCATCGTCCGGTCTTATTTCCATTAATGCTGCATCTTTAATCCCCTTTAAGTTATCTAAAATGGCAATTATGCCTCTTGGCGTGCTCAATTCTCTAACCTCTTGATTGGTTATGATTTATTGGGCTATGTTGACGTTCACTTAGTTGTCCACCACCATGATTCATGTCCCAAGAGACCCTAGCCCGACCCAATCGCCTACAAGTTATGGCTTGAGGATCGACTAATCCTCCAAGCCATTCAGCCTCTCTTTGGATCCATCGCTCCGCTTGTGACCTCTGTACCATTCTTTGCGGAAGCATGGAACAAGTTACAGACTACTCGCGAACCGCTCTCGGACTCGCATGCTTGGACTACTCTCCAATCTTATGACTCTCAAGCAAGAGGGAAGTTGTATTGCTGATTACTTACAAAATATCAAAGTCATTATCGATGACCGGCTTTGATAGGTCATCTTCTTCGATGAAGAGATCTTGGTTCACACGCTCAATGGCTTAAATCTCGAGTACAAAGAACTTCACGCTCTTGGCGTGACTCTCCTATCCTCTTTGAAGAACTTTATGACAAGTCGGATTATGAAGCTTACTTAAAGCGGGACACCAAGCTATCGGGACCTTTGTCGAACCTCCCATCACTTCGTTCACCCAAAACTCAAAAAGCCCACCAGTAAATACCACAATAATACTTCAAAAGGTGTAGTCACCCAACCTCCCACTACTATGAGTTTTCATCCATCACTTCTTCCTCCATATCCTTCGTCCGTCAATTCTCGTCCAAATGTTTCCTTTTCACCTCGTCGCCCCCCACCTATGAATCTACAACCAGTTGTCTGTCAATTGTGTGACAAAATCGGTCACACTGCCAAAGTTTGTCGATCGCGTCTTCCAAAGACCATCAACTTGGCCTCAAGCAAATATCTGATCGCTTCTTCAAGGTCCGTCTAACTGGATTGTGGATTCTGGCGCTTCCCACCATATCACCTCTGATCTCCAGAATTTATCACTCCATAATGGCTATGGCGGCCATGAAGACGTCATCGTTGGTGATGGTAATCGAATCCCTATTACTCATGTTGGTTCTAAGACATTCCATTCTAACGACTCTTCTTTTACACTTCATAATGTTTTGTGTGCCCTCACATCAAGCGAAATCTTATTTCTGTTCTCAATTTTGTCAACAAAATCATACTTCTATTGAGTTCTTTCCTGATTATTTTCTTGTTAAGGACTTGAGCACGGGGGCATCTCTAGTTCGCGGCCCGAATAAAGACAACATCTACGAATGGCCGTCTACCGTGTTTCTCACCCAGCCCACAGCAAACACTTCCACTGTAGCTCCAGTTGATATATGGCATCGTCGTCTTGGTCATCCCTCAAACTCTATTCAACAAAAATTACTTTCTCGTTATTCTATTCCTGTTTTTAAATCCAGCAATGTTCTTACTCATTGTAATGCTTGTCTTAGTAATAAAAGTCATCAATTACCTTTTAGTACTTCCTCTCTTTCTTGCTCTAAGCCGTTTGAGGTTATTTATACTGATGTTTGGGGTCCTGCATCAGTTGTTTCCTTTGACAAGTTTAGATTCTATGTTGTCTTCGTAGATTATTTTACGAAGTATACATGGTTCTATCCTCTTCGTCAAAAATCTGATGTCGTTGTTGTATTCTCTAAATTTAAGAACTTAGTTGAGAACTATTTTCAAACTACTATTAAAACCATCTATTCTGATGGCGGAGGTGAATATCAAGCTCTTGCATCTTATCTATCTACTTGTGGTATTCAACATCTTAAGTCACCTCCGTATACTCCTCAATCGGTTGGTTCTCACGAACGTAAACATCGTCATATTGTTGAAACTGGTCTAACTCGCTTCATCAAGCATCTATGCCTTCGCCTCGGTCTATCGCCTTTCAAAGCGGTGTACCTCATTAATCGTATGCCCACTCCAGTTCTTGATGTCACCATTTGAAAAGCTATTTCAAAATGCCCTAACCTACACACATTAAAAGTTTTGGTCTCTGTTATCCTTGGTTACGCCCTACAATTCTCATAAACGCAACCTCGATCTCGCCTTGTATTTTCATCGGATATTCTCTTGAACATAATACTTTTCGGTGTTATGATCCTCTATCTACTAAGGTATTTGTCTCCGGACATGTCACTTTTGTGGAGTCTCTTTTCCTTTCGAGATCAAGGTCATTGTGCCATCCCATTGAGTTCCTCTACTACATCTTCCTCCTCCCCGTGCCTCTACAAGATCCACACTCACTTGTTATTTCGATTCCACATTCCTCCTTCGTCTTCTTCTCGCTTCTTCCTCTCCTCCAGCCAATGCCTCTATCCTCACCTTGTCCTGGTTCCTCCTGTAGTCCCTGTGTCCACCTCCACTAGTGATCACCCTCAATCCTTACCCTCCGCTACTCCTATCGTCTCAAGCCATCCAATGCAAACCCGCTCCAAAAGTGGTATCTTTAAACCCCGTCAAGTTCTTAATTTACATGTCCACCAACACTTCTCTAGCCTCTCGAACCATCATCTTTTGCTCAAGCCCAAAAATTCTCACACTGGCGTACAGCCATGAGTGATGAGTATGATGCGCTTCTTCGTAATGGTACATGGACTCTCACCCCCTCTCACCCCATGCAAAACATTATAGGGTGTAAGTGGGTCTATCGCATTAAGCAAAACCCTGATGGCTCGATTGCTCGCTATAAAGCTCGACTTGTGGCTAAGGGTTTTCATCAACGTCCTGGTCTTGACTACACTGAGACATTTAGTCCTGTCGTCAAACCTACTACCATTCGGCTTATCCTGAGTTTGGCCGTCTCCAACGACTGGTGCTTACGCCAACTCGATGTTAACAATGCCTTTTTGCAAGGAACACTTACTGAAGACGTTTTCATGCAATCCGTGTTTTATACATCCTCGATCCCGATGTCAGAATTACGAAAAGCCATTTATGGCTTCGTCGCTCCACGAGCACTGTATCGAGCTTGGTCTCTACTTGTCTTCGGTTGGCTTCATTAACTCTAAATCTGATGTCTCTCTTTTTCTACGCCACCAACATGGGTTTACTATCTATCTTCTGGTTTATGTAGATGATATTATTATTACCGGTGATAACTCTGTGGTGGTTCAAGCATTTATTCAGCAATTGGCTGACCGATTCTCTCTTAAGGATCTTGGTCACCTAAATTATTTTCTCGAGTCGAGGCTACATCTACGTCTTGGTCTCTTTCTCTCACAGAGAAAGTATATTCTTGATTTGTTGTTCAAGACGGCTATGCAGGATGCAAAAGAGGTTGCCACTCCTCTATCCTCCAGTGAATCACTGAAGTTATGTGATGGTAGTCCTGCTACGGACCCTACTCAGTTTCGACAGGTAGTTGGCTCCCTACAATATCTTGCCCTTACTCGACCGGATATTGCCCTTACTCGACAGGTAGCTAAACTATAAGTACTAACGGGACAAATACTATAATCATAAGGGAGCGGGGTAGCTAAACTATAAGTACTAGAGCACTTAAACTAGAGCACTTAAACGTAACTTGAAAACTGCACTTTCTTATGCTCTGTCAACTGCCAAGCGGATACTTCAGAATGGAATTGATTACTTCTATCGGGGGGCAATCGGTGGGCTTGAACCGGTACTGACAAGAATGAAACGCAACTCCAATGGATTGAACTCGGGCTTGCTTTCCCACTTACCCTTTGTGAGTTACCTTATTCTAGAAGACCTAGCAAAATCCTCTGCCGCTAGTGTTCCCAGGAAAGAAAGTAGAAAACTAGTTCCATTCTTTGACTACTTGGTTAAACTCTGAGTCTTACTTACCGGTTGCATTCTTATATTCACCACTGAGCTGCTTTCTCATCTAACTCAGGTTCTTTTCACTCTCCTACTTGTTATAACCAAGTCCTTCCTACAAGTCCAGTATCTGAGAACGGGCCAAGCAGACAAGAAGAAAAGTGGGCAAGTCACTACTAGACGCCAAGACACTCAAAGACAACTACAATAAGAAACAACATCAAGTATATTTATGATGAGCTATTATTGAAGATGTGCCCTTAAGTAATTGGTCTAGGCAGGGAGCTTTGGAGACAACTAGGTTCATTCTTTTACTAATTAGTTTTATTCTTTGTTTACTTCAGATCAAATCCACTGGTGCCTTGTATGGGTCCCCAAAGGAAGCTGTGTAAACCAACTACTAATCAGAATTCTACTAACTCTCAACTAAGGTACCCGTATTTAATAGAACTCAATACTGGAGTAAGAATAAAGTAAGGGTACTAAAGAACAGGTTATGCCCGAGCTACTACTACTGGACTGGACTAAAATATAACTCGGGCTACTCATACTGATTCTACTACTTGTCCACTACTACTACAAATACAGATGCAACTAGACTACTACTTGGAACCACTACTAATACTTCTTGAAACAAGCTGCTGGCTCCTATCACTCTGGTTCCTGCACTGATCTGGTTTACTGACTTTGTGTGGTACTACTAAATTCTCTTTAGCTAGTGCGCCTTAATATAAGGGCCACTAATGACATTCTAAATCATTCCACTAGCAACTATCAACTACACATGAATAGCTTACCAAGCCGACCTCTTCTCACTTAACTTTCTTCACTGTAACAGTGGCAGCACCAATACCCTAAACCTTACTGGAAGACTACACTAGGGATTCAACTGGGCCAAGGGAACCCTAAATCATATAGTAATAAATGCATTTGTAGGCCCCGGTATGCAATGTCATGCTATCAAAGAAATAAGTGGTTAAATAGTTTGTTTGTATTGTGCCCCTATCTTGCCTGTCCTGTAAAAGATGCTAAATCATTGCTTTGAAGCCCTAAGGGAATGAGTGGAATCCTAGTCTACAAGCCAAGTGAATGAGTTGAATTGGATGAAGTTAAGGTTCAGTGCCAGGAATGGAAGTATTTATTGGCAAGAAGTAGATGAGCCAGAGTTCAAAGAGATGAGATGAGCCTTAGTTCAAAGAGGAAGCCCGAAGTCGGAAGTAAGTAGTTTTTAAAGTCAGTTATTCAAGTGGAGTTCTTGCCCAAACTAGTAGTGGAGTAGTAAACCCTAATTTCTTTTACTTGCCTACTTGTCCGCTTGGCCCCGAGTAACTACTTGTTATGTGTTTTAAGAATCTTGGCCCCGAGTAACTACTTGTTATGTGTTTTCAGAATTAAGTAATAGGAACCTAATTAAGTTAAGTGAATAGTTGCCAGCAGGGCCGCTAGTGCCACTTATATATCTGCTCTATCTGTTCTCTCCTCTTCTCTTGCTCATCTAACTCTGTAAACTAATAAAGTTATGGCTCTTTACTACTCGTATACTAGTTTCGTGGTCAACCCCTGATAATCGAAACCTCGCTCAGGCTTATCAAGAAGGAGGTAGTCAATAGGCACTACAACCGAACAGGATCGGTATTCCACTCATAAACCATGTGCTGCCGACTTAATATAAGTGCAACAAATACTTCTTTCAACAAGCCTGCAGCTTTCTCCCATACCTCTAGCTCCTCTCATAAACTACATTGGTCTCCTGTTTCATTCTTAAATGACTTATTACTAGTTGTTAGTGAAATTATGGAATTATACCTTATGGACTGGACTACTTAGTTTAATTAAGTAATTACTACTTATGATCTTGAATTCCTACTTGAGTTTAATTCTTTTAGAAGAGTATCATTCTTTGCTTTAGCACTAGATGCGCTTAGTTGCATTCTTTGATTCCTGAGTTCAATTCTGAATATTATATTGGTCTTTAACTCTCACTCTAAACTAGGAGCTCTCAATCCGTCGAAACTAATACTAAGGGACGGTCTGAAACTCACACTCTCACGGGACTACCGAGACTACGGACTACTACTTGATCGGCTCGCTCTAATCACGACCTTGCCTCTATCCCTCTTGCAACAATTCTAAATTGAAACAATACATGCAAAGGTATTAATCCTATTAGACCGATCAAAACACAAAAAGTCGACTCGGCTACAAACTCGTTAGTGCTTAAGAAGAGAAGCCCGAACAGAGGCGAGTAACGTCGAGTAGTCTAGTTTACAGGTGAGTTAGTATAGTATATTTGAGTGAGAGGTATTCTTGCCGGTCCGCTATGTTCGTTGATTCGTCTATATATGATGAAACCGTAACTGCACCACTATGCCTACTTCTTGAAACAAGACCAGACATTCTCATTCAGCTGACTTAGCGGTTACTCGACTTTAGAATTACTTTGTTGCTTCCGATCCGGGTACTACGCCTTTCCATCGAATCTAACTCTTTAACTCCTTTACTATACTAATACATACAACTACTTATCTATTTACTACTTTCCTCTTTAACTCCTTTACTATACTAAACAACTACTTATCTATTTACTACTTTCCTCTTTCACTTCTTGACTAGTAATTCATTCTTTGGTTAGCTAGTCTAGCCCCAACTCCGGTAGTAGTAGCCGGTAGAATACTTTAGCCCTAGATACCGACCGCTTCTCTTGCCGACCTCCCTCTCAAGTCACTTAGGATTAGTATATCCTCTATGGCTCTTTCAACTAACCTAACTCAAAAACTCACTATTGACTTTAGCGCCCGAGCCTTTTGGCCGGGAAGAATCAGGTCAATCAGCAGGATCAAGCTCTTTATCCAAAACAAGAGAATCACAAGCGGGCAAGTTCTCGATCACTATTAATGTGTAGCGCCACTGCTTTTCCTATATAAGGATAGTCCAAAGCAAAAGCTATCAAAATTCTATCTGTTCTAATTAAGGATTTAGTTTGAAAGATAGAGTAGCCAAAAGAAAGAGAAAAGCGTTAAAAATAGAGATTTGCTGTTTCATCCATTTCTTCTAAGGCCTAAGAATTTCAGGAGTGGTGAGTTTACTTAACACCGTCATAATAGAGAAGCAAGGATGAAAAACATATTAAGAACAGGCGATCTTTCCACTATACCGACACAGTAGAAGAAACCCAAAGAAATGAATTAGTATATTATTAAGAAAGAAATGAATTAGTATATTATTAAGAAAGAAATGAATTAGTATATTTATTATTATTCAAGTGGAGTTCTATCAACGAGATCATAAGCTAGAGAAGAAGCTAAAGTGTAAGCGGCGGGACGGTAAGCAAAAGTAGGGTGGAGTTCATTCGAGCATAGTCTGAGAGAGGTTGTTGCACTGTGCTTGTGTATAAGTAAAAAGTCGTGGAGTGGGTGGAGTTTCTTTTCATACTTTGTAGTACTCGATCGCTTTGTTTGTTTTATCGTATTGGATGGATGACCATTTCTAATAGGGTTAAATACAGTTGGGCTCCATTAGTTTTGTTCATAATTCCTATATAGGTCATTGATCCAACTTTTCTATGGTGTTAGAGCACAATGACCAAAAATGTCCCACGATTCTACTGAGAGTCTAGCCTTATCCAAAGAAAGAACCAAGACGTAATCAAGACATTATTTTAAACAAAAATCAAGTGGGAAGCTATTCGAGTACGACGAAGGCATAGGTTGTCTACGCCTAGTTCACATGTTTGTTTTCACTTTCACGAGCGGAACAGATCGCACTCAAGACCGTGGACTAGGAATACCGATACCACCGGCTATGTCATGGACTCCGCGATCCATATGGGTAACGTACTCAAAGCATAGGAAAGAACCGATGATGTGAGCGACGATGCGCAAAAGCCGTGTATAATCGTTTTCATAATCCGGGAATAATTCAGGAATGACATTGAATTAATTGAGCAAACGACATATATCCGCTAAAACGAAAAGCAAGCTTTTGAACCAAGAAATGGAGATTTGGAAGTATTCGGAGAGAAGCGCACCGCTAGCCTCGCCGAGAGAACAGAGGGACATGAGCGCGACTAATGAACGAAAGGAAAGAGCGCCGCATTGATTGCTGGAATGGCGAGAAAAGAAAGAAGCCCGTACCACAATTTCTGAAATGATAGAATAGAGGCCGAAATTGAATAGAGATCCTTGAATTAAGGAACGAGAATACAACCCGCTTCTTTCAAATCATTTATCTAGCATCGTTTAAGTATAGAACAGATAAATCAAAACAAACTCAGCAGACCTCGGGTTGGTTTCAGCCACTCGAAAGGAGCCCATCCGTCGTCTATGCTACTTTCTTTTCTTAGTCGCCCATACCCATACAAGAGTGGCATAAGCTTTGATACGAGTCTCGTTTGCAGGCTTACAAACCGAAAGAGTAAGATTTAAATGAGACTAAATACGTTTTCCCCAACACGCCTGTCTCGATTCATACAAACTCCAGGTGATATCATTCCGCATTCACGCCTGTTATTCAATTAATGATCCTTGCTTTCTACCATCTCTTAGAAAGTACTCATCCGCCACATAACTCATTGTAGATCAAGAGTAATATAGGATACACTCAACTCAAGAGATATTCGCTATCTTTCTCATTAAGTATGCTTTATATTAGAATGATTTGCCATGGTGTGTTATTGGTTTGGTGATTTTCATTGCATTTTAATGGAGAAGATCAATAAGGAGGGGCTAATTCTTCCGTTAGTACTTTTCGTGGTTTTCTTTTGGGCCCCTTCTTTCACCGGACGAATAATAGGCTTGTTTGACTAGAATGATGGTGAGGCTATTATTCTTGCAATTGGCTCTTGGATTTGGCCTACGCAGACAAACTATATCCCGGATCCGCCAGCGCTCACGTGTCGATCCGAGCGAATACAGGATATATAAGTATTGAGTATCACGGCTTACTATGCTAAAGACTCAACCAGAACTAAGGATCGAACTTCATAAGTCATAGAACCAAACGAACGGAATGAAAGGCGTAAGAATGCAGAAGAGAAAAAATGAGTACGTACTTCTAAGAAGAAACGGTGCCTAACGAATTAGTAGTAGCAAAGGCAAATGGTAGTACTAGGTTCTAATGGTATCTTCCCTACTTAAATGGTTTCTACGACGGATACCTACCGGACTAGATATGCTACTTGGGGAATCCAACTCGAAATACATAATTGCCTTACTAACACAATAAAAGACTAAAATGCGCAACACACACTAAAAGACAAAAGCGTGACGTTACGCACTCGAATCAAACAAGAGTATATGCGAGTTTGACTCTTATACCCCGCCTTAAAGTCTATCGTTCGCCTACATCTCATGTCTAATAGGCTGACTTTCCAACTTATACTGCCGTTCTTCCCTCCGTGCTTTCAATTACTATTACAATGGAACTAGGAATAGAGAATACGTGTAAGGTCGTCCAGCATCTACTAATTAACTCTCAACTGGGCTTATCCCACACGATGCTTCGCTAGTGTCCGTGTTCCTTTCTTTGCTTTGATTTAATTAATCTTTACACCTACGAGCTTGTCTTTACCTAACTTTATTGTGTATTGATAGCTAGTGGCCCGCCTATCCCTTAGTTAAGTATGCTTTTCGGGTTCATGTTCATAGGCACCAAAATTGTATACGACTACGCAAGGATCATTCATTGTATATAAAACTTCATTGGTGTGTGTTGTTCGAGATCTACTTCACGGTGGTGCGGTGCAGATAAATACCCTTACGAGCTCCGCCTCGATCTAACAGGCACACAGCAAAAGAGAGATGAGATTGCAACTCTACCGGACACTTTTTCCTTCCTCCATTATGGTATCAAATAGCTGTTTCTATGATTGATACACCAATAGGATATACTAAAAGAATAGAGGGCCCCACTATATATATATATGTTTACTATGTATTTGTTTCTACACGGATAAATAGGTTTGGTCAAGAAGTAGTGCAATGTCGAAGTCCGGTTTCGATCGATCCGCTTTTCCTATCATTAGTTTAATCCTCGACACTAGCATCCTGTGCTTCCTTTTCTCATTCTTGTACTACCGGTTCTTTAGTGACTTGTCTCTTTCTTTGATGCGAGGTGTGGTCTACGTGCCTTACAATTGTAACAATAGAATCAAAAGGTATAACGCATTGGGACAACGTGGTCTTGCTGGTCTAGTCGAAACAAAGCTCGGTCGTCCCTCGCTACGGCTTGGCTTGTTCCCGGCTACGTCTTGCGTAATTCACTTAGTCTTCGTGGACCATTGGGACATTAATCGAAGTGCTGGGACATGGGACGGTCGGTGGAGTGGACATGGACCATCTACGCATGGGATAGAGGTAATTGTTTTCCTTCTACACATGGGTGAATGATCCATGTTGTCCTAAGTTTCCAACCGGATGGTGCCGCTATGACTATGAATGACCCGGAGCGAGTTGATGACCGCTCTTGATCGATGCGCGAGCGAACACGAGGCCCACCAAGAAGTAAGTGGTGTGTGAATGACCAAGCAAAGACGATGAGGAAACCCTACTTGCGTTATTAGTTAATGACCGTGATGCGCGAACTTTCCTTTATTTCAGAATGAGGTACCTCCCGAAAGACCGAGCCCATACCATAGGACAATAGCAAAGAATTCGTTTTCGACTTTAAGACGGATGACGCTCGGATTTCTTAGACATCATTAAGAGGGCGTCGATCAGATCATAGGTTAGTTGAAAGAGAGAGGTTGGGTGCTTAATGTTGCCTCCAAGTATGAGTTCAAGAATCTGTGTTAGTTTCATCCCCATTCATTCTATTTCCTTTGTAGATGTTTTCTCATTGTAACAATATATATAATGGAATCCGATACGTGGGTATACTATGTTGCGCGGTGTTCAATAGAAAACTATAGGGTGCATGCCGGTGTTGCCATCCATACTAGGTTTTGTTGTGTCGCCCTGGTGCTATGACCGAATGAGCGATACCACCGTAAGAAGGTAGGAACCATAGGAATAGAATAAGGTAGGAGCAGACAAGTCACTAAGTAATCCAATAATTCATTGATGCATCACAATAGAGTCCAAAGCTCGAATTGCATCATCGGTTTCAAAGCAAAGTAATAGAACCATTGGTTCCAAAGCGAGTAAGATAATTAGTACGCCCAAAGTCCTGTCCTATAGTAGGGTAGTTTTGCTATTAATACAAAAATATAGTTAGTAGTGGGCCGTTCCATCAATATAGTATGGCGGGCACGGTCTAAGAATGAGAAGTAGACCCTATAGCTATGAATGATAGTTGAAATAAGGCCATTTAAGTAAGAGTAGAAAGATCCGGATGTTACGGCTAAGTACTCACTTACTAATGTCGAAAACCACTCAATAGTTAAAAGAATTGATAGCGGAGAGAATCCATCAAGTCAGTATTATAATAAAGCACAAGTCAGAACTAAGAGCTACCCACCAATCACTATACCCCTATCAACAAACGGAACTGACCTTACCGAACTGCACCCTAAATGTGGAATTACCACGTGAGTTTTGTCGCTTGCTGTTCTTTTACTAATAGGTGTCGGAATTAGTCTACCCATGAGTCATTCTCTACATACCCCATTACATTCTGCCCATCCCGCAATTACCTGCATCATCCAAAGTAGCATGGTTCCCAAGCCTTAATCACTAAGTAGTCAATCTTACCCTTGTGGGTGGGCATTCAATCTTACCAGCCCCGCCACGCCTTCATCATGATTTAGATAAACATAGGGCCTATACCCATTACTTTGTTTATGTATTGCAACTGAGATTCAACGCTGAATGAAGTAAAGTCGTCAACTTGCATTGATTGTTTCATTTGAATTTACAACTCCCGAAACAGGACTTGCGAAAGATAAGAGCTTGTTCCCTGAGAGTAACCCTTATTAGCATTAGCATAACTAAACTTCACCTATGACTGCTGGATCCGCTCCATCTAATAGCTTACTTGAGATTGGATTCAGATCTTGCTTGTGTTGTGTTACTGCAGAAAGACGGACTTACTCCGGGCAGCTACCTAATTATGATCTTAGGTCATATGAGTTGAATTCTTGACTTCAGCACCGACCATTCTTCACTTGCTTACATTCTACTTATACTCATACTTAGAAGCGGTCTTCCACTCCTAAACTAAAACTAATAATCATAAGGGATCAACTAACTCTATCGGACTTGCTTGCCTACCTCGACTCTGGACTAGAGCATCTCATCCAACTTCATTCTTCTCCTATAACTCCGGCTCTCATCTAATCTCACTCCGGCAACTAGCAAATCTAACTCTGTCAACTACTAAAGGGTTCATCGACTCGCAACTATACCTCGCTACTACTATACAAAGGCAAAGTACAAAGGCAAAGACGTAATGAACTACATTCAGAAATCGAAGTTATAGTTAAGTCAACCAGATAAGTGTAAGAATCCATTACACAAAGGCGGCCCAACGGAAGGAATCCGCAGTTCTCAAGCCAAGTTCAGGAAGGGAAGGTCGAGTGGTAAAGAAATCAAGTTTCGTTGGAGTTCAAAGAGCCTTAGTTCAAGTATAGGAGCCATCAATTAGATGCGCCAAGTCACTACTCAAAAGAGAAGTAAAAGCTGTAGCTCTAAATGGAGTTCGGTCGGGAAATTCTTAAGTGTGGAAAAGTCGATACATGCAACTACTAATAGGTACTCCCAATAACATATACTATTCAGATGAAGCTACAAGTGGTTCAAGAATAAAGTAATACTTAGTTTCATCCTAGTCTCCTCTTTCGTGATAGTGGAATCGCTTGTTGAATCTGTTATCCTTTCCTTATAAAGAGAAGAGCCAGGCCACTACTAGACAAGTATAGAAACGAAAACCAATACTTATCTATTTGATTATTGCTTAACACAAGCACTTCATCCCATTCCTCGTTCCATTCTCGCTTTTTCTTGCTACGAGTGGAATTCGAACTTGCCTCATTCGGCTACTATACCTTCATTCTTCTCCTCTAACTCTCCTCGTGCTACAAATCCAGTGACTAATTCTGTCTAATCGGTATCTAGATTCTTCCACAAGAACAGACGGATACTTAAGATTATTTTCATAGCGTCGACTTAACTAGAACAGAACTTGGTATTCTCCACCACACCTCGTATCAAAGCTAGTAATCTCCTATGCCCGAACTCTTGACTATCTGATTGCCCCAACTCGTATACTAGGAGAAACTCTGGACTTACAGCAATTTACTTAAGGGCAAGAACTGGAACTCGTATTGATGATGGAAGTAGGCAAGGGAACCCTCTTTTCCTTGGTCAACTAATGCTTCTTTCAACAAACCTAACTCCCAAACACATAGCCGAGGCGCCAAGTCCTAAAACACAACTGCAAGCAATAAGAAAAGTGTTATGACTAAGTCTACCGCCAACTCTATAACCGAACGAGCCAATCTCGTTCATTAGTTGAGGGAAATCCTCATTAGTTGAGGGAAATCTTTTGACTAAGTCTCATCAAACCGAGGGAAATCTTCATTAGTTGAGGAAAATCTTTCCTCATCCCCGTATAAATAGACGATGCATTTATCAATAATATCAAGTTTTCATTCTCTCATTTCAATTTCTAACATGGTATCGAGCCATAAGAGAAATTATTCTCTCACAAACGAAAAAATAGTTGCCATTACATGCGCCTCCTCTCGCTATCTCATTACCGAGGCAACGCTACTTGCGGATCTTTCAAATCTACTATCACCGCAAATAGCTCCAGATCCACGAGCTTTATAGCTCACGCAGAGCGCTTCTCCTCGTGACGCCGCTACCATTCTCCGCCCTTTCGGTCTCAGATTCCAACAAGAAGGATTCACATCTGCACCTGTACCTATTGAGTACCGTTGGATATTCTCATTCGCCACTCACTCCGTATCTACCGGTGTTTTCTACACTATTCTGGTTTTGTTAGCCACCTTGATCTATGCTACTACCTACAACTTTATAGCCATTAATTGCTTTTCTTTTCTTTTCTTCTTTTCCTTTTCTTGGTCACATTGTATCGTTCTCAACTCTATGCAAACAGCTTTTGTGATTTTCTAATGTCTTTCTCATCCACTTGATGTCCCTACTCTTTTCCTACTAATAATTGTTTCATCGTCCGGTCTTATTTCCATTAATGCTGCATCTTTAATCCCCTTTAAGTTATCTAAAATGGCAATTATGCCTCTTGGCGTGCTCAATTCTCTAACCTCTTGATTGGTTATGATTTATTGGGCTATGTTGACGGTTCACTTAGTTGTCCACCACCATGATTCATGTCCCAAGAGACCCTAGCCCAGACCCACCGCACAAGTTATGGCTCGACAGATCGACTAATCCTCCAAGCCATTCAGGCCTCTGTCGGATCCATCGCTCGCTTGTGACCTCCTGCACACCGCGAAGCATGGAACAAGTTACAGACTACTCGCGAACCGCTCTCGGACTCGCATGCTTGGACTACTCTCCAATCTTATGACTCTCAAGCAAGAGGGAAGTTGTATTGCTGATTACTTACAAAATATCAAAGTCATTATCGATGACCGGCTTTGATAGGTCATCTTCTTCGATGAAGAGATCTTGGTTCACACGCTCAATGGCTTAAATCCGAGTACAAAGAACTCACGCTCTTGCGTGACTCTCCTATCCTCTTTGAAGAACTTTATGACAAGTCGGATTATGAAGCTTACTTAAAGCGGGACACCAAGCTATCGGGACCTTTGTCGAACCTCCCATCATCAGTTCACCCAAAACTCAAAAAGCCACCAGAATACCACAATAATACTTCAAAAGGTGTAGTCACCCAACCTCCCACTACTATGAGTTTTCATCCATCACTTCTTCCTCCATATCCTTCGTCCGTCAATTCTCGTCCAAATGTTTCCTTTTCACCTCGTCGCCCCCCACCTATGAATCTACAACCAGTTGTCTGTCAATTGTGTGACAAAATCGGTCACACTGCCAAAGTTTGTCGATCGCGTCTTCCAAAGACCATCAACTTGGCCTCAAGCAAATATCCTGACTGCTTCTTCTGAAGGTCCGTCTAACTGGATTGTGGATTCTGGCGCTTCCCACCATATCACCTCTGATCTCCAGAATTTATCACTCCATAATGGCTATGGCGGCCATGAAGACGTCATCGTTGGTGATGGTAATCGAATCCCTATTACTCATGTTCTAAGACATTCCATTCTAACGACTCTTCTTTTACACTTCATAATGTTTTGTGTGCCCCTCACATCAAGAGAAATCTTATTTCTGTCTCTCAATTTTGTCAACAAAATCATACTTCTATTGAGTTCTTTCCTGATTATTTTCTTGTTAAGGACTTGAGCATGGGGGCATCTCTAGTTCGCGGCCTGAATAAAGACAACATCTACGAATGGCCGTCACCGTGTTTCTCACCCACCAAGAAACACTTCCACGTAGCTCCAGTTGATATATGGCATCGTCGTCTTGGTCATCCTCAAACTCTATTCAACAAAAATTACTTTCTCGTTATTCTATTCCTGCTTTTAAATCCAGAATGTTCTTACTCATTGTAATGCTTGTCTTAGTAATAAAAGTCATCAATTACCTTTTAGTACTTCCTCTCTTTCTTGCTCTAAGCCGTTTGAGGTTATTTATACGATGTTTGGGGTCCGCATCGCTTGTTTCCTTGACAAGTTTAGATTCTATGTTGTCTTCGTAGATTATTTTCTAAGTATACATGGTTCTATCCTCTTCGTCAAAAATCTGATGTCGTTGTTGTATTCTCTAAATTTAAGAACTTAGTTGAGAACTATTTTAAACTACTATTAAAACCATCTATTCGATGGCGGAGGTGAATATCAAGCTCTTGCATCTTATCTATCTACTTGTGGTATTCAATATCTTAAGTCACCTCCGTATACTCCTCAATCGGTTGGTTACGAACGTAAACATCGCCATATTGTTGAAACTGGTCTAACTCGCTTCATCAAGCATCTATGCCTTCGCCCTCGGTCTATCGCCTTTCAAATCGGTGTACCTCATTAATCGTATGCCCACTCCAGCTTCAAGATTCACCATTTGAAAAGCTATTTCAAAATGCCCTAACCTACACACATTAAAAGTTTTTGGCTGTCTATGTTATCCTTGGTTACGCCCCTACAATTCTCATAAACTGCAACCTCGATCTCGCCCTTGTATTTTCATCGGATATTCTCTTGAACATAATACTTTTCGGTGTTATGATCCTCTATCTACTAAGGTATTTGTCTCCGGACATGTCACTTTTGTGGAGTCTCTTTTCCTTTCGAGATCAAGGTCATTGTGCCATCCCATTGAGTTCCTCTACTACATCTTCCTCCTCCCCGTGCCTCTACAAGATCCACACTCACTTGTTATTTCGATTCCGCACATTCCTCCTTCGTCTTCTTCTCCGCTTCTTCCTCTCCTCCGAGCCAATGCCTCTATCCTCACCTTGTCCCGGTTCCTCTGTAGTCCTGTCCACCTCCACTAGTGATCACCCTCAATCCTTACCCTCTGCTACTCCTATCGCCTCAAGCCATCCAATGCAAACCCGCTCCAAAAGTGGTATCTTTAAACCCCGTCAAGTTCTTAATTTACATGTCACCAACTCTTCTCTAGCCTCTCGAACCATCATCTTTGCTCAAGCCCAAAATTCTCACACGGCGTACCATGAGTGATGAGTATGATGCGCTTCTTCGTAATGGTACATGGACTCTCACCCCCTCTCACCCCATGCAAAACATTATAGGGTGTAAGTGGGTCTATCGCATTAAGCAAAACCCTGATGGCTCGATTGCTCGCTATAAAGCTCGACTTGTGGCTAAGGGTTTTCATCAACGTCCTGGTCTTGACTACACTGAGACATTTAGTCCTGTCGTCAAACCTACTACCATTCGGCTTATCCCGAGTTTGGCCGTCAACGGGTGCTTACGCCAACTCGATGTTAACAATGCCTTTTGCAAGGAACACTTATCAAGACGTTTTCATGCAATGCCTCCGTGTTTTATACATCCTCGATCCCGGCATGTCAGAATTACGAAAAGCCATTTATGGCCTTCTCAGCTCCACGAGCCTGGTATACTGAGCTTGGTCTCTACTTGTCTTCGGTTGGCTTCATTAACTCTAAATCTGATGTCTCTCTTTTTCTACGCCACCAACATGGGTTTACTATCTATCTTCTGGTTTATGTAGATGATATTATTATTACCGGTGATAACTCTATGGCGGTTCAAGCATTTATTCAGCAATTGGCCGACCGATTCTCTCTTAAGGATCTTGGTCACCTAAATTATTTTCTCGGAGTCGAGGCTACATCTACGTCTTCTGGTCTCTTTCTCTCACAGAAAGTATATTCTTGATTTGTTGTTCAAGACGGCTATGCAGGATGCAAAAGAGGTTGCCACTCCTCTATCCTCCGTGAATCACTAGTTATGTGATGGTAGTCCTGCTACGGACCCTACTCGTTCGACAAGTAGTTGGCTCCTACAATATCTTGCCCTTACTCGACCGGATATTGCCCTTACTCGGTAGCTAAACTATAAGTACTAACGGGACAAATACTATAATCATAAGGAGCGGGTAGCTAAACTATAAGTACTAGAGCACTTAAACTAGAGCACTTAAACGTAACTTGAAAACTGCACTTTCTTATGCTCAACCGCCAAGCGGATACTTCAGAATGGAATTGATTACTTCTATCGGGGCAATCGGTGGGCTTGAACGGTACTGACAAGAATGAAACGCAACTCCAATGGATTGAACTCGGGCTTGCTTTCCCACTTACCCTTTGTGAGTTACCTTATTCTAGAAGACCTAGCAAAATCCTCTGCCGCTAGTGTTCCCAGGAAAGAAAGTAGAAAACTAGTTCCATTCTTTGACTACTTGGTTAAACTCTGAGTCTTACTTACCGGTTGCATTCTTATATTCACCACTGAGCTGCTTTCTCATCTAACTCAGGTTCTTTTCACTCTCCTACTTGTTATAACCAAGTCCTTCCTACAAGTCCAGTATCTGAGAACGGGCCAAGCAGACAAGAAGAAAAGTGGGCAAGTCACTACTAGACGCCAAGACACTCAAAGACAACTACAATAAGAAACAACATCAAGTATATTTATGATGAGCTATTATTGAAGATGTGCCCTTAAGTAATTGGTCTAGGCAGGGAGCTTTGGAGACAACTAGGTTCATTCTTTTACTAATTAGTTTTATTCTTTGTTTACTTCAGATCAAATCCACTGGTGCCTTGTATGGGTCCCCAAAGGAAGCTGTGTAAACCAACTACTAATCAGAATTCTACTAACTCTCAACTAAGGTACCCGTATTTAATAAAACTCAATACTGGAGTAAGAATAAAGTAAGGGTACTAAAGAACAGGTTATGCCCGAGCTACTACTACTGGACTGGACTAAAATATAACTCGGGCTACTCATACTGATTCTACTACTTGTCCACTACTACTACAAATACAGATGCAACTAGACTACTACTTGGAACCACTACTAATACTTCTTGAAACAAGCTGCTGGCTCCTATCACTCTGGTTCCTGCACTGATCTGGTTTACTGACTTTGTGTGGTACTACTAAATTCTCTTTAGCTAGTGCGCCTTAATATAAGGGCCACTAATGACATTCTAAATCATTCCACTAGCAACTATCAACTACACATGAATAGCTTACCAAGCCGACCTCTTCTCACTTAACTTTCTTCACTGTAACAGTGGCAGCACCAATACCCTAAACCTTACTGGAAGACTACACTAGGGATTCAACTGGGCCAAGGGAACCCTAAATCATATAGTAATAAATGCATTTGTAGGCCCCGGTATGTAATGTCATGCTATCAAAGAAATAAGTGGTTAAATAGTTTGTATTGTGCCCCTATCTTGCCTGTCCTGTAAAGATGCTAAATCATTGCTTTGAAGCCCTAAGGGAATGAGTGGAATCCTAGTCTACAAGCCAAGTGAATGAGTTGAATTGGATGAAGTTAAGGTTCAGTGCCAGGAATGGAAGTATTTATTGGCAAGAAGTAGATGAGCCAGAGTTCAAAGAGATGAGATGAGCCTTAGTTCAAAGAGGAAGCCAAGTCGGAAGTAAGTAGTTTTAGTTAGCCCAAGTCAGTTATTCAAGTGGAGTTCTTGCCCAAACTAGTAGTGGAGTAGTAAACCCTAATTTCTTTTACTTGCCTACTTGTCCGCTTGGCCCAGTAACTACTTGTTATGTGTTTTCAGAATCTTGGCCCGAGTAACTACTTGTTATGTGTTTTCAGAATTAAGTAATAGGAACCTAATTAAGTTAAGTGAATAGTTAGGCCGCTAGTGCCACTTATATATCTGCTCTGTTCTCTCCTCTTCTCTTGCTCATCTAACTCAGTAAACTAATAAAGTTATGGCTCTTTACTACTCGTATACTAGTTTCGTGGTCAACCCTGATAATCGAAACCTCGCTCAGCTTATCAAGAAGGAGGTAGTCAATAGGCACCTACAACCAGGATCGGTATTCCACTCATAAACCATGTGCTCGACTTAATATAAGTGCAACAAATACTTCTTTCAACAAGCCAGCTTTCTCCCATACCTCTAGCTCCCTCTCATAAACTACAGTGGTCTCTGTTTCATTCTTAAATGACTTATTACTAGTTGTTAGTGAAATTATGGAATTATACCTTATGGACTGGACTACTTAGTTTAATTAAGTAATTACTACTTATGATCTTGAATTCCTACTTGAGTTTAATTCTTTTAGAAGAGTATCATTCTTTGCTTTAGCACTAGATGCGCTTAGTTGCATTCTTTGATTCCTGAGTTCAATTCTGAATATTATATTGGTCTTTAACTCTCACTCTAAACTAGGAGCTCTCAATCCGTCGAAACTAATACTAAGGGATGGTCTGAAACTCACACTCTCACGGGACTACCGAGACTACGGACTACTACTTGATCGGCTCGCTCTAATCACGACCTTGCCTCTATCCCTCTTGCAACAATTCTAAATTGAAACAATACATGCAAAGGTATTAATCCTATTAGACCGATCAAAACACAAAAAGTCGACTCTTGGCTACAAACTCGCTTAGTGCTTAAGAAGAGAAGCCCGAACACGAGTAACGCCGAGTAGTCTAGTTTACAGTGAGTTAGTATAGTATATTTGAGTGTGAGGTATTCTTGCCAGTCCGCTATGTTCGTTGATTCGCCTATATATGATGAAACCGTAACTGCACCACTATGCCTACTTCTTGAAACAAGACAGGACATTCTCATTCATTGACTTAGCGGTTACTCTTGATGACTTTAGAATTACTTTGTTGCTTCCGATCCGGTACTACGCCTTTCCATCGAATCTAACTCTTTAACTCCTTTACTATACTAATACATACAACTACTTATCTATTTACTACTTTCCTCTTTAACTCCTTTACTATACTAAACAACTACTTATCTATTTACTACTTTCCTCTTTCACTTCTTGACTAGTAATTCATTCTTTGGTTAGCTAGTCTAGCCCCAACTCCAGTAGTAGTAGCACTAGAATACTTTAGCCCTAGATACCGCCGCTTCTCTTGCCGACCTCCTCTCAAGTCACTTAGGATTAGTATATCCTCTATGGCTCTTTCAACTAACCTAACTCAAAACTCACTTTGACTTTAGCCCGAGCCTTTTGGCCACGAATCAATCAATCAGCAGGATCAAGCTCTTTATCCAAAAGAGAATCACAAGCGGGCTAGTTCCGCCTCACTATTAATGTGTAGCGCCACTTCCGCTTTTCTATATAAGGATAGTCCAAAGCAAAAGCTATCAAAATTCTATCTGTTCTAATTAAGGATTTAGTTTCAAAGATAGAGTAGCCAAAAGAAAGAGAAAAGCGTTAAAAATAGAGATTTGTTTCATCCATTTCGCTCTAAGGCCGGAATACGTAATTTCAGGAGTGGTGAGTTTACTTAACACGTCATAATAGAGAAGCAAGGATGAAAAACATATTAAGAACACGATCTTTCCACTATACCGACAGAGAAGAAACCCAAAGAAATGAATTAGTATATTATTAAGAAAGAAATGAATTAGTATATTATTAAGAAAGAAATGAATTAGTATATTTATTATTATTCAAGTGGAGTTCTATCAACGAGATCATAAGCTAGAGAAGAAGCTAAAGTAAGGACAGGACGGTAAGCAAAAGTAGGGTGGAGTTCTGTCGAGCATAGTCTGAGAGAGGTTGTTGCGCTTGTGTATAAGTAAAAAGTCGTGGAGTGGGTGGAGTTTCTTTTCATACTTTTTAGTACTCGATCGCTTTGTTTGTTTTATCGTATTGGATGGATGACCATTTCTAATAGGGTTAAATAGGTTGGGCTCCATTAGTTTTGTTCATAATTCCTATATAGGTCATTGATCCAACTTTTCTATGGTGTTAGAGCACAATGACCAAAAATGTCCCACGATTCTACCGAGAGTCTATCCTTATTCTAGCCTTATCCAAAGAAAGAACCAAGACGTAATCAAGACATTATTTTAAACAAAAATCAAGTGGGAAGCTATTAGTACGACGAAGGCATAGGTTGTCTACTGCCTAGTTCACATGTTTGTTTTCACTTTCACAGACATCGCACTCAAGACCGTGGACTTAGGAATACCGATACCACCGACTATGTCATGGATTCCGCGATCCATATGGGTAACGTACTCAAAGCATAGGAAAGAACGATGATGTGAGCGAGCGATCGGATGCAAAAGCCGTGTATAATCGTTTTCATAATCCGGGAATAATTCAGAATGACATTGAATTAATTGAGCAAACGACATATATCCGCTAAAACGAAAAGCAAGCTTTTGAACCAAGAAATGGAGATTTGGAAGTATTCGAGAGAAGCGACGCCGCTAGCCTCGCCGAGAGAACAGAGGGACATGAGCGCCTAATGAACGAAAGGAAAGAGCCCGCATTAATTGCTTGGAATGGCGAGAAAAGAAAGAAGCCCGTACCACAATTTCTGAAATGATAGAATAGAGGCCGAAATTGAATAGAGATCCTTGAATTAAGGAACGAGAATACAACCCGCTTCTTTCAAATCATTTATCTAGCATCGTTTAAGTATAGAACAAGATAAATCAAAACAAACTCAGCAGGACCTCGGGTTGGTTTCAGCCACTCGAAAGGAGCCCATCGGTCATCTATGCTACTTTCTTTTCTTAGTCCGCCCATACCCATACAGAGTGGCATAAGCTTTGATACGAGTCTCGTTTGGGGCTTACAAACCGAAAGAGTAAGATTTAAATGAGACTAAATACGTTTTCCCCAACACGCCTGCCTCGATTCATACAAACTGGTGATATCATTCCGCATTCACGCCTGCTATTCAATTAATGATCCTTGCTTTCTACCATCTCTTAGAAAGTACTCATCCCCACCAGAACTCCTTGTAGATCAAGAGTAATATAGGATACACTCAACTCAAGAGATATTCGCTATCTTTCTCATTAAGTATGCTTTATATTAGAATGATTTGCCATGGTGTGTTATTGGTTTGGTGATTTTCATTGCATTTTTAATGGAGAAGATCAATAGGGGATTGCTAATTCTTCCGTTAGTACTTTTCGTGGTTTTCTTTGGGGCCCCTTCTTTCACGGACGAATAATAGGCTTGTTTGACTAGAATGATGGTGAGGCTATTATTCTTGCAATTGGCTCTTGATTTGGCTCACGCAGACAAACTATATCCGGATCCCGCCAGCGCTCGATCGATCCGAGGAATACAGGATATATAAGTATTGAGTATCGCCTGGCTTACTATGCTAATGACTCAACCAGAACTAAGGATCGAACTTCATAAGTCATAGAACCAAATGAACGGAATGAAAGGCGAAGAATGCAGAAGAGAAAAATGAGTACGCATTTCTAAGAAGAAACGGTGCCTAATTAGTAGTAGCAAAGGCAAATGGTAGTACTAGGTTCTAATGGTATCTTCCCTACTTAAATGGTTTCTACCGACAGGATACCTACCGGACTAGATATGCTACTTGGGGAATCCAACTCGAAATACATAATTGCCTTACTAACACAATAAAAGACTAAAATGCGCAACACACACTAAAAGACAAAGCGTGACGTTACGCACTCGAATCAAACAAGAGTATATGCGAGTTTGACTCTTATACCCCGCCTTAAAGTCTATCGTCGCCTACATCTCATGTCTAATAGGCTGACTTTCCAACTTATACTGCCTTCGTTCTTCCCTCCGTGCTTTCAATTACTATTACAATGGAACTAGGAATAGAGAATACGTGTAAGGTCGTCCAGATCTACTAATTAACTCTCAACTGGGCTTATCCCACACGATGCTTCCGCTAGTGTCCGTGTTCCTTTCTTTGCTTTGATTTAATTAATCTTTACACCTACGAGCTTGTCTTTACCTAACTTTATTGTGTATTGATAGCTAGTGGCCCGCCTATCCCTTAGTTAAGTATGCTTTTCGGGTTCATGTTCATAGGCACCAAAATTGTATACGACTACGAGGATCATTCTTGTATATAAAACTTCATTGGTGTGTGTTGTTCGAGATCTACTTCACCGGTGGTGCGATAAATACCCTTACGAGCTCACGCCTCGACTAGCACAGGCACACACAGGCAAAAGAGAGATGAGATTGCAACTCTACGGACACTTTTTCCTTCCTCTCAGTATTATGGTATCAAATAGCTTTCTATGATTGATACACCAATAGGATATACTAAAAGAATAGAGGGCCCCGACTATATATATACATGTTTACTATGTATTTGTTTCTACGGATAAATAGGTTTGGTCAAGAAGTAGTGCAATGTCGAAGTCCGGTTTCGATCGATCCGTTTTCCTATCTTAGTTTAATCCACGACACTAGCATCTGTGCTTCCTTTTCTCATTCTTGTACTACGGTTCTTTAGTGACTTGTCTCTTTCTTTGATGCGAGGTGTGGTCTACGTGTCTTACAATTGTAACAATAGAATCAAAAGGTATACCGCATTGGGACAACGTGGTCTTGCTCGGTCTAGTCGAAACAAAGCTCGGTCGTCCCTCGTTACTTGGCTTGTTCCCGGCTACGCCTTGCGTAATTCACTTAGTCTTCGAGGACCATTGGGACATTAATCAAGTGCGCTCTGGGACATGGACGGACGGTCGGTGGAGTGGACATGGACCATCTACGCATGGGATAGAGGTAATTGTTTTCCTTCTACACATGGGTGAATGATCCATGTTGTCCTAAGTTTCCAACCGGATGGTGCCGCTATGACTATGAATGACCGGAGCGAGTTGATGACCGCTCTTGACGATTGACGAACGAACACGAGGCCCACCATCAAGAAGTAAGTGGTGTGTGAATGACCGAGCAAAGACGATGAGGAAACCCTACTTGCGTTATTAGTTAATGACCGTGATGCGCGAACTTTCCTTTATTTCAGAATGAGGTACCTCCCGAAAGACCGAGCCCATACCATAGGACAATAGCAAAGAATTCGTTTTTCGACTTTAAGACGGATGACGTCATCGGATCTTCTGACATCATTAAGAGGGCGTCGATCAGATCATAGGTTAGTTGAAAGAGAGAGGTTGGGTGCTTAATGTTGCCTCAAGTATGAGTTCAAGAATCATTGTTCGTGTTAGTTTCATCCGCCCCATTCATTCTATTTCCTTTGTAGATGTTTTCTCATTGTAACAATATATATAATGGAATCCGATACGTGGGTATACTATGTTGCGCGGTGTTCAATAGAAAACTATAGGGTGCATGCTGTTGCCATCCATACTAGGTTTTGTTGTGTCGCCCGTGCTATGACCGAATGAGCGATACCACGTAAGAAGGTAGGAACCATAGGAATAGAATAAGGTAGGAGCGGACAAGTCACTAAGTAATCCAATAATTCATTGATGCATCACAATAGAGTCCAAAGCTCGAATTGCATCATCGGTTTCAAAGCAAAGTAATAGAACCATTGGTTCCAAAGCCGAGTAAGATAATTAGTACGCCCAAAGTCCTGTCCTATAGTAGGGTAGTTTTGCTATTAATACAAAAATATAGTTAGTAGTGGGCCGTTCCATCAATATAGTATGGCGGGCACGGTCTAAGAATGAGAAGTAGACCCTATAGCTATGAATGATAGTTGAAATAAGGCCATTTAAGTAAGAGTAGAAAGATCCGGATGTTACGGCTAAGTACTCACTTACTAATGTCGAAAACCACTCAATAGTTAAAAGAATTGATAGCAAGCGGAGAGAATCCATCAAGTCAGATTATAATAAAGCACAGTCGAACTAAGAGCTACCCACCAATCACTATACCCCTATCAACAAACGGATGACCTTACCGAACCGTACCCTAAATGTGGAATTACCACCTGTGAGTTTTGTCGCTGTTCTTTTACTAATAGGTGTCGGAATTAGTCTACCCATGAGTCATTCTCTACATACCCCATTACATTCTCCATCCCGCAATTACCTGCATCATCCAAAGTAGCATGGTTCCGCCCAAGCCTTAATCACTAAGTAGTCAATCTTACCCTTGTGGGTGGGCATTCAATCTTACAGCTCCGCCACGCCTTCATCATGATTTAGATAAACATAGGGCCTATACCCATTACTTTGTTTATGTATTGCAACTGAGATTCAACGCTGAATGAAGTAAAGTCGTCAACTTGCATTGATTGTTTCATTTGAATTTACAACTCCGAAACAGGACTTGCGAAGATAAGAGCTTGTTCAGAGTAACCCTTATTAGCATTAGCATAACTAAACTTCACCTATGACTGGATCCGCTCCATCTAATAGCTTACTTGAGATTGGATTCAGATCTTGCTTGTGTTGTGTTACTGCAGAAAGACGGACTTACTCGGCGCTACCTAATTATGATCTTAGGTCATATGAGTTGAATTCTTGACAGACCATTCTTCACTTGCTTACATTCTACTTATACTCATACTTAGAAGCGGTCTTCCACTCCTAAACTAAAACTAATAATCATAAGGGATCAACTAACTCTATCGGACTTGCTTGCCTACCTCGACTGGACTAGAGCATCTCATCCAACTTCATTCTTCTCCTATAACTCCGGCTCTCATCTAATCTCACTCCCAACTAGCAAATCTAACTCATCAACTACTAAAGGGTTCATCGACTCGCAACTATACCTCCGCTACTACTATACAAAGGCAAAGTACAAAGGCAAAGACGTAATGAACTACATTCGAAATCGAAGTTATAGTTAAGTCAACCGATAAGTGTAAGAATCCATTACAAGTACGCCCAACGGAAGGAATCCCAGTTCTCAAGCCAAGTTCAGGAAGGGAAGGTCGAGTGGTAAAGAAATCAAGTTTCGTTGGAGTTCAAAGAGCCTTAGTTCAGCAGTATAGGAGCCATCAATTAGATGCGGGCCAAGTCACTACTCAAAAGAGAAGTAAAAGCGTAGCTCGAGTTCGGTCGGGAAATTCTTAAGTGTGGAAAAGTCGATACATGTAACTACTAATAGGTACTCCCAATAACATATACTATTCAGATGAAGCTACAAGCGTGGTTCAAGAATAAAGTAATACTTAGTTTCATCCTAGTCTCCTCTTTCGTGATAGTGGAATCGCTTGTTGAATCTGTTATCCTTTCCTTATAAAGAGAAGAGCGCCACTACTAGACAAGTATAGAAACGAAAACCAATACTTATCTATTTGATCATTGCTTAACACAAGCACTTCATCCCTTTCCTCGTTCCATTCGCCTTTCGATTCTGTTGCTCTGAGTGGAATTCGAACTTGCCTCATTCGGCTACTATACCTTCATTCTTCTCCTCTAACTCTCCTCGGGCTACAAATCCAGTGACTAATTCTGTCTAATCGGTATCTAGATTCTTCCACAAGAAACAGATACTTAAGGACGATTATTTTCATAGCGTCGACTTAACTAGAACAGAACTTGGTATTCTCCACCACACCTCGTATCAAAGCTAGTAATCTCCTATGCCCCGAACTCTTGACTATCCGATTGCCCCAACTCGTATACTAGGAGAAACTCTGGACTTACAGCAATTTACTTAAGGGCAAGAACTGGAACTCGTATTGATGATGGAAGTAGGCAAGGGAACCCTCTTTTCCTTGGTCAACTAATGCTTCTTTCAACAAACCTAACTCCCAAACACATAGCCGAGGCGCCAAGTCCTAAAACACAACTGCAAGCAATAAGAAAAGTGTTAGTGACTAAGTCTACCAACTCTATAACCGAACGAGCCAATCTCGTTCATTAGTTGAGGGAAATCCTCATTAGTTGAGGGAAATCTTTTGACTAAGTCTCACAAAGGAAATCTTCATTAGTTGAGGAAAATCTTTCCTCATCCTATAAATAGGCGATGCATTTATCAATAATATCAAGTTTTCATTCTCTCATTTCAATTTCTAACATGGTATCGAGCCATAAGAGAAATTATTCTCTCTCAAGCAGAAAAAATAGTTGCCATTACATCGCCTCCTCTCGCTATCTCATTACCGAGGCAACGCTACTTGCTGGATCTTTCAAATCTACTATCACCGCAAAGCGCTCGATCCACGGTTTATAGCTCACGCAGAGCGCTTCTCCTCGTGTGCCGTCGCTACCACCGTTCCGCCCTTTCGATTCCATATTCCAGATGCAATGGATTCACATCTGCACTGTACCTATTGAGTACCGTTGGATATTCTCATTCGCCACTCACTTCCGTATCTACCGGTGTTTTCTACACTATTCTGATTCGTTTTGTTAGCCACCTTGATCTATGCTACTACCTACAACTTTATAGCCATTAATTGCTTTTCTTTTCTTTTCTTCTTTTCCTTTTCTTGGTCACCTTGTATTCGTTCTCAACTCTATGCAAACAGCTTTTGTGATTTCCTAATGTCTTTCTCATCCACTGATGTCCCTACTCTTTTCCTACTAATAATTACTTTCATCGTCCGGTCTTATTTCCATTAATGCATCTTTAATCCCCTTTAAGTTATCTAAAATGGCAATTATGCCTCTTGGCGTGCTCAATTCTCTAACCTCTTGATTGGTTATGATTTATTGGGCTATGTTGACGGTTCACTTAGTTGTCCACCATGATTCATGTCCCAAGAGACCCTAGCCCAAGACCCAATTACAAGTTATGACGGATCGACTAATCCTCCAAGCCATTCAGGCCTCTGCTGGATCCATCGCTCCGCTTGTGACCTCCACCACCGCTCGGAAGCATGGAACAAGTTACGACTACTCGCGAACCGCTCTCGGACTCGCATGCTTGGACTACTCTCCAATCTTATGACTCTCAAGCAAGAGGGAAGTTGTATTGCTGATTACTTACAAAATATCAAAGTCATTATCGATGACCGGCTTTGATAGGTCATCTTCTTGATGAAGAGATCTTGGTTCACACGCTCAATGGCTTAAATCCGAGTACAAAGAACTTCTGCTGCTCTTGCGTGAC
Source organism: Ensete glaucum (assembly GCA_021527575.1). Lineage (NCBI taxonomy): Eukaryota > Viridiplantae > Streptophyta > Magnoliopsida > Zingiberales > Musaceae > Ensete > Ensete glaucum. The sequence continues at coordinate 17,619,141 of CM038553.1, forward strand.
TCTCCTATCCTCTTTGAAGAACTTTATAACAAGTTGACGGATTATGAAGCTTACTTAAAGCGGGACACCAAGCTATCGGGACCTTTGTCGAACCTCCCATCACATCAGTTCACCCAAAACTCAAAAAGCCCAGTAAATACCACAATAATACTTCAAAAGGTGTAGTCACCCAACCTCCCACTACTATGAGTTTTCATCCATCACTTCTTCCTCCATATCCTTCGTCAATTCTCGTCCAAATGTTTCCTTTTCACCTCGCCCCCACCTATGAATCTACAACCGTTATCAATTGTGTGACAAAATCGGTCACACTGCCAAAGTTTGTCGATCGCGTCTTCCAGCACCATCAACTTGGCCTCAAGCAAATATCCTGACTGCTTCTTCTGAAGGTCCGTCTAACTGGATTGTGGATTCTAGCGCTTCCCACCATATCACCTCTGATCTCCAGAATTTATCACTCCATAATGGCTATGGCGGCCATGAAGACGTCATCGTTGGTGATGGTAATCGAATCCCTAGTACTCATGTTGGTTCTAAGACATTCCATTCTAACGACTCTTCTTTTACACTTCATAATGTTTTGTGTGCCCCTCACATCAAGCGAAATCTTATTTCTGTTTCTCAATTTTGTCAACAAAATCATACTTCTATTGAGTTCTTTCCTGATTATTTTCTTGTTAAGGACTTGAGCACGGGGGCATCTCTAGTTCGCGGCCCGAATAAAGACAACATCTACGAATGGCCGTCTACCGTGTTTCTCACCCAGCCCACAGCAAACACTTCCACTGTAGCTCCAGTTGATATATGGCATCGTCGTCTTGGTCATCCCTCAAACTCTATTCAACAAAAATTACTTTCTCGTTATTCTATTCCTGTTTTTAAATCCAGAATGTTCTTACTCATTGTAATGCTGTCTTAGTAATAAAAGTCATCAATTACCTTTTAGTACTTCCTCTCTTTCTTGCTCTAAGCCGTTTGAGGTTATTTATACCGATGTTTGGGGTCTGCATCGGTTGTTTCCTTGACAAGTTTAGATTCTATGTTGTCTTCGTAGATTATTTTACGAAGTATACATGGTTCTATCCTCTTCGTCAAAAATCTGATGTCATTGTTGTATTCTCTAAATTTAAGAACTTAGTTGAGAACTATTTTCAAACTACTATTAAAACCATCTATTCTGATGGCGGAGGTGAATATCAAGCTCTTGCATCTTATCTATCTACTTGTGGTATTCAACATCTTAAGTCACCTCCGTATACTCCTCAATGGTTGGTTCTCAACGTAAACATCGTCATATTGTTGAAACTGGTCTAACTCTGCTTCATCAAGCATCTATGCCTTCTGCCTTCTGGTCTGTCGCCTTTCAAACTGCGGTGTACCTCATTAATCGTATGCCCACTCCAGTTCTTCAGTATCAGTCACCATTTGAAAAGCTATTTCAAAAATGCCCTAACCTACACACATTAAAAGTTTTGGTATCGTTATCCTTGGTTACGCCCTACAATTCTCATAAACCGCAACCTCGATCTCGCCCTTGTATTTTCATCGGATATTCTCTTGAACATAATACTTTTCGGTGTTATGATCCTCTATCTACTAAGGTATTTGTCTCCAGACATGTCACTTTTGTGGAGTCTGTCTTTTCCTTTCGAGATCAAGGTCATTGTGCCATCCCATTGAGTTCCTCTACTACATCTTCCTCCTCCCCCGTGCCTCTACAAGATCCACACTCACTTGTTATTTCGATTCCGCACATTCCTCCTTCGTCTTCTTCTCCGGCTTCTTCCTCTCCTCCAGAGCCAATGCCTCTATCCTCACCTTGTCCTGGTTCCTCTGTAGTCCCTGTGTCCACCTCCACTAGTGATCACCCTCAATCCTTACCCTCTGCTACTCCTATCGTCTCAAGCCATCCAATGCAAACCCGCTCCAAAAGTGGTATCTTTAAACCCCGTCAAGTTCTTAATTTACATGTCAGCACCAACTCTTCTCTAGCCTCTACTGAACCATCATCTTTTGCTCAAGCCCAAAAATTCTCACACTGGCGTACCATGAGTGATGAGTATGATGCGCTTCTTCGTAATGGTACATGGACTCTCACCCCCTCTCACCCCATGCAAAACATTATAGGGTGTAAGTGGGTCTATCGCATTAAGCAAAACCCTGATGGCTCGATTGCTCGCTATAAAGCTCGACTTGTGGCTAAGGGTTTTCATCAACGTCCTGGTCTTGACTACACTGAGACATTTAGTCCTGTCGTCAAACCTACTACCATTCGGCTTATCCTGAGTTTGGCCGTCTCCAACGGGTGCTTACGCCAACTCGATGTTAACAATGCCTTTTGCAAGGAACACTTCAAGACGTTTTCATGCTGACCTCCGTGTTTTATACATCCTCGATCCCCGGCATGTGTAAATTACGAAAAGCCATTTATGGCCTTCGTCAGCTCCACGAGCCCGGTATCGAGCTTGGTCTCTACTTGTCTTGGTTGGCTTCATTAACTCTAAATCGATGTCTCTCTTTTCTACGCCACCAACATGGGTTTACTATCTATCTTGGTTTATGTAGATGATATTATTATTACCGTGATAACTCTATGGCGGTTCAAGCATTTATTCAGCAATTGGCCGACCGATTCTCTCTTAAGGATCTTGGTCACCTAAATTATTTTCTCGAGTCGAGGCTACATCTACGTCTTGGTCTCTTTCTCTCACAGAAAGTATATTCTTGATTTGTTGTTCAAGACGGCTATGCAGGATGCAAAAGAGGTTGCCACTCCTCTATCCTCCGTGAATCGAAGTTATGTGATGGTAGTCCCTACGGACCCTACTCGGTTTCGGTAGTTGGCTCCTACAATATCTTGCCCTTACTCGGGATATTGCCCTTACTCGTAGCTAAACTATAAGTACTAACGGGACAAATACTATAATCATAAGGGAGCGGGTAGCTAAACTATAAGTACTAGAGCACTTAAACTAGAGCACTTAAACGTAACTTGAAAACTGCACTTTCTTATGCTCTCACGCCAAGCGGATACTTGAATGGAATTGATTACTTCTATCGGGGCAATCGGTGGGCTTGAACCGATCGACAAGAATGAAACGCAACTCCAATGGATTGAACTCGGGCTTGCTTTCCCACTTACCCTTTGTGAGTTACCTTATTCTAGAAGACCTAGCAAAATCCTCTGCCGCTAGTGTTCCCGGAAAGAAAGTAGAAAACTAGTTCCATTCTTTGACTACTTGGTTAAACTCTGAGTCTTACTTACCGGTTGCATTCTTATATTCACCACTGAGCTGCTTTCTCATCTAACTCAGGTTCTTTTCACTCTCCTACTTGTTATAACCAAGTCCTTCCTACAAGTCCAGTATCTGAGAACGGGCCAAGCAGACAAGAAGAAAAGTGGGCAAGTCACTACTAGACGCCAAGACACTCAAAGACAACTACAATAAGAAACAACATCAAGTATATTTATGATGAGCTATTATTGAAGATGTGCCCTTAAGTAATTGGTCTAGGCAGGAGCTTTGGAGACAACTAGGTTCATTCTTTTACTAATTAGTTTTATTCTTTGTTTACTTCAGATCAAATCCACTGGTGCCTTGTATGGGTCCCCAAAGGAAGCTGTGTAAACCAACTACTAATCAGAATTCTACTAACTCTCAACTAAGGTACCCGTATTTAATAGAACTCAATCTGGAGTAAGAATAAAGTAAGGGTACTAAAGAACAGGTTATGCCCGAGCTACTACTACTGGACTGGACTAAAATATAACTCGGGCTACTCATACTGATTCTACTACTTGTCCACTACTACTACAAATACAGATGCAACTAGACTACTACTTGGAACCACTACTAATACTTCTTGAAACAAGCTGCTGGCTCCTATCACTCTGGTTCCTGACCGATCTGGTTTCTTGACTTTGTGTGGTACTACTAAATTCTCTTTAGCTAGTGCGCCTTAATATAAGGGCCACTAATGACATTCTAAATCATTCCACTAGCAACTATCAACTACACATGAATAGCTTACCAAGCCGACCTCTTCTCACTTAACTTTCTTCACACAGTGGCGCACCAATACCCTAAACCTTACTGGAAGACTACACTAGGGATTCAACTGGGCCAAGGGAACCCTAAATCATATAGTAATAAATGCATTTGTAGGCCCCGGTATGCAATGTCATGCTATCAAAGAAATAAGTGGTTAAATAGTTTGTTTGTATTGTGCCCCTATCTTGCCTGTCCTGTAAAAGATGCTAAATCATTGCTTTGAAGCCCTAAGGGAATGAGTGGAATCCTAGTCTACAAGCCAAGTGAATGAGTTGAATTGGATGAAGTTAAGGTTCAGTGCCAGGAATGGAAGTATTTATTGGCAAGAAGTAGATGAGCCAGAGTTCAAAGAGATGAGATGAGCCTTAGTTCAAAGAGGAAGCCCAAGTCGGAAGTAAGTAGTTTTAGTTAGCCAAGTCAGTTATTCAAGTGGAGTTCTTGCCCAAACTAGTAGTGGAGTAGTAAACCCTAATTTCTTTTACTTGCCTACTTGTCCGCTTGGCCCCGAGTAACTACTTGTTATGTGTTTTCAGAATCTTGGCCCCGAGTAACTACTTGTTATGTGTTTTCAGAATTAAGTAATAGGAACCTAATTAAGTTAAGTGAATAGTTGCAGGCCGCTAGTGCCACTTATATATCTCGCTCTATCTGTTCTCTCCTCTTCTCTTGCTCATCTAACTCTGTAAACTAATAAAGTTATGGCTCTTTACTACTCGTATACTAGTTTCGTGGTCAACCCTGATAATCGAAACCTCGCTCAGCTTATCAAGAAGGAGGTAGTCAATAGGCACACTACAACCAGGATCGGTATTCCACTCATAAACTACGCTGCCGACTTAATATAAGTGCAACAAATACTTCTTTCAACAAGCCTGACTTTCTCCCATACCTCTAGCTCCTCTCATAAACTACAGTGGTCTCTGTTTCATTCTTAAATGACTTATTACTAGTTGTTAGTGAAATTATGGAATTATACCTTATGGACTGGACTACTTAGTTTAATTAAGTAATTACTACTTATGATCTTGAATTCCTACTTGAGTTTAATTCTTTTAGAAGAGTATCATTCTTTGCTTTAGCACTAGATGCGCTTAGTTGCATTCTTTGATTCCCGAGTTCAATTCTGAATATTATATTGGTCTTTAACTCTCACTCTAAACTAGGAGCTCTCAATCCGTGAAACTAATACTAAGGGATGCGAAACTCACACTCTCAGGACTACCGAGACTACGGACTACTACTTGATCTCGCTCTATCTGACCTTGCCTCTATCCCTCTTGCAACAATTCTAAATTGAAACAATACATGCAGGTATTAATCCTATTAGACCGATCAAAAACACAAAAAGTCGACTCTCGGCTACAAACTCGATTAGTGCTTAAGAAGAGAAGCCCGAACACGGGAGTAACGTCGAGTAGTCTAGTTTACGGTGAGTTAGTATAGTATATTTGAGTGTGAGGTATTCTTGCAGTCCGCTATGTTCGTTGATTCGTCTATATATGATGAAACCGAACTGCACCACTATGCCTACTTCTTGAAACAAGACCAGGACATTCTCATTCACGACTTAGCGGTTACTCTTGTGACTTTAGAATTACTTTGTTGCTTCCGATCCGGGTACTACGCCTTTCCATCGAATCTAACTCTTTAACTCCTTTACTATACTAATACATACAACTACTTATCTATTTACTACTTTCCTCTTTAACTCCTTTACTATACTAAACAACTACTTATCTATTTACTACTTTCCTCTTTCACTTCTTGACTAGTAATTCATTCTTTGGTTAGCTAGTCTAGCCCCAACTCCCGGTAGTAGTAGCGGTAGAATACTTTAGCCCTAGATACCGCTTCTCTTGCCGACCTCCCTCTCAAGTCACTTAGGATTAGTATATCCCTCTATGGCTCTTTCAACTAACCTAACTCAAAAACTCACTGTTGACTTTAGCGCCCGAGCCTTTTGGCCGAAGAATCAGTCAATCAGCAGGATCAAGCTCTTTATCCAAAGCAGAGAATCAGCAAGCGGGCTAGTTCCCATCACTATTAATGTGTAGCGGCGCCACTTCCGTTTTCCTATATAAGGATAGTCCAAAGCAAAAGCTATCAAAATTCTATCTGTTCTAATTAAGGATTTAGTTTGAAAGATAGAGTAGCCAAAAGAAAGAGAAAAGCGTTAAAAATAGAGATTTGCTATTTCATCCATTTCGTTCTAAGGCCGAATACGAATTTCAGGAGTGGTGAGTTTACTTAACACGTCATAATAGAGAAGCAAGGATGAAAAACATATTAAGAGCAGTGATCTTTCCACTATACAAACGAGAAGAAACCCAAAGAAATGAATTAGTATATTATTAAGAAAGAAATGAATTAGTATATTATTAAGAAAGAAATGAATTAGTATATTTATTATTATTCAAGTGGAGTTCTATCAACGAGATCATAAGCTAGAGAAGAAGCTAAAGTAAGCGGCGGACGGTAAGCAAAAGTAGGGTGGAGTTCTTCGAGCATAGTCGTGAGAGAGGTTGTTGCACGTGCTTGTGTATAAGTAAAAAGTCGTGGAGTGGGTGGAGTTTCTTTTCATACTTTTTAGTACTCGATCTTTGTTTGTTTTATCGTATTGGATGGATGACCATTTCTAATAGGGTTAAATACAGGTTGGGCTCCATTAGTTTTGTTCATAATTCCTATATAGGTCATTGATCCAACTTTTCTATGGTGTTAGAGCACAATGACCAAAAATGTCCCACGATTCTCGAGAGTCTAGCCTTATCCAAAGAAAGAACCAAGACGTAATCAAGACATTATTTTAAACAAAAATCAAGTGGGAAGCTATTCAGTACGACGAAGGCATAGGTTGTCTACGCCTAGTTCACATGTTTGTTTTCACTTTCACGAGCGGAACAGGATCGCACTCAAGACCGTGGACGGCTAGGAATACCGATACCACCGGCTATGTCATGGACTCCATGATCCATATGGGTAACGTACTCAAAGCATAGGGAAAGAACCCGATGATGTGAGCGAGCGATGCGATCGATGCAAAAGCCGTGTATAATCGTTTTCATAATCCGGGAATAATTCAGAATGACATTGAATTAATTGAGCAAACGACATATATCCGCTAAAACGAAAAGCAAGCTTTTGAACCAAGAAATGGAGATTTGGAAGTATTCGGTGAGCGCACGCGCTAGCCTCGCTCGAGAGAACAGAGGGACATGAGCGCCCTAATGAGCGAAAGGAAAGAGCGCCGTGCATTAATTGCTTGGAATGGCGAGAAAAGAAAGAAGCCCGTACCACAATTTCTGAAATGATAGAATAGAGGCGAAATTGAATAGAGATCCTTGAATTAAGGAACGAGAATACAACCCGCTTCTTTCAAATCATTTATCTAGCATCGTTTAAGTATAGAACAAGATAAATCAAAACAAACTCAGCAGGACCTCGGGTTGGTTTCAGCCACTCGAAAGGAGCCCATCCGGTCGTCTATGCTACTTTCTTTTCTTAGTCCGCCCATACCCATACAGAGTGGCATAAGCTTTGATACGAGTCTCGTTTGCGGCTTACAAACCGAAAGAGTAAGATTTAAATGAGACTAAATACGTTTTCCCCAACACGCCTGTCTCGATTCATACAAACTCGGTGATATCATTCGCATTCACGCCGTTATTCAATTAATGATCCTTGCTTTCTACCATCTCTTAGAAAGTACTCATCCCACCTGTAACTCCTTGTAGATCAAGAGTAATATAGGATACACTCAACTCAAGAGATATTCGCTATCTTTCTCATTAAGTATGCTTTATATTAGAATGATTTGCCATGGTGTGTTATTGGTTTGGTGATTTTCATTGCATTTTAATGGAGAAGATCAATAAGGAGGGGCTAATTCTTCCGTTAGTACTTTTCGTTTTGTTTTGGGCCCCTTCTTTCACCGGACGAATAATAGGCTTGTTTGACTAGAATGATGGTGAGGCTATTATTCTTGCAATTGGCTCTTGATTTGGCCTCAGACAAACTATATCCGGATCCCCAGCGCTCTGCGTATCGATCCGGAGGAATACAGGATATATAAGTATTGAGTATGGCTTACTATGCTATGAGACTCAACCAGAACTAAGGATCGAACTTCATAAGTCATAGAACCAAACGAACGGAATGAAAGGCGAAGAATGCAGAGAAAAAAATGAGTACGTACTTCTAAGAAGAAAGCGGTGCCTAACGAATTAGTAGTAGCAAAGGCAAATGGTAGTACTAGGTTCTAATGGTATCTTCCCTACTTAAATGGTTTCTACGGACCGGATACCTACCGGACTAGATATGCTACTTGGGGAATCCAACTCGAAATACATAATTGCCTTACTAACACAATAAAAGACTAAAATGCGCAACACACACTAAAAGACAAAAGCGTGACGTTACGCACTCGGAATCAAACAAGAGTATATGCGAGTTTGACTCTTATACCCCGCCTTAAAGTCTATCGTTCCTACATCTCATGTCTAATAGGCTGACTTTCCAACTTATACTCGACCGTTCTTCCCTCCGTGCTTTCAATTACTATTACAATGGAACTAGGAATAGAGAATACGTGTAAGGTCGGATCTACTAATTAACTCTCAACTGGGCTTATCCCACACGATGCTTCCGCTAGTGTCCTGTTCCTTTCTTTGCTTTGATTTAATTAATCTTTACACCTACGAGCTTGTCTTTACCTAACTTTATTGTGTATTGATAGCTAGTGGCCCGCCTATCCCTTAGTTAAGTATGCTTTTCGGGTTCATGTTCATAGGCACCAAAAATTGTATACGACTACAAGGATCATTCATTGTATATAAAACTTCATTGGTGTGTGTTGTTCGAGATCTACTTCACTTTGGTGGTGCGAGATAAATACCCTTACGAGCTCACGCCTCGTCACTAGCAGGCACACACAGCAAAAGAGAGATGAGATTGCAACTCTACGGACACTTTTTCCTTCCTTATTATGGTATCAAATAGCTGTTTCTATGATTGATACACCAATAGGATATACTAAAAGAATAGAGGGCCCCGACTATATATATATATGTTTACTATGTATTTGTTTCTACACGGATAAATAGGTTTGGTCAAGAAGTAGTGCAATGTCGATAAGTCCGGTTTCGATCATCCGTTTTCCTATCATTAGTTTAATCCGACACTAGCATCCTGCTTCCTTTTCTCATTCTTGTACTACCGGTTCTTTAGTGACTTGTCTCTTTCTTTGATGCGAGGTGTGGTCTACGTGTCTTACAATTGTAACAATAGAATCAAAAGGTATAAGCGCATTGGGACAACGTGGTCTTGGGTCTAGTCGAAACAAAGCTCGGTCGTCCTCGCTCGTGCTTGGCTTGTTCCCAGCCTCGTCTTCTGCGTAATTCACTTAGTCTTCGTGGACCATTGGGACATTAATCAAGTGCGCCTGGGACATGGACGGACGGTCGGTGGAGTGGACATGGACCATCTACGCATGGGATAGAGGTAATTGTTTTCCTTCTACACATGGGTGAATGATCCATGTTGTCCTAAGTTTCCAACCGGGATGGTGCTGCTATGACTATGAATGACCCGGAGACAGAGTTGATGACCGCTCTTGACTGATGCGCGAACGAACGAACACGAGGCCCACCACTGAAGAAGTAAGTGGTGTGTGAATGACCGAGCAAAGACTGATGAGGAAACCCTACTTGCGTTATTAGTTAATGACCGTGATGCGCGAACTTTCCTTTATTTCAGAATGAGGTACCTCCCGAAAGACCGAGCCCATACCATAGGACAATAGCAAAGAATTCGTTTTTCGACTTTAAGACTGGATGACGCTACTGGATTTCTTACAGACATCATTAAGAGGGCGTCGATCAGATCATAGGTTAGTTGAAAGAGAGAGGTTGGGCTTAATGTTGCCTCCAAGTATGAGTTCAAGAATCATTGTTCTGTGTTAGTTTCATCCCATTCATTCTATTTCCTTTGTAGATGTTTTCTCATTGTAACAATATATATAATGGAATCCGATACGTGGGTATACTATGTTGCCGGTGTTCAATAGAAAACTATAGGGTGCATGCCGTGTTGCCATCCATACTAGGTTTTGTTGTGTCGGCCCGTGCTATGACCGAATGAGCGATACCACCGAAGAAGGTAGGAACCATAGGAATAGAATAAGGTAGGAGCAGACAAGTCACTAAGTAATCCAATAATTCATTGATGCATCACAATAGAGTCCAAAGCTCGAATTGCATCATCGGTTTCAAAGCAAAGTAATAGAACCATTGGTTCCAAAGCGAGTAAGATAATTAGTACGCCCAAAGTCCTGTCCTATAGTAGGGTAGTTTTGCTATTAATACAAAAATATAGTTAGTAGTGGGCCGTTCCATCAATATAGTATGGGCACGGTCTAAGAATGAGAAGTAGACCCTATAGCTATGAATGATAGTTGAAATAAGGCCATTTAAGTAAGAGTAGAAAGATCCGGATGTTACGGCTAAGTACTCACTTACTAATGTCGAAAACCACTCAATAGTTAAAAGAATTGATAGCGAGAGAATCCATCAAGTCAGATTATAATAAAGCAAGTCGAACTAAGAGCTACCCACCAATCACTATACCCCTATCAACAAACGGAACTGACCTTACCGAACCGTACCTAAATGTGGAATTACCGTGAGTTTTGTCGCTTGTTCTTTTACTAATAGGTGTCGGAATTAGTCTACCCATGAGTCATTCTCTACATACCCCATTACATTCTGCCCATCCCACATCATCCAAAGTAGCATGGTTCCGCCCAAGCCTTAATCACTAAGTAGTCAATCTTACCCTTGTGGGTGGGCATTCAATCTTACCCACGCCTTCATCATGATTTAGATAAACATAGGGCCTATACCCATTACTTTGTTTATGTATTGCAACTGAGATTCAACGCTGAATGAAGTAAAGTCGTCAACTTGCATTGATTGTTTCATTTGAATTTACAACTCCAAACAGGACTTGCGAAGATAAGAGCTTGTTCCGAGAGTAACCCTTATTAGCATTAGCATAACTAAACTTCACCTATGACTGGATCCGCTCCATCTAATAGCTTACTTGAGATTGGATTCAGATCTTGCTTGTGTTGTGTTACTGCAGAAAGACGGACTTACTCGGCTACCTATCGCCGACAACTTTACTAGTTTCGGGTCCAATTAGGGGTCACAATTCCATTCAGCATTTCACTTTTGGGGCTTTGGAGTGTCTTCTTCCAAGCAAAGTGTTCTATACTCAACTAAGCCAATGAATACTAGACTCAACTAAGCCAATGAATATTATACTATAAAACATTATGCAAATCAAACTTCACTTTCTAATTGCACGACCGATTAATCGCTTCTTCACTCGCCAACACCGAAATACTCTAAATCTCTTGCCTCGCCTCCCTTCCTTTACTTTGTGTGAAGCATTATTCCTTCCGTTGGGCCATAGCCATAATGCGGTCAAGCATCGAGGCGAATCGAAGTTAGATTGAGTCTCTTTGGCATTTGTTTTCCTCTGTCTAAATAAAACCCAGCCTATATGGAGGACAAGTAATCAAGTTGCTTTCCGAAGATCTAGTTTATAAGATTTATCAAGGTATAGTTAAAGTTTTTGGGCCAAAATTATGCCACAATGTTTAGATTGAGCTTTTCTTTTAAATTGTCTGTTAAGCTTTTGGAGTTTAATGTTCAAGGCATGCTTTTCTTTTCTCCGTAAATAGATGCGACGCACGATGCATGTAGTTCCTTCTTTCATTCTACTATCATGCTATTGAAAGATAAGAGTTTGTGATTAAGAGGTTCCGTAGTCTTGGCAAGCATTTTGTGGAACTAGCTATACTAAAACATCAAAAGGCATGCGTTTAGTGTTTTCTTGCAATTCATGGATGTGTATTATTTGTTAGAGTTCATGATTAGAGATCATTGAAGATGATTTGTTTCCATTGGTCATCCTTATAAATGATTCTATTTGCTTTAATCTTCGTTGTTTTAATATTTTCACTTATATTTGATTCAGGTTATTTCACTTATCAACATCTCGAAATACCCCTAGAATCTTAGCAAAATTTGAGCAAATCGAACCCAAAAGTTTGACAAATTTAATATTTAATAATTCATAGAAACTGTACCAATTTGACCTTAAATAAAATGTTCAAGAGAGAGTTTCTTCTTTCTGTGATTTGCAAAATACTCGAGATCTGCAGATAACCAATACCGAGCTAATTTTCCCTGTTAAAAAAATAAAGACTTGATGCTCATATTTTTGTTTGTTTCCATTGACTTTAGCTTCTACTCGGTCTAACCGGTCTTCTACTCGACTTACGGCTAATCCGGTCCTATACTAAAGAATAGAAAGAATAGAGTTGATTGAGAACCTCACAGATACGAATATCACGCATATGACCAAGTCCTGTGCGCCAATACTACTAGATCTTCCAATACTACTAGATCTTATAGACATCTGAGAATTAATACCTTGACTCATCTTAGAATTAATACCTTTTATGGATCGTACTGGACTACTCTCTGGTGAAACCGGACTACTACTACTAGTAAACTGAAGTGACTTGGCCATACTCCTACTTTAACTACTAGTTTGGGCATTTCACGATCCGGTTCTTGTCCTTGAGGAACTCCCTACTAATGGAATCCGGTAACTAACCATAATCCGATCGAGTTAAGTTGTTGTATCTAAGTAATAGAGATACGAAGGGTAGTAGCTTGGCGTTAGAGGAGCAATCAATAGTTCTTAATTCAGCAAGTAAGATTTCTTTTAATAGTAGCAGCAGGCTTGTTTCAATAAGTTAATAGGACGAATAGAGGTATACCGAAAGGATTCAACTCGGGATGAAAATGAAGCACCGAAACTATACTTGGGATTCTACCCCCATCTGTACTATCTTCTTACCTTAACCCCAGCCGGCTATTCTCTAAGATATGATTAAACTCTCACGAATTCAGCATCCAGATTCCGCTTAACTACCCTAACAAGTAAGTAAAGAAAGTCAAGAACTGCCTACCCCTAGTATAGGAATGACACTAGTAATTAAAGGAATTCAACTAGTCTAGATGCGGGCCAAGTCACTAGACAAGTAACAACTAGAGCAAGAAAGAATAATTCCTAATTATGATCTTAGGTCATATGAGTTGAATTCTTGACTTCAGACCTACCATTCTTCACTTGCTTACATTCTACTTATACTCATACTTAGAAGCGGTCTTCCACTCCTAAACTAAAACTAATAATCATAAGGGATCAACTAACTCTATCGGACTTGCTTGCCTACCTCGACTGGACTAGAGCATCTCATCCAACTTCATTCTTCTCCTATAACTCCGGCTCTCATCTAATCTCACTCCAACTAGCAAATCTAACTCATCAACTACTAAAGGGTTCATCGACCGGCAACTATACCTCTGGCTACTACTATACAAAGGCAAAGTACAAAGGCAAAGGCGTAATGAACTACATTCAGAAATCGAAGTTATAGTTAAGTCAACTAGATAAGTGTAAGAATCCATTACAAGTACGCCGCCCAACGGAAGGAATCCAGTTCTCAAGCCAAGTTCGGAAGGAAGGTCGAGTGGTAAAGAAATCATGTTTCGTTGGAGTTCAAAGAGCCTTAGTTCAGCAGTATAGGAGCCATCAATTAGATGCGCCAAGTCACTACTCAAAGAGAAGTAAAAGTCGTAGCTCTAAATGGAGTTCGGTCGGGAAATTCTTAAGTGTGGAAAAGTCGATACATGCAACTACTAATAGGTACTCCCAATAACATATACTATTCAGATGAAGCTACAAGCGTGGTTCAAGAATAAAGTAATACTTAGTTTCATCCTAGTCTCCTCTTTCGTGATAGTGGAATCGCTTGTTGAATCTGTTATCCTTTCCTTATAAAGAGAAGAGCCAGCCACTACTAGACAAGTATAGAAACGAAAACCAATACTTATCTATTTGATCATTGCTTAACACAAGCACTTCATCCCATTCCTCGTTCCATTCGCCTTTCTCTATTACGAGTGGAATTCGAACTTGCCTCATTCGGCTACTATACCTTCATTCTTCTCCTCTAACTCTCCTCGGGCTACAAATCCGGTGACTAATTGTCTAATCGGTATCTAGATTCTTCCACAAGAAGACGGATACTTAAGGATGATTATTTTCATAGCGTCGACTTAACTAGAACAGAACTTGGTATTCTCCACCACACCTCGTATCAAAGCTAGTAATCTCCTATGCCCCGAACTCTTGACTATCCGATTGCCCCAACTCGTATACTAGGAGAAACTCGGACTTACGAATTTACTTAAGGGCAAGAACTGGAACTCGTATTGATGGAAGTAGGCAACCTCTTTTCCTTGGTCAACTAATGCTTCTTTCAACAAACCTAACTCCCAAACACATAGCCGAGGCGCCAAGTCCTAAAACACAATCGCAAGCAATAAGAAAAGTGTTAGTGACTAAGTCTACCGCCAACTCTATAACCGAACGAGCCAATCTCGTTCATTAGTTGAGGAAATCCTCATTAGTTGAGGGAAATCTTTTGACTAAGTCTACTGTCAAATCTGAGGGAAATCTTCATTAGTTGAGGAAAATCTTTCCTCATCCCTGTATAAATAGACGATGCATTTATCAATAATATCAAGTTTTCATTCTCTCATTTCAATTTCTAACATGGTATCAGAGCCATAAGAGAAATTATTCTCTCTGTCAAACGACAGAAAAAATAGTTGCCATTACATGCTGCCTCCTCTACTGCTATCTCATTACCGAGGCAACGCTACTTGCTGGATCTTTCAAATCTACTATCACCGCAAAACCTCCGATCCACAGCTTTATAGCTCTCGCAGAGCGCTTCTCCTCGTGCCGCCGCTACCACCGTTCGCCTTTCGTTGTATTCCAACAAGAAGGCTGGATTCACATCTGCTGCACTGTACCTATTAGTACCGTTGGATATTCTCATTCGCCACTCACTTCCGTATCTACCAGGTGTTTTCTACACTATTCTGTTCAGTTCAGTTTTGTTAGCCACCTTCTGATCTATGCTACTACCTACAACTTTATAGCCATTAATTGCTTTTCTTTTTCTTTTCTTCTTTTCCTTTTCTTGGTCACCAGTTGTGTTACTGTTCTCAACTCTGTGCAAACAGCTTTTGTGATTTCCTAATGTCTTTCTCATCCACTTCTGATGTCCCTACTCTTTTTCCTACTAATAATTCTGTTTCATCGTCCGGTCTTATTTCCATTAATGCTGCATCTTTAATCCCCTTTAAGTTATCTAAAAATGGCAATTATGCCTCTTGGCGTGCTCAATTCTCTAACCTCTTGTTTGGTTATGATTTATTGGGCTATGTTGACGGTTCACTTAGTTGTCCACCACCATGATTCATGTCCCAAGAGACCCTAGCCCAACTCGCTATAAGTTATGGTCGACAGGATCGACTAATCCTCCAAGCCATTCAGCCTGCTGGATCCATCGCTCGCTTGTGACCTCTGTACCACTCTGGAAGCATGGAACAAGTTACAGACTACTCTGGCGAACCGCTCTCGGACTCGCATGCTTGGACTACTCTCCAATCTTATGACTCTCAAGCAAGAGGGAAGTTGTATTGCTGATTACTTACAAAATATCAAAGTCATTATCGATGACCTGGCTTTGATAGGTCATCTTCTTACTGATGAAGAGATACTGGTTCACACGCTCAATGGCTTAAATCCTGAGTACAAAGAACTTACTGCTGCTCTTCGGGCGCGTGACTCTCCTATCCTCTTTGAAGAACTTTATGACAAGCTGACGGATTATGAAGCTTACTTAAAGCGGGACACCAAGCTATCGGGACCTTTGTCAGAACCTCCCATCACAGCTCAGTTCACCCAAAAACTCAAAAAGCCCAGCCGTAAATACCACAATAATACTTCAAAAGGTGTAGTCACCCAACCTCCCACTACTATGAGTTTTCATCCATCACTTCTTCCTCCATATCCTTCGTCCGTCAATTCTCGTCCAAATGTTTCATTTTCACCTCGTCGCCCCCCACCTATGAATCTACAACCAGTTGTCTGTCAATTGTGTGACAAAATCGGTCACACTGCCAAAGTTTGTCGATCGCGTCTTCCAGCACCATCAACTTGGCCTCAAGCAAATATCCTGACTGCTTCTTCTGAAGGTCCGTCTAACTGGATTGTGGATTCTAGCGCTTCCCACCATATCACCTCTGATCTCCAGAATTTATCACTCCATAATGGCTATGGCGGCCATGAAGACGTCGTTGTTGGTGATGGTAATCGAATCCCTATTACTCATGTTGGTTCTAAGACATTCCATTCTAACGACTCTTCTTTTACACTTCATAATGTTTTGTGTGCCCCTCACATCAAGCGAAATCTTATTTCTGTTTCTCAATTTTGTCAACAAAATCATACTTCTATTGAGTTCTTTCCTGATTATTTTCTTGTTAAGGACTTGAGCACGGGGGCATCTCTAGTTCGCGGCCCGAATAAAGACAACATCTACGAATGGCCGTCTACCGTGTTTCTCACCCAGCCCACAACAAACACTTCCACTGTAGCTCCAGTTGATATATGGCATCGTCGTCTTGGTCATCCCTTAAACTCTATTCAACAAAAATTACTTTCTCGTTATTCTATTCCTGTTTTTAAATCCAGCAATGTTCTTACTCATTGTAATGCCTGTCTTAGTAATAAAAGTCATCAATTACCTTTTAGTACTTCCTCTCTTTCTTGCTCTAAGCCGTTTGAGGTTATTTATCGATGTTTGGGGTCTGCATCGCTTGTTTCCTTCGACAAGTTTAGATTCTATGTTGTCTTCAGAGATTATTTTCTGAAGTATACATGGTTCTATCCTCTTCGTCAAAAATCTGATGTCGTTGTTGTATTCTCTAAATTTAAGAACTTAGTTGAGAACTATTTTCAAACTACTATTAAAACCATCTATTCTGATGGCGGAGGTGAATATCAAGCTCTTGCATCTTATCTATCTACTTGTGGTATTCAACATCTTAAGTCACCTCCGTATACTCCTCAACTGGTTGGTTCTGCCGAACGTAAACATCGTCATATTGTTGAAACTGGTCTAACTCTGCTTCATCAAGCATCTATGCCTTCTGCCTTCTGGTCTGTCGCCTTTCAAACTGCGGTGTACCTCATTAATCGTATGCCCACTCCAGTTCTTCAGTATCAGTCACCATTTGAAAAGCTATTTCAAAAATGCCCTAACCTACACACATTAAAAGTTTTTGGCTGTCTGTGTTATCCTTGGTTACGCCCCTACAATTCTCATAAACTGCAACCTCGATCTCGCCCTTGTATTTTCATCGGATATTCTCTTGAACATAATACTTTTCGGTGTTATGATCCTCTATCTACTAAGGTATTTGTCTCCAGACATGTCACTTTTGTGGAGTCTGTCTTTTCCTTTCGAGATCAAGGTCATTGTGCCATCCCATTGAGTTCCTCTACTACATCTTCCCCGTGCCTCTACAAGATCCACACTCACTTGTTATTTCGATTCCGCATTCCTCCTTCGTCTTCTTCTCGGCTTCTTCCTCCCCAGCCAATGCCTCTATCCTCACCTTGTCCTGGTTCCTCTGTAGTCCCTGTGTCCACCTCCACTAGTGATCACCCTCAATCCTCACCCTCTGCTACTCCTATCGTCTCAAGCCATCCAATGCAAACCCGCTCCAAAAGTGGTATCTTTAAACCCCGTCAAGTTCTTAATTTACATGTCAGCACCAACTCTTCTCTAGCCTCTACTGAACCATCATCTTTTGCTCAAGCCCAAAAATTCTCACACTGGCGTACAGCCATGAGTGATGAGTATGATGCGCTTCTTCGTAATGGTACATGGACTCTCACCCCCTCTCACCCCATGCAAAACATTATAGGGTGTAAGTGGGTCTATCGCATTAAGCAAAACCCTGATGGCTCGATTGCTCGCTATAAAGCTCGACTTGTGGCTAAGGGTTTTCATCAACGTCCTGGTCTTGACTACACCGAGACATTTAGTCCGTCAAACCTACTACCATTCGGCTTATCACGAGTTTGGGTCTCCAACGGTGCTTACGCCAACTCGATGTTAACAATGTCTTTTGCAAGGAACACTTCAAGACGTTTTCATGCAATGACCTCCGTGTTTTATACATCCTCGATCCCATATGAATTACGAAAAGCCATTTATGGCCTGAGCTCCACGAGCCCGGTATCGAGCTTGGTCTCTACTTGTCTTCGGTTGGCTTCATTAACTCTAAATCTGATGTCTCTCTTTTTCTACGCCACCAACATGGGTTTACTATCTATCTTCTGGTTTATGTAGATGATATTATTATTACCGGTGATAACTCTGTGGTGGTTCAAGCATTTATTCAGCAATTGGCTGACCGATTCTCTCTTAAGGATCTTGGTCACCTAAATTATTTTCTCGGAGTCGAGGCTACATCTACGTCTTCTGGTCTCTTTCTCTCACAGAGAAAGTATATTCTTGATTTGTTGTTCAAGACGGCTATGCAGGATGCAAAAGAGGTTGCCACTCCTCTATCCTCCAGTGAATCACTGAAGTTATGTGATGGTAGTCCTGCTACGGACCCTACTCAGTTTCGACAGGTAGTTGGCTCCCTACAATATCTTGCCCTTACTCGACCGGATATTGCCCTTACTCGACAGGTAGCTAAACTATAAGTACTAACGGGACAAATACTATAATCATAAGGGAGCGGGGTAGCTAAACTATAAGTACTAGAGCACTTAAACTAGAGCACTTAAACGTAACTTGAAAACTGCACTTTCTTATGCTCATCAACGCCAAGCGGATACTTGAATGGAATTGATTACTTCTATCGGGGCAATCGGTGAACGATCGACAAGAATGAAACGCAACTCCAATGGATTGAACTCGGGCTTGCTTTCCCACTTACCCTTTGTGAGTTACCTTATTCTAGAAGACCTAGCAAAATCCTCCGCTAGTGTTCCCGGAAAGAAAGTAGAAAACTAGTTCCATTCTTTGACTACTTGGTTAAACTCGAGTCTTACTTACCGGTTGCATTCTTATATTCACCATCGAGTGCTTTCTCATCTAACTCAGTTCTTTTCACTCTCCTACTTGTTATAACCAAGTCCTTCCTACAAGTCCGATGTCGAGAACGGGCCAAGGACAAGAAGAAAAGTGGGCAAGTCACTACTAGACGCCAAGACACTCAAAGACAACTACAATAAGAAACAACATCAAGTATATTTATGATGAGCTATTATTGAAGATGTGCCCTTAAGTAATTGGTCTAGGCAGGAGCTTTGGAGACAACTAGGTTCATTCTTTTACTAATTAGTTTTATTCTTTGTTTACTTCAGATCAAATCCACTGGTGCCTTGTATGGGTCCCCAAAGGCTGTAAACCAACTACTAATCAGAATTCTACTAACTCTCAACTAAGGTATTTAATAGAACTCAATCGGAGTAAGAATAAAGTAAGGGTACTAAAGAACAGTTATGCGAGCTACTACTCGGATGGACTAAAATATAACTCGGGCTACTCATCGATTCTACTACTTGTCCACTACTACTACAAATACAGATGCAACTAGACTACTACTTGGAACCACTACTAATACTTCTTGAAACAAGCTGGCTCCTATCACTCTGGTTCTGCCGATCCGGTTTCTTGACTTTGTGTGGTACTACTAAATTCTCTTTAGCTAGTGCGCCTTAATATAAGGGCCACTAATGACATTCTAAATCATTCCACTAGCAACTATCAACTACACATGAATAGCTTACCAAGCCGACCTCTTCTCACTTAACTTTCTTCCATGTAATGGCGCACCAATACCCTAAACCTTCTGAAGACTACACTAGGGATTCAATGGGCCAAGGGAACCCTAAATCATATAGTAATAAATGCATTTGTAGGCCCCGTATGCAATGTCATGCTATCAAAGAAATAAGTGGTTAAATAGTTTGTTTGTATTGTGCCCCTATCTTTTCTGTAAAGATGCTAAATCATTGCTTTGAAGCCCTAAGGGAATGAGTGGAATCCTAGTCTACAAGCCAAGTGAATGAGTTGAATTGGATGAAGTTAAGGTTCAGTGCGAATGGAAGTATTTATTGGCAAGAAGTAGATGAGCGAGTTCAAAGAGATGAGATGAGCCTTAGTTCAAAGAGGAAGCCAAGTCGGAAGTAAGTAGTTTTAGTTAGCAAGTCAGTTATTCAAGTGGAGTTCTTGCCCAAACTAGTAGTGGAGTAGTAAACCCTAATTTCTTTTACTTGCCTACTTGTCCGCTTGGCCCCGAGTAACTACTTGTTATGTGTTTTCAGAATCTTGGCCCCGAGTAACTACTTGTTATGTGTTTTCAGAATTAAGTAATAGGAACCTAATTAAGTTAAGTGAATAGTTGCAGGCCGCTAGTGCCACTTATATATCTGCTCTATTCTCTCCTCTTCTCTTGCTCATCTAACTGTAAACTAATAAAGTTATGGCTCTTTACTACTCGTATACTAGTTTGTGGTCAACCCTGATAATCGAAACCTCGCTCGGGCTTATCAAGAAGGAGGTAGTCAATAGGCACTACAACCGAACAGGATCGGTATTCCACTCATAAACCATGTGCTACCGACTTAATATAAGTGCAACAAATACTTCTTTCAACAAGCCTGACTTTCTCCCATACCTCTAGCTCCCTCTCATAAACTACATGGTCTCTGTTTCATTCTTAAATGACTTATTACTAGTTGTTAGTGAAATTATGGAATTATACCTTATGGACTGGACTACTTAGTTTAATTAAGTAATTACTACTTATGATCTTGAATTCCTACTTGAGTTTAATTCTTTTAGAAGAGTATCATTCTTTGCTTTAGCACTAGATGCGCTTAGTTGCATTCTTTGATTCCTGAGTTCAATTCTGAATATTATATTGGTCTTTAACTCTCACTCTAAACTAGGAGCTCTCAATCCGGTCGAAACTAATACTAAGGGATGGTGAAACTCACACTCTCACGGGACTACCGAGACTACGGACTACTACTTGATCGGCTCGCTCTAAGCTGACCTTGCCTCTATCCCTCTTGCAACAATTCTAAATTGAAACAATACATGCGGTATTAATCCTATTAGATCGATCAAAACACAAAAAGTCGACTCTGGCTACAAACTCGATTCGCTTAAGAAGAGAAGCCCGAACACGAGTAACGTCGAGTAGTCTAGTTTACGGTGAGTTAGTATAGTATATTTGAGTGACAGAGGTATTCTTGCCCAGTCCGCTATGTTCGTTGATTCGTCTATATATGATGAAACCGAACTGCACCACTATGCCTACTTCTTGAAACAAGACCGGACATTCTCATTCACTTGACTTAGCGGTTACTCTTGTGACTTTAGAATTACTTTGTTGCTTCCGATCCGGTACTACGCCTTTCCATCGAATCTAACTCTTTAACTCCTTTACTATACTAATACATACAACTACTTATCTATTTACTACTTTCCTCTTTAACTCCTTTACTATACTAAACAACTACTTATCTATTTACTACTTTCCTCTTTCACTTCTTGACTAGTAATTCATTCTTTGGTTAGCTAGTCTAGCCCCAACTCCAGTAGTAGTAGCACCGGTAGAATACTTTAGCCCTAGATACCGCCGCTTCTCTTGCCGACCTCCCTCTCAAGTCACTTAGGATTAGTATATCCTCTATGGCTCTTAAAACTAACCTAACTCAAAACTCACTGTTGACTTTAGCGCCCGAGCCTTTTGGCCGGACGAAGAATCAGTCAATCACAGGATCAAGCTCTTTATCCAAACAGAGAATCATGCGGGCTAGTTCCGCCATCACTATTAATGTGTAGACCACTTCCGCTTTTCCTATATAAGGATAGTCCAAAGCAAAAGCTATCAAAATTCTATCTGTTCTAATTAAGGATTTAGTTTGAAAGATAGAGTAGCCAAAAGAAAGAGAAAAGCGTTGAAAAATAGAGATTTGTTGTTTCATCCATTTCGTTCTAAGGCGAATACGAATTTCAGGAGTGGTGAGTTTACTTAACACTGTCATAATAGAGAAGCAAGGATGAAAAACATATTAAGAACAGGCGATCTTTCCACTATACCGACACAGTAGAAGAAACCCAAAGAAATGAATTAGTATATTATTAAGAAAGAAATGAATTAGTATATTTATTATTATTCAAGTGGAGTTCTATCAACGAGATCATAAGCTAGAGAAGAAGCTAAAGTAAGCGACGAGGCGGGACGGTATAGTAGCTACGGACCCTACTCAGTTTCGACAGGTAGTTGGCTCCCTACAATATCTTGCCCTTACTTGACCGGATATTGCCCTTACTCGACAGGTAGCTAAACTATAAGTACTAACGGGACAAATACTATAATCATAAGGGAGCGGGGTAGCTAAACTATAAGTACTAGAGCACTTAAACTAGAGCACTTAAACGTAACTTGAAAAATGCACTTTCTTATGCTCATCAGCCAAGCGGATACTTGAATGGAATTGATTACTTCTATCGGGGCAATCGGTGGGCTTGAACCGTCGACAAGAATGAAACGCAACTCCAATGGATTGAACTCGGCTTGCTTTCCCACTTACCCTTTGTGAGTTACCTTATTCTAGAAGACCTAGCAAAATCCTCTCCGCTAGTGTTCCGTGAAAGAAAGTAGAAAACTAGTTCCATTCTTTGACTACTTGGTTAAACTCGAGTCTTACTTAGGTTGCATTCTTATATTCACCATCGATGCTTTCTCATCTAACTCAGGTTCTTTTCACTCTCCTACTTGTTATAACCAAGTCCTTCCTACAAGTCCGATGTCGAGAACGGGCCAAGCGCATAAGAAGAAAAGTGGGCAAGTCACTACTAGACGCCAAGACACTCAAAGACAACTACAATAAGAAACAACATCAAGTATATTTATGATGAGCTATTATTGAAGATGTGCCCTTAAGTAATTGGTCTAGGGGAGCTTTGGAGACAACTAGGTTCATTCTTTTACTAATTAGTTTTATTCTTTGTTTACTTCAGATCAAATCCACGGTGCCTTGTATGGGTCCCCAAAGGAAGTGTAAACCAACTACTAATCAGAATTCTACTAACTCTCAACTAAGGTACCCGTATTTAATAGAACTCAATCGAGTAAGAATAAAGTAAGGGTACTAAAAGAGTTATGCCCGAGCTACTACTCGGATGGACTAAAATATAACTCGGGCTACTCATCGATTCTACTACTTGTCCACTACTACTACAAATACAGATGCAACTAGACTACTACTTGGAACCACTACTAATACTTCTTGAAACAAGCTGGCTCCTATCACTCTGGTTCTGCCGATCCGGTTTCTTGACTTTGTGTGGTACTACTAAATTCTCTTTAGCTAGTGCGCCTTAATATAAGGGCCACTAATGACATTCTAAATCATTCCACTAGCAACTATCAACTACACATGAATAGCTTACCAAGCCGACCTCTTCTCACTTAACTTTCTTCATATGATGCGGCACCAATACCCTAAACCTTCTTTGGAAGACTACACTAGGGATTCAATCGGGCCAAGGGAACCCTAAATCATATAGTAATAAATGCATTTGTAGGCCCGGTATGCAATGTCATGCTATCAAAGAAATAAGTGGTTAAATAGTTTGTTTGTATTGTGCCCCTATCTTGTCTCTGTAAAGATGCTAAATCATTGCTTTGAAGCCCTAAGGGAATGAGTGGAATCCTAGTCTACAAGCCAAGTGAATGAGTTGAATTGGATGAAGTTAAGGTTCGTGCCAGAATGGAAGTATTTATTGGCAAGAAGTAGATGAGCGAGTTCAAAGAGATGAGATGAGCCTTAGTTCAAAGAGGAAGCCCAAGTCGGAAGTAAGTAGTTTTAGTTAGCCCAAGTCGTTATTCAAGTGGAGTTCTTGCCCAAACTAGTAGTGGAGTAGTAAACCCTAATTTCTTTTACTTGCCTACTTGTCCGCTTGGCCCGAGTAACTACTTGTTATGTGTTTTCAGAATCTTGGCCCCGAGTAACTACTTGTTATGTGTTTTCAGAATTAAGTAATAGGAACCTAATTAAGTTAAGTGAATAGTTGCAGGGCGCTAGTGCCACTTATATATCTGCTTCTCTCCTCTTCTCTTGCTCATCTAACTCTGTAAACTAATAAAGTTATGGCTCTTTACTACTCGTATACTAGTTTCGTGGTCAACCCGATAATCGAAACCTCGCTCGGGCTTATCAAGAAGGAGGTAGTCAATAGGCACTACAACCGAGGATCGGTATTCCACTCATAAACCATGTGCTCGGCCGACTTAATATAAGTGCAACAAATACTTCTTTCAACAAGCCTGCAGCTTTCTCCCATACCTCTAGCTCCCTCTCATAAACTACAGTGGTCTCTGTTTCATTCTTAAATGACTTATTACTAGTTGTTAGTGAAATTATGGAATTATACCTTATGGACTGGACTACTTAGTTTAATTAAGTAATTACTACTTATGATCTTGAATTCCTACTCGAGTTTAATTCTTTTAGAAGAGTATCATTCTTTGCTTTAGCACTAGATGGCTTAGTTGCATTCTTTGATTCCTGAGTTCAATTCTGAATATTATATTGGTCTTTAACTCTCACTCTAAACTAGGAGCTCTCAATCCGTCGAAACTAATACTAAGGGATGCTGAAACTCACACTCTCACGGGACTACCGAGACTACGGACTACTACTTGATCGGCTCGCTCTAATCACGACCTTGCCTCTATCCCTCTTGCAACAATTCTAAATTGAAACAATACATGCGGTATTAATCCTATTAGACCGATCAAAACACAAAAAGTCGACTCTGCTACAAACTCGCTTAGTGCTTAAGAAGAGAAGCCCGAACACGTGGGCAGTAACGTCGAGTAGTCTAGTTTACAGTGAGTTAGTATAGTATATTTGAGTGTGAGGTATTCTTGCCCAGTCCGCTATGTTCGTTGATTCGTCTATATATGATGAAACCGAACTGACCACTATGCCTACTTCTTGAAACAAGACCAGGACATTCTCATTCAGCTGACTTAGCGGTTACTTGACTTTAGAATTACTTTGTTGCTTCCGATCCGGGTACTACGCCTTTCCATCGAATCTAACTCTTTAACTCCTTTACTATACTAATACATACAACTACTTATCTATTTACTACTTTCCTCTTTAACTCCTTTACTATACTAAACAACTACTTATCTATTTACTACTTTCCTCTTTCACTTCTTGACTAGTAATTCATTCTTTGGTTAGCTAGTCTAGCCCCAACTCCCCGGTAGTAGTAGCGTAGAATACTTTAGCCCTAGATACCGCTTCTTGCCGACCTCCCTCTCAAGTCACTTAGGATTAGTATATCCCTCTATGGCTCTTTCAACTAACCTAACTCAAAACTCACTGTTGACTTTAGCGCCTGAGCCTTTTGGCCGTGACGAAGAATCAGTCAATCAGCAGGATCAAGCTCTTTATCCAAAACAAGAGAATCACAAGCGGGCTAGTTCATCACTATTAATGTGTAGCGGCCACTTCCGCTTTTCCTATATAAGGATAGTCCAAAGCAAAAGCTATCAAAATTCTATCTGTTCTAATTAAGGATTTAGTTTGAAGATAGAGTAGCCAAAAGAAAGAGAAAAGCGTTTAAAAATAGAGATTTGTTTCATCCATTTCATTCTAAGGCCGAATACGAATTTCAGGAGTGGTGAGTTTACTTAACAGTCATAATAGAGAAGCAAGGATGAAAAACATATTAAGAACAGCGATCTTTCCACTATACCGACACGAGAAGAAACCCAAAGAAATGAATTAGTATATTATTAAGAAAGAAATGAATTAGTATATTATTAAGAAAGAAATGAATTAGTATATTTATTATTATTCAAGTGGAGTTCTATCAACGAGATCATAAGCTAGAGAAGAAGCTAAAGTACGAGGACGGTAAGCAAAAGTAGGGTGGAGTTCTTCGAGCATAGTCTGAGAGAGGTTGTTGCCTGTGCTTGTGTATAAGTAAAAAAGTCGTGGAGTGGGTGGAGTTTCTTTTCATACTTTTTAGTACTCAGTACTGTTTGTTTGTTTTATCGTATTGGATGGATGACCATTTCTAATAGGGTTAAATACAGGTTGGGCTCCATTAGTTTTGTTCATAATTCCTATATAGGTCATTGATCCAACTTTTCTATGGTGTTAGAGCACAATGACCAAAAATGTCCCACGATTCTACTGAGAGTCTAGCCTTATCCAAAGAAAGAACCAAGACGTAATCAAGACATTATTTTAAACAAAAATCAAGTGGGAAGCTATTCCGAGTACACAGACGAAGGCATAGGTTGTCTACGGCTGCCTAGTTCACATGTTTGTTTTCACTTTCACGAGCGGAACAGGACACTGCACTCAAGACCGTGGACGGCTAGGAATACCGATACCACCGGCTATGTCATGGACTCCGCGATCCATATGGGTAACGTACTCAAAGCATAGGGAAAGAACTGCCCGATGATGTGAGCGAGCGATGCAGATCAGATGCAAAAGCCGTGTATAATCGTTTTCATAATCCGGAATAATTCAGGAATGACATTGAATTAATTGAGCAAACGACATATATCCGCTAAAACGAAAAGCAAGCTTTTGAACCAAGAAATGGAGATTTGGAAGTATTGAGAGAAGACGACCGCTAGCCTCGCCGAGAGAACAGAGGGACATGAGCGCCCACTAATGAACGAAAGGAAAGAGCGCGCATTAATTGCTTGGAATGGCGAGAAAAGAAAGAAGCCCGTACCACAATTTCTGAAATGATAGAATAGAGGCCGAAATTGAATAGAGATCCTTGAATTAAGGAACGAGAATACAACCCGCTTCTTTCAAATCATTTATCTAGCATCGTTTAAGTATAGAACAAGATAAATCAAAACAAACTCAGCGGGACCTCGGGTTGGTTTCAGCCACTCGAAAGGAGCCCATCTGGTCGTCTATGCTACTTTCTTTTCTTAGTCCGCCCATACCCATACAAGAGTGGCATAAGCTTTGATCGGAGTCTCGTTTGCGGGCTTACAAACCGAAAGAGTAAGATTTAAATGAGACTAAATACGTTTTCCCCAACACGCCTGCCTCGATTCATACAAACCTGTGTGATATCATTCGCATTCACGCCTGTTATTCAATTAATGATCCTTGCTTTCTACCATCTCTTAGAAAGTACTCATCCGCCACGTAACTCCTTGTAGATCAAGAGTAATATAGGATACACTCAACTCAAGAGATATTCGCTATCTTTCTCATTAAGTATGCTTTATATTAGAATGATTTGCCATGGTGTGTTATTGGTTTGGTGATTTTCATTGCATTTTAATGGAGAAGATCAATAAGGAGGGGACTAATTCTTCCGTTAGTACTTTTCGTGGTTTTCGCTGGGGCCCTTCTTTCACCGGACGAATAATAGGCTTGTTTGACTAGAATGATGGTGAGGCTATTATTCTTGCAATTGGCTCTTGATTTGGCCTACGCAGACAAACTATATCCCGGATCCGCCAGCGCTCTGCGATCGATCCGGAGTCGAATAGGATATATAAGTATTGAGTATCGCTTCTTACTATGCTAACAGACTCAACCAGAACTAAGGATCGAACTTCATAAGTCATAGAACCAAACGAACGGAATGAAAGGCGAAGAATGCAGAAGAGAAAAAATGAGTACGTACTTCTAAGAAGAAACGGTGCCTAACTAATTAGTAGTAGCAAAGGCAAATGGTAGTACTAGGTTCTAATGGTATCTTCCCTACTTAAATGGTTTCTACGGACCGGATACCTACCGGACTAGATATGCTACTTGGGGAATCCAACTCGAAATACATAATTGCCTTACTAACACAATAAAAGACTAAAAATGCGCAACACACACTAAAAGACAAAACTATGTGACGTTACGCATCGGAATCAAACAAGAGTATATGCGAGTTTGACTCTTATACCCCCGCCTTAAAGTCTATCGTTCCTACATCTCATGTCTAATAGGCTGACTTTCCAACTTATACTCGCTGCCCGTTCTTCCCTCCGTGCTTTCAATTACTATTACAATGGAACTAGGAATAGAGAATACGTGTAAGGTCGTCCAGCATCTACTAATTAACTCTCAACTGGGCTTATCCCACACGATGCTTCGCTAGTGTCCGTGTTCCTTTCTTTGCTTTGATTTAATTAATCTTTACACCTACGAGCTTGTCTTTACCTAACTTTATTGTGTATTGATAGCTAGTGGCCCGCCTATCCCTTAGTTAAGTATGCTTTTCGGGTTCATGTTCATAGGCACCAAAAATTGTATACGACTACGCAAGGATCATTCATTGTATATAAAACTTCATTGGTGTGTGTTGTTCGAGATCTACTTCACGGTGGTGCGGATAAATACCCTTACGAGCTCACGCCTCGACCATACAGGCACACAGGCAAAAAGAGAGATGAGATTGCAACTCTACCGGACACTTTTTCCTTCCTCGTATTATGGTATCAAATAGCTTTCTATGATTGATACACCAATAGGATATACTAAAAGAATAGAGGGCCCCACTATATATATATATGTTTACTATGTATTTGTTTCTACGGATAAATAGGTTTGGTCAAGAAGTAGTAAGTCCGGTTTCGATCGATCCGTTTTCCTATCTGTTAGTTTAATCCTCACTAGCAGCCCGTGCTTCCTTTTCTCATTCTTGTACTACCGGTTCTTTAGTGACTTGTCTCTTTCTTTGATGCGAGGTGTGGTCTACGTGTCTTACAATTGTAACAATAGAATCAAAAGGTATAAGCGCATTGGGACAACGTGGTCTTGCTGGTCTAGTCGAAACAAAGCTCGGTCGTCCCTCGTTCGTGCTTGGCTTGTTCCCAGCTACGTCTTGCGTAATTCACTTAGTCTTGAGGACCATTGGGACATTAATCAAGTGCCTGGGACATGGACGGACCGGTCGGTGGAGTGGACATGGACCATCTACGCATGGGATAGAGGTAATTGTTTTCCTTCTACACATGGGTGAATGATCCATGTTGTCCTAAGTTTCCAACCGGATGGTGCCGCTATGACTATGAATGACCCGGAGACGAGTTGATGACCGCTCTTGACCGATGCGAACGACGAACACGAGGCCCACCATCAAGAAGTAAGTGGTGTGTGAATGACCGAGCAAAGACGATGAGGAAACCCTACTTGCGTTATTAGTTAATGACCGTGATGCGCGAACTTTCCTTTATTTCAGAATGAGGTACCTCGAAGACCGAGCCCATACCATAGGACAATAGCAAAGAATTCGTTTCGACTTTAAGACCGGATGACGCTCGGATTTCTTAGACATCATTAAGAGGGCGTCGATCAGATCATAGGTTAGTTGAAAGAGAGAGGCGGCTTAATGTTGCCTCAAGTATGAGTTCAAGAATCATTCTGTGTTAGTTTCACCCCATTCATTCTATTTCCTTTGTAGATGTTTTCTCATTGTAACAATATATATAATGGAATCCGATACGGGTATACTATGTTGCGCGGTGTTCAATAGAAAACTATAGGGTGCATGCGTGTTGCCATCCATACTAGGTTTTGTTGTGCCTGGTGCTATGACCAATGAGCGATACCACCGTAAGAAGGTAGGAACCATAGGAATAGAATAAGGTAGCGACAAGTCACTAAGTAATCCAATAATTCATTGATGCATCACAATAGAGTCCAAAGCTCGAATTGCATCATCGGTTTCAAAGCAAAGTAATAGAACCATTGGTTCCAAAGCGAGTAAGATAATTAGTACGCCCAAAGTCCTGTCCTATAGTAGGGTAGTTTTGCTATTAATACAAAAATATAGTTAGTAGTGGGCCGTTCCATCAATATAGTATGGCGGGCACGGTCTAAGAATGAGAAGTAGACCCTATAGCTATGAATGATAGTTGAAATAAGGCCATTTAAGTAAGAGTAGAAAGATCCGGATGTTACGGCTAAGTACTCACTTACTAATGTCGAAAACCACTCAATAGTTAAAAGAATTGATAGCGGAGAGAATCCATCAAGTCAGTATTATAATAAAGCAAGTCGAACTAAGAGCTACCCACCAATCACTATACCCCTATCAACAAACGAACTGACCTTACCGAACTGCACCCTAAATGTGGAATTACCTGAGTTTTGTCGCTTGTTCTTTTACTAATAGGTGTCGGAATTAGTCTACCCATGAGTCATTCTCTACATACCCCATTACATTCTGCCCATCCCGCAATTACTGCATCATCCAAAGTAGCATGGTTCCGCCCAAGCCTTAATCACTAAGTAGTCAATCTTACCCTTGTGGGTGGGCATTCAATCTTACCAGCCCCGCCACGCCTTCATCATGATTTAGATAAACATAGGGCCTATACCCATTACTTTGTTTATGTATTGCAACTGAGATTCAACGCTGAATGAAGTAAAGTCGTCAACTTGCATTGATTGTTTCATTTGAATTTACAACTCCCGAAACAGGACTTGCGAAAGATAAGAGCTTGTTCCCTGAGAGTAACCCTTATTAGCATTAGCATAACTAAACTTCACCTATGACTGCTGGATCCGCTCCATCTAATAGCTTACTTGAGATTGGATTCAGATCTTGCTTGTGTTATCAGAAAGACGGACTTACTCGCTACCTATCGCCGACAACTTTACTAGTTTCTGGGTCCAATTAGGGGTCAGCAATTCCATTCAGCATTTCACTTTTGGGGCTTTGGAGTGTCTTCTTCCAAGCAAAGTGTTCTATACTCAACTAAGCCAATGAATACTAGACTCAACTAAGCCAATGAATATTATACTATAAAACATTATGCAAATCAAACTTCACTTTCTAATTGCACGAGCCAAGTACCGATTAATCGCTTCTTCACTCTCATCGCCAACACCGAAATACTCTAAATCTCTTGCCTCGCCTCCCTTCCTTTACTTTGTGTGCGAAGCATTATTCCTTCCGTTGGGCCATAGCCATAATGCGGTCAAGCATCGAGGCGAATCGAAGTTAGATTGAGTCTCTTTGGCATTTGTTTTCCACGCTCTGTCTAAATAAAAACCCTATATGGAGGACAAGTAATCAAGTTGCTTTCCAGAAGATCTAGTTTATAAGATTTATCAAGGTATAGTTAAAGTTTTTTGGGCCAAAATTATGCCACAATGTTTAGATTGAGCTTTTCTTTTAAATTGTCTTGTTAAGCTTTTGGAGTTTAATGTTCAAGGCATGCTTTTCTTTTCTCCGTAAATAGATGCGACGATGCATGTAGTTCCTTCTTTCATTCTACTATCATGCTATTGAAAGATAAGAGTTTGTGATTAAGAGGTTCCGTAGTCTTGGCAAGCATTTTGTGGAACTAGCTATACTAAAACATCAAAAAGGTTGCGTTTAGTGTTTTCTTGCAATTCATGGATGTGTATTATTTGTTAGAGTTCATGATTAGAGATCATTGAAGATGATTTGTTTCCATTGGTCATCCTTATAAATGATTCTATTTGCTTTAATCTTCGTTGTTTTAATATTTTCACTTATATTTGATTCGGTTATTTCACTTATCAACATCCGTAAATACCCTAGAATCTTAGCAAAATTTGAGCAAATCGAACCCAAAAGTTTGACAAATTTAATATTTAATAATTCATAGAAACTGTACCAATTTGACCTTAAATAAAATGTTCAAGAGAGAGTTTCTTCTTCTGTGATTTGCAAAATACTCGAGATCTGCAGATAACCAATACCGAGCTAATTTTCCTGTTAAAAAATAAAGACTTGATGCTCATATTTTGTTTGTTTCCATTGACTTTAGCTTCTACTCGGTCTAACCGGTCTTCTACTCGACTTACGGCTAATCCGGTCCTATACTAAAGAATAGAAAGAATAGAGTTGATTGAGAACCCCATCAGACATGAATATCACGCATATGACCAAGTCCTGTGCGCCAATACTACTAGATCTTCCAATACTACTAGATCTTATAGACATCGAGAATTAATACCTTGACTCATCTTAGAATTAATACCTTTTATGGATCTCAGACTGGACTACTCTCGGTGAAACCGGACTACTACTACTAGTAAACAAGTGACTTGGCCATACTCCTACTTTAACTACTAGTTTGGGCATTTCACAAGATTTCGGTTCTTGTCCTTGAGGAACTCCCCTACTAATGGAATCCGGTAACTAACCATAATCCAATCGAGTTAAGTTGTTGTATCTAAGTAATAGAGATACGAAGGGTAGTAGCGTTAGAGGAGCAATCAATAGTTCTTAATTCAGCAAGTAAGATTTCTTTTAATAGTAGCCAGCAGAGGCTTGTTTCAATAAGTTAATAGGAGCCGAATAGAGGTATACCGAAGGGATTCAACTCGGGATGAAAATGAAGCACCAAACTATACTTGGGATTCTACCCGCCATCTGTACTATCTTCTTACCTTAACCTCACCACCAGCTATTCTCTTAGATATGATTAAACTCTCACCGAATTCAGCATCAGATTCCGCTTAACTACCCTAACAAGTAAGTAAAGAAAGTCAAGAACCGCCTACCCCTAGTATAGGAATGACACTAGTAATTAAAGGAATTCAACTAGTCTAGATGCGGGCCAAGTCACTAGACAAGTAACAACTAGAGCAAGAAAGAATAATTCCTAATTATGATCTTAGGTCATATGAGTTGAATTCTTGACTTCAGCGCCATTCTTCACTTGCTTACATTCTACTTATACTCATACTTAGAAGCGGTCTTCCACTCCTAAACTAAAACTAATAATCATAAGGGATCAACTAACTCTATCGGACTTGCTTGCCTACCTCGACTGGACTAGAGCATCTCATCCAACTTCATTCTTCTCCTATAACTCCGGCTCTCATCTAATCTCACTCCGAACTAGCAAATCTAACTCATCAACTACTAAAGGGTTCATCGACGCAACTATACCTCCGCTACTACTATACAAAGGCAAAGTACAAAGGCAAAGACAGAATGAACTACATTCGAAATCGAAGTTATAGTTAAGTCAACTAGATAAGTGTAAGAATCCATTACAAGTACGGCCCAACGGAAGGAATCCGCAGTTCTCAAGCCAAGTTCAGGAAGGGAAGGTCGAGTGGTAAAGAAATCATGTTTCGTTGGAGTTCAAAGAGCCTTAGTTCAAGTATAGGAGCCATCAATTAGATGCGGGCCAAGTCACTACTCAAAAGAGAAGTAAAAGAGCTCTAAATGGAGTTCGGTCGGGAAATTCTTAAGTGTGGAAAAGTCGATACATGCAACTACTAATAGGTACTCCCAATAACATATACTATTCAGATGAAGCTACAAGTGGTTCAAGAATAAAGTAATACTTAGTTTCATCCTAGTCTCCTCTTTCGTGATAGTGGAATCGCTTGTTGAATCTTATCCTTTCCTTATAAAGAGAAGAGCTGTGCCACTACTAGACAAGTATAGAAACGAAAACCAATACTTATCTATTTGATCATTGCTTAACACAAGCACTTCATCCCATTCCTCGTTCCATTCTTTCTATTGCTCGAGTGGAATTCGAACTTGCCTCATTCGGCTACTATACCTTCATTCTTCTCCTCTAACTCTCCTCGGGCTACAAATCCAGTGACTAATTGTCTAATCGGTATCTAGATTCTTCCACAAGAAAGACGGATACTTAAGGATGATTATTTTCATAGCGTCGACTTAACTAGAACAGAACTTGGTATTCTCCACCACACCTCGTATCAAAGCCAAGTAATCTCCTATGCCCCGTAACTCTTGACTATCCGATTGCCCCAACTCGTATACTAGGAGAAACTCGGACTTACAGAATTTACTTAAGGGCAAGAACTGAACTCGTATTGATGATGGAAGTAGGCAAGGGAACCCTCTTTTCCTTGGTCAACTAATGCTTCTTTCAACAAACCTAACTCCCAAACACATAGCCGAGGCGCCAAGTCCTAAAACACAAGCAAGCAATAAGAAAAGTGTTAGACTAAGTCTACCGCTAACTCTATAACCGAACGAGCCAATCTCGCTCATTAGTTGAGGGAAATCCTCATTAGTTGAGGGAAATCTTTTGACTAAGTCTCACAACTGAGGAAATCTTCATTAGTTGAGGAAAATCTTTCCTCATCCCCTATAAATAGACGATGCATTTATCAATAATATCAAGTTTTCATTCTCTCATTTCAATTTCTAACATGGTATCGAGCCATAAGAGAAATTATTCTCTCGTAAACCACGTAAAAAATAGTTGCCATTACATCGCCTCTCGCTATCTCATTACCGAGGCAACGCTACTTGGATCTTTCAAATCTACTATCACCGCAAACTCCACCGATCCACGCAGCTTTATAGCTCACGCAGAGCGCTTCTCCTCGTGCCGTCGCTACCACCGTTCCGCCCTTTCGGTCAGTATTCCAACAAGAAGGCTGGATTCACATCACTGTACCTATTGGAGTACCGTTGGATATTCTCATTCGCCACTCACTTCCGTATCTACCAGGTGTTTTCTACACTATTCTGTTCAGTTCAGTTTTGTTAGCCACCTTCTGATCTATGCTACTACCTACAACTTTATAGCCATTAATTGCTTTTCTTTTTCTTTTCTTCTTTTCCTTTTCTTGGTCACCAGTTGTGTTACTGTTCTCAACTCTGTGCAAACAGCTTTTGTGATTTCCTAATGTCTTTCTCATCCACTTCTGATGTCCCTACTCTTTTTCCTACTAATAATTCTGTTTCATCGTCCGGTCTTATTTCCATTAATGCTGCATCTTTAATCCCCTTTAAGTTATCTAAAAATGGCAATTATGCCTCTTGGCGTGCTCAATTCTCTAACCTCTTGATTGGTTATGATTTATTGGGCTATGTTGACGGTTCACTTAGTTGTCCACCAGCCATGATTCATGTCCCAGGAGACCCTAGCCCAGTACCCAATTCTGCCTACAAGTTATGGCTTCGGCAGGATCGACTAATCCTCCAAGCCATTCAGGCCTCTGTTGCTGGATCCATCGCTCCGCTTGTGACCTCCTGTACCACTGCTGCGGAAGCATGGAACAAGTTACAGACTACTCTGGCGAACCGCTCTCGGACTCGCATGCTTGGACTACTCTCCAATCTTATGACTCTCAAGCAAGAGGGAAGTTGTATTGCTGATTACTTACAAAATATCAAAGTCATTATCGATGACCTGGCTTTGATAGGTCATCTTCTTACTGATGAAGAGATACTGGTTCACACGCTCAATGGCTTAAATCCTGAGTACAAAGAACTTACTGCTGCTCTTGGCGTGACTCTCCTATCCTCTTTGAAGAACTTTATGACAAGTCGGATTATGAAGCTTACTTAAAGCGGGACACCAAGCTATCGGGACCTTTGTCGAACCTCCCATCATTTCACCACCCAAAACTCAAAAAGCCCAGTAGTAATACCACAATAATACTTCAAAAGGTGTAGTCACCCAACCTCCCACTACTATGAGTTTTCATCCATCACTTCTTCCTCCATATCCTTCGTCCGTCAATTCTCGTCCAAATGTTTCATTTTCACCTCGTCGCCCCCCACCTATGAATCTATAACCAGTTGTCTATCAATTGTGTGACAAAATCGGTCACGCCAAAGTTTGTCGATCGCGTCTTCCAAAGACCATCAACTTGGCCTCAAGCAAATATCCTGATCGCTTCCAAGGTCCGTCTAATTGGATTGTGGATTCTGGCGCTTCCCACCATATCACCTCTGATCTCTAGAATTTATCACTCCATAATGGCTATGGCGGCCATGAAGACGTCATCGTTGGTGATGGTAATCGAATCCCTATTACTCATGTTGGTTCTAAGACATTCCATTCTAACGACTCTTCTTTTACACTTCATAATGTTTTGTGTGCCCCTCACATCAAGCGAAATCTTATTTCTGTTTCTCAATTTTGTCAACAAAATCATACTTCTATTGAGTTCTTTCCTGATTATTTTCTTGTTAAGGACTTGAGCACGGGGGCATCTCTAGTTCGCGGCCCGAATAAAGACAACATCTACGAATGGCCGTCTACCGTGTTTCTCACCCAGCCCACAACAAACACTTCCACTGTAGCTCCAGTTGATATATGGCATCGTCGTCTTGGTCATCCCTCAAACTCTATTCAACAAAAATTACTTTCTCGTTATTCTATTCCTGTTTTTAAATCCAGCAATGTTCTTACTCATTGTAATGCCTGTCTTAGTAATAAAAGTCATCAATTACCTTTTAGTACTTCCTCTCTTTCTTGCTCTAAGCCGTTTGAGGTTATTTATACTGATGTTTGGGGTCCTGCATCAGTTGTTTCCTTTGACAAGTTTAGATTCTATGTTGTCTTCGTAGATTATTTTACGAAGTATACATGGTTCTATCCTCTTCGTCAAAAATCTGATGTCGTTGTTGTATTCTCTAAATTTAAGAACTTAGTTGAGAACTATTTTCAAACTACTATTAAAACCATCTATTCTGATGGCGGAGGTGAATATCAAGCTCTTGCATCTTATCTATCTACTTGTGGTATTCAACATCTTAAGTCACCTCCGTATACTCCTCAACTGGTTGGTTCTGCCGAACGTAAACATCGTCATATTGTTGAAACTGGTCTAACTCTGCTTCATCAAGCATCTATGCCTTCTGCCTTCTGGTCTGTCGCCTTTCAAACTGCGGTGTACCTCATTAATCGTATGCCCACTCCAGTTCTTCAGTATCAGTCACCATTTGAAAAGCTATTTCAAAAATGCCCTAACCTACACACATTAAAAGTTTTTGGCTGTCTGTGTTATCCTTGGTTACGCCCCTACAATTCTCATAAACTGCAACCTCGATCTCGCCCTTGTATTTTCATCGGATATTCTCTTGAACATAATACTTTTCGGTGTTATGATCCTCTATCTACTAAGGTATTTGTCTCCAGACATGTCACTTTTGTGGAGTCTGTCTTTCCCTTTCGAGATCAAGGTCATTGTGCCATCCCATTGAGTTCCTCTACTACATCTTCCTCCTCCCCCGTGCCTCTACAAGATCCACACTCACTTGTTATTTCGATTCCGCACATTCCTCCTTCGTCTTCTTCTCCGGCTTCTTCCTCTCCTCCAGAGCCAATGCCTCTGTCCTCACCTTGTCCTGGTTCCTCTGTAGTCCCTGTGTCCACCTCCACTAGTGATCACCCTCAATCCTTACCCTCGCTACTCCTATCGCCTCAAGCCATCCAATGCAAACCCGCTCCAAAAGTGGTATCTTTAAACCCCGTCAAGTTCTTAATTTACATGTCACCAACTCTTCTCTAGCCTCTCGAACCATCATCTTTTGCTCAAGCCCAAAATTCTCACCGCGCATGACCATGAGTGATGAGTATGATGCGCTTCTTCGTAATGGTACATGGACTCTCACCCCCTCTCACCCCATGCAAAACATTATAGGGTGTAAGTGGGTCTATCGCATTAAGCAAAACCCCGATGGCTCGATTGCTCGCTATAAAGCTCGACTTGTGGCTAAGGGTTTTCATCAACGCCCGGTCTTGACTACACCGAGACATTTAGTCCCGTCAAACCTACTACCATTCGGCTTATCCCGAGTTTGGCCCTCCAACGACGGTGCTTACGCCAACTCGATGTTAACAATGCCTTTTGCAAGGAACACTTCAAGACGTTTTCATGCACCTCCGTGTTTTATACATCCTCGATCCGGCATGTCTCAGAATTACGAAAAGCCATTTATGGCCTTCGAGCTCCACGAGCCCGGTATCGAGCTTGGTCTCTACTTGTCTTGATTGGCTTCATTAACTCTAAATCGATGTCTCTCTTTTCTACGCCACCAACATGGGTTTACTATCTATCTTGGTTTATGTAGATGATATTATTATTACCGGTGATAACTCTATGGCGGTTCAAGCATTTATTCAGCAATTGGCCGATTCTCTCTTAAGGATCTTGGTCACCTAAATTATTTTCTGAGTCGAGGCTACATCGTCTTCGGTCTCTT
This sequence comes from Ensete glaucum, assembly GCA_021527575.1. Lineage (NCBI taxonomy): Eukaryota > Viridiplantae > Streptophyta > Magnoliopsida > Zingiberales > Musaceae > Ensete > Ensete glaucum. Next base: position 17,657,202 of record CM038553.1, read on the forward strand.
TCTCTCACGAGAAAGTATATTCTTGATTTGTTGTTCAAGACGGCTATGCAGGATGCAAAAGAGGTTGCCACTCCTCTATCCTCCGTGAATCAAGTTATGTGATGGTAGTCACGGACCCTACTCGGTTCGACGGTAGTTGGCTCCCTACAATATCTTGCCCTTACTCGACCGGATATTGCCCTTACTCGGGTAGCTAAACTATAAGTACTAACGGACAAATACTATAATCATAAGGGAGCGGGTAGCTAAACTATAAGTACTAGAGCACTTAAACTAGAGCACTTAAACGTAACTTGAAACGCACTTTCTTATGCTCATCAAGCCAAGCGGATACTTGAATGGAATTGATTACTTCTATCGGGGCAATCGGTGGGCTTGAACCGATCGACAAGAATGAAACGCAACTCCAATGGATTGAACTCGGCTTGCTTTCCCACTTACCCTTTGTGAGTTACCTTATTCTAGAAGACCTAGCAAAATCCTCCGCTAGTGTTCCCGGAAAGAAAGTAGAAAACTAGTTCCATTCTTTGACTACTTGGTTAAACTCGAGTCTTACTTACCGTTGCATTCTTATATTCACCATCTGCTTTCTCATCTAACTCAGGTTCTTTTCACTCTCCTACTTGTTATAACCAAGTCCTTCCTACAAGTCCAAGATGTCGAGAACGCCAAGCGACAAGAAGAAAAGTGGGCAAGTCACTACTAGACGCCAAGACACTCAAAGACAACTACAATAAGAAACAACATCAAGTATATTTATGATGAGCTATTATTGAAGATGTGCCCTTAAGTAATTGGTCTAGGCAGGAGCTTTGGAGACAACTAGGTTCATTCTTTTACTAATTAGTTTTATTCTTTGTTTACTTCAGATCAAATCCACTGGTGCCTTGTATGGGTCCCCAAAGGAAGCTGTAAACCAACTACTAATCAGAATTCTACTAACTCTCAACTAAGGTACCGTATTTAATAGAACTCAATCGAGTAAGAATAAAGTAAGGGTACTAAAGAACAGTTATGCCCGAGCTACTACTCACTGGACTAAAATATAACTCGGGCTACTCATCGATTCTACTACTTGTCCACTACTACTACAAATACAGATGCAACTAGACTACTACTTGGAACCACTACTAATACTTCTTGAAACAAGCTGGCTCCTATCACTCTGGTTCTGACCGATCGGTTTCTTGACTTTGTGTGGTACTACTAAATTCTCTTTAGCTAGTGCGCCTTAATATAAGGGCCACTAATGACATTCTAAATCATTCCACTAGCAACTATCAACTACACATGAATAGCTTACCAAGACCTCTTCTCACTTAACTTTCTTCACGTAATGCAATACCCTAAACCTTCTGGAAGACTACACTAGGGATTCAATCGGGCCAAGGGAACCCTAAATCATATAGTAATAAATGCATTTGTAGGCCCCGGTATGCAATGTCATGCTATCAAAGAAATAAGTGGTTAAATAGTTTGTTTGTATTGTGCCCCTATCTTGCCTCTGTAAAGATGCTAAATCATTGCTTTGAAGCCCTAAGGGAATGAGTGGAATCCTAGTCTACAAGCCAAGTGAATGAGTTGAATTGGATGAAGTTAAGGTTCATGCCGTGAATGGAAGTATTTATTGGCAAGAAGTAGATGAGCGAGTTCAAAGAGATGAGATGAGCCTTAGTTCAAAGAGGAAGCCCAGTCGGAAGTAAGTAGTTTTAGTTAGCAAGTCGATTATTCAAGTGGAGTTCTTGCCCAAACTAGTAGTGGAGTAGTAAACCCTAATTTCTTTTACTTGCCTACTTGTCCGCTTGGCCCCGAGTAACTACTTGTTATGTGTTTTCAGAATCTTGGCCCCGAGTAACTACTTGTTATGTGTTTTCAGAATTAAGTAATAGGAACCTAATTAAGTTAAGTGAATAGTTGCAGGCCGCTAGTGCCACTTATATATCGCTCTATCTCTCTCCTCTTCTCTTGCTCATCTAACTCGTAAACTAATAAAGTTATGGCTCTTTACTACTCGTATACTAGTTTCGTGGTCAACTCTGATAATCGAAACCTCGCTCAGCTTATCAAGAAGGAGGTAGTCAATAGGCACACAAAACAGGATCGGTATTCCACTCATAAACTACATGTGCTCGGACTTAATATAAGTGCAACAAATACTTCTTTCAACAAGCCCTGACTTTCTCCCATACCTCTAGCTCCTCTCATAAACTACAGTGGTCTCTGTTTCATTCTTAAATGACTTATTACTAGTTGTTAGTGAAATTATGGAATTATACCTTATGGACTGGACTACTTAGTTTAATTAAGTAATTACTACTTATGATCTTGAATTCCTACTGCTGAGTTTAATTCTTTTAGAAGAGTATCATTCTTTGCTTTAGCACTAGATGCGCTTAGTTGCATTCTTTGATTCCGAGTTCAATTCTGAATATTATATTGGTCTTTAACTCTCACTCTAAACTAGGAGCTCTCAATCCGTCAAACTAATACTAAGGGATGTCGAAACTCACACTCTCAGACTACCGAGACTACGGACTACTACTTGATCGGCTCGCTCTAACCGACCTTGCCTCTATCCCTCTTGCAACAATTCTAAATTGAAACAATACATGCAAAGGTATTAATCCTATTAGACCGATCAAAACACAAAAAGTCGACTCTGGCTACAAACTCGATTCGCTTAAGAAGAGAAGCCCGAACACGGCGAGTAACGCCGAGTAGTCTAGTTTACAGTGAGTTAGTATAGTATATTTGAGTGACAGAGGTATTCTTGCCAAGTCCGCTATGTTCGTTGATTCGTATATATGATGAAACCGTAACTGCACCACTATGCCTACTTCTTGAAACAAGACCAGGACATTCTCATTCACTGACTTAGCGGTTACTCTTGTTGACTTTAGAATTACTTTGTTGCTTCCGATCCAGGTACTACGCCTTTCCATCGAATCTAACTCTTTAACTCCTTTACTATACTAATACATACAACTACTTATCTATTTACTACTTTCCTCTTTAACTCCTTTACTATACTAAACAACTACTTATCTATTTACTACTTTCCTCTTTCACTTCTTGACTAGTAATTCATTCTTTGGTTAGCTAGTCTAGCCCCAACTCCACAGTAGTAGTAGCCGGTAGAATACTTTAGCCCTAGATACCGCGCTTCTCTTGCCGACCTCCCTCTCAAGTCACTTAGGATTAGTATATCCCTCTATGGCTCTTTCAACTAACCTAACTCAAAACTCACTGTTGACTTTAGCGCCCGAGCCTTTTGGCCGGCGAAGAATCAGTCAATCAGCAGGATCAAGCTCTTTATCCAAACCAAGAGAATCAGCGGGCTAGTTCCGCCATCACTATTAATGTGTAGCACTTCCGCTTTTCCTATATAAGGATAGTCCAAAGCAAAAGCTATCAAAATTCTATCTGTTCTAATTAAGGATTTAGTTTGAAAGATAGAGTAGCCAAAAGAAAGAGAAAAGCGTTAAAAATAGAGATTTGCTATTTCATCCATTTCGTTCTAAGGCCGAATACGAATTTCAGGAGTGGTGAGTTTACTTAACACTCATAATAGAGAAGCAAGGATGAAAACATATTAAGAACGATCTTTCCACTATACCACAAAGAGAAGAAACCCAAAGAAATGAATTAGTATATTATTAAGAAAGAAATGAATTAGTATATTATTAAGAAAGAAATGAATTAGTATATTTATTATTATTCAAGTGGAGTTCTATCAACGAGATCATAAGCTAGAGAAGAAGCTAAAGTAAGAGGCGGGACGGTAAGCAAAAGTAGGGTGGAGTTCTCGAGCATAGTCGAGAGAGGTTGTTGCGTGCTTGTGTATAAGTAAAAAGTCGTGGAGTGGGTGGAGTTTCTTTTCATACTTTTTAGTACTCGATCGTTTGTTTGTTTTATCGTATTGGATGGATGACCATTTCTAATAGGGTTAAATACGGTTGGGCTCCATTAGTTTTGTTCATAATTCCTATATAGGTCATTGATCCAACTTTTCTATGGTGTTAGAGCACAATGACCAAAAATGTCCCACGATTCTACCGAGAGTCTAGCCTTATCCAAAGAAAGAACCAAGACGTAATCAAGACATTATTTTAAACAAAAATCAAGTGGGAAGCTATTCAGTACACGAAGGCATAGGTTGTCTACTAGCCTAGTTCACATGTTTGTTTTCACTTTCACGAGCGGACAGACACGCACTCAAGACCGTGGACGGCTAGGAATACCGATACCACCGGCTATGTCATGGACTCCGCGATCCATATGGGTAACGTACTCAAAGCATAGGAAAGAACGCCGATGATGTGAGCGAGCGATGCGGTCGATGCAAAAGCCGTGTATAATCGTTTTCATAATCCGGAATAATTCAGAATGACATTGAATTAATTGAGCAAACGACATATATCCGCTAAAACGAAAAGCAAGCTTTTGAACCAAGAAATGGAGATTTGGAAGTATTCGAGAGAAGCGACCGCTAGCCTCGCCGAGAGAACAGAGGGACATGACCGCCTAATGAACGAAAGGAAAGAGCGCCGCATTAATTGCTTGCGGAATGGCGAGAAAAGAAAGAAGCCCGTACCACAATTTCTGAAATGATAGAATAGAGGCGAAATTGAATAGAGATCCTTGAATTAAGGAACGAGAATACAACCCGCTTCTTTCAAATCATTTATCTAGCATCGTTTAAGTATAGAACAAGATAAATCAAAACAAACTCAGGACCTCGGGTTGGTTTCAGCCACTCGAAAGGAGCCCATCGGTCGTCTATGCTACTTTCTTTTCTTAGTCCGCCCATACCCATACAGAGTGGCATAAGCTTTGATCGAGTCTCGTTTGCTGGCTTACAAACCGAAAGAGTAAGATTTAAATGAGACTAAATACGTTTTCCCCAACACGCCCTGTCTCGATTCATACAAACTCCAGGTGATATCATTCCGCATTCACGCCCGTTATTCAATTAATGATCCTTGCTTTCTACCATCTCTTAGAAAGTACTCATCCGGCTACCTGTAACTCCTTGTAGATCAGTAGTAATATAGGATACACTCAACTCAAGAGATATTCGCTATCTTTCTCATTAAGTATGCTTTATATTAGAATGATTTGCCATGGTGTGTTATTGGTTTGGTGATTTTCATTGCATTTTTAATGGAGAAGATCAATAAGGAGGGGGACTGCTAATTCTTCCGTTAGTACTTTTCGTGGTTTTCTGTTTTCGGGCTATGATTTATTGGGCTATGTTGACGGTTCACTTAGTTGTCCACCAGCCATGATTCATGTCCCAAGAGACCCTAGCCCAGTACCCAATTCTGCCTACAAGTTATGGCTTCGACAGATCGACTAATCCTCCAAGCCATTCAGCTCTGTTCTTTGGATCCATCGCCCGCTTGACCTCCCCTGCACCGCGGAAGCATGGAACAAGTTACGACTACTCGCGAACCGCTCTGACTCGCATGCTTGGACTACTCTCCAATCTTATGACTCTCAAGCAAGAGGGAAGTTGTATTGCTGATTACTTACAAAATATCAAAGTCATTATCGATGACCTGGCTTTGATAGGTCATCTTCTTACTGATGAAGAGATACTGGTTCACACGCTCAATGGCTTAAATCCTGAGTACAAAGAACTTATTGCTGCTCTTCGGGCGCGTGACTCTCCTATCCTCTTTGAAGAACTTTATGACAAGCTGACGGATTATGAAGCTTACTTAAAGCGGGACACCAAGCTATCGGGACCTTTGTCAGAACCTCCCATCACAGCTCAGTTCACCCAAAAACTCAAAAAGCCCAGCCGTAAATACCACAATAATACTTCAAAAGGTGTAGTCACCCAACCTCCCACTACTATGAGTTTTCATCCATCACTTCTTCCTCCATATCCTTCGTCCGTCAATTCTCGTCCAAATGTTTCATTTTCACCTCGTCGCCCCCCACCTATGAATCTACAACCCGGTTGTCAATTGTGTGACAAAATCGGTCACACGCCAAAGTTTGTCGATCGCGTCTTCCAAAGACCATCAACTTGGCCTCAAGCAAATATCTGATCGCTTTCCAAGGTCCGTCTAACTGGATTGTGGATTCTGGCGCTTCCCACCATATCACCTCTGATCTCCAGAATTTATCACTCCATAATGGCTATGGCGGCCATGAAGACGTCATCGTTGGTGATGGTAATCGAATCCCTATTACTCATGTTGGTTCTAAGACATTCCATTCTAACGACTCTTCTTTTACACTTCATAATGTTTTGTGTGCCCCTCACATCAAGCGAAATCTTATTTCTGTTTCTCAATTTTGTCAACAAAATCATACTTCTATTGAGTTCTTTCCTGATTATTTTCTTGTTAAGGACTTGAGCACGGGGGCATCTCTAGTTCGCGGCCCGAATAAAGACAACATCTACGAATGGCCGTCTACCGTGTTTCTCACCCAGCCCACAGCAAACACTTCCACTGCAGCTCCAGTCGATATATGGCATCGTCGTCTTGGTCATCCCTCAAACTCTATTCAACAAAAATTACTTTCTCGTTATTCTATTCCTGTTTTTAAATCCAGCAATGTTCTTACTCACTGTAATGCCTGTCTTAGTAATAAAAGTCATCAATTACCTTTTAGTACTTCCTCTCTTTCTTGCTCTAAGCCGTTTGAGGTTATTTATACTGATGTTTGGGGTCCTGCATCGGTTGTTTCCTTTGATAAGTTTAGATTCTATGTTGTCTTAGATTATTTCTAAGTATACATGGTTCTATCCTCTTAGTCAAAAATTTGATGTCGTTGTTGTATTCTCTAAATTTAAGAACTTAGTTGAGAACTATTTTCAAACTACTATTAAAACCATCTATTCTGATGGCGGAGGTGAATATCAAGCTCTTGCATCTTATCTATCTACTTGTGGTATTCAACATCTTAAGTCACCTCCGTATACTCCTCAACTGGTTGGTTCTGCCGAACGTAAACATCGTCATATTGTTGGTCTAACTCGCTTCATCAAGCATCTATGCCTTCGCCCGGTCTATCGCCTTTCAAATGCGGTGTACCTCATTAATCGTATGCCCACTCCAGTTCTTGATTACCACCATTTGAAAAGCTATTTCAAAATGCCCTAACCTACACACATTAAAAGTTTTTGGTCATCTGTTATCCTTGGTTACGCCCCTACAATTCTCATAAACTGCAACCTCGATCTCGCCCTTGTATTTTCATCGGATATTCTCTTGAACATAATACTTTTCGGTGTTATGATCCTCTATCTACTAAGGTATTTGTCTCCAGACATGTCACTTTTGTGGAGTCTGTCTTTTCCTTTCGAGATCAAGGTCATTGTGCCATCCCATTGAGTTCCTCTACTACATCTTCCTCCTCCCCCGTGCCTCTACAAGATCCACACTCACTTGTTATTTCGATTCCGCACATTCCTCCTTCGTCTTCTTCTCCGGCTTCTTCCTCTCCTCCAGAGCCAATGCCTCTATCCTCACCTTGTCCTGGTTCCTCTGTAGTCCCTGTGTCCACCTCCACTAGTGATCACCCTCAATCCTTACCCTCTGCTACTCCTATCGTCTCAAGCCATCCAATGCAAACCCGCTCCAAAAGTGGTATCTTTAAACCCCGTCAAGTTCTTAATTTACATGTCAGCACCAACTCTTCTCTAGCCTCTACTGAACCATCATCTTTTGCTCAAGCCCAAAAATTCTCACACTGGCGTACAGCCATGAGTGATGAGTATGATGCGCTTCTTCGTAATGGTACATGGACTCTCACCCCCTCTCACCCCATGCAAAACATTATAGGGTGTAAGTGGGTCTATCGCATTAAGCAAAACCCTGATGGCTCGATTGCTCGCTATAAAGCTCGACTTGTGGCTAAGGGTTTTCATCAACGTCCTGGTCTTGACTACACTGAGACATTTAGTCCTGTCGTCAAACCTACTACCATTCGGCTTATCCTGAGTTTGGCCGTCTCCAACGACTGGTGCTTACGCCAACTCGATGTTAACAATGCCTTTTGCAAGGAACACTTATCAAGACGTTTTCATGCAACGCCTCCGTGTTTTATACATCCTCGGATCCGGCATGTCAGAATTACGAAAAGCCATTTATGGCCTTCGTCAGCTCCACGAGCCCGGTATATCGAGCTTGGTCTCTACTTGTCTTGATTGGCTTCATTAACTCTAAATCGATGTCTCTCTTTTCACGCCACCAACATGGGTTTACTATCTATCTTCCGGTTTATGTAGATGATATTATTATTACCGTGATAACTCTATGGCGGTTCAAGCATTTATTCAGCAATTGGCCGACCGATTCTCTCTTAAGGATCTTGGTCACCTAAATTATTTTCTCGAGTCGAGGCTACATCTACGTCTTGGTCTCTTTCTCTCACGAGAAAGTATATTCTTGATTTGTTGTTCAAGACGGCTATGCAGATGCAAAAGAGGTTGCCACTCCTCTATCCTCCGTGAATCACGAAGTTATGTGATGGTAGTCCTACTACGGACCCTACTCGTCGACGGTAGTTGGCTCCCTACAATATCTTGCCCTTACTCGACCGGATATTGCCCTTACTCGACTGTAGCTAAACTATAAGTACTAACGGGACAAATACTATAATCATAAGGAGCGGGTAGCTAAACTATAAGTACTAGAGCACTTAAACTAGAGCACTTAAACGTAACTTGAAAACGCACTTTCTTATGCTCGTCAACCGCCAAGCGGATACTTGAATGGAATTGATTACTTCTATCGGGGCAATCGGTGGGCTTGAACCGATCGACAAGAATGAAACGCAACTCCAATGGATTGAACTCGGGCTTGCTTTCCCACTTACCCTTTGTGAGTTACCTTATTCTAGAAGACCTAGCAAAATCCTCTGCCGCTAGTGTTCCTGAGAAAGTAGAAAACTAGTTCCATTCTTTGACTACTTGGTTAAACTCGAGTCTTACTTACTTGCATTCTTATATTCACCATCGAGCTGCTTTCTCATCTAACTCAGGTTCTTTTCACTCTCCTACTTGTTATAACCAAGTCCTTCCTACAAGTCCAAGATCCGAGAACGCCAAGCACAAGAAGAAAAGTGGGCAAGTCACTACTAGACGCCAAGACACTCAAAGACAACTACAATAAGAAACAACATCAAGTATATTTATGATGAGCTATTATTGAAGATGTGCCCTTAAGTAATTGGTCTAGGCAGGAGCTTTGGAGACAACTAGGTTCATTCTTTTACTAATTAGTTTTATTCTTTGTTTACTTCAGATCAAATCCACTGGTGCCTTGTATGGGTCCCCAAAGGAAGTGTAAACCAACTACTAATCAGAATTCTACTAACTCTCAACTAAGGTACCCGTATTTAATAGAACTCAATCTGGAGTAAGAATAAAGTAAGGGTACTAAAGAAGTTATGCCCGAGCTACTACTCTGGACTGGACTAAAATATAACTCGGGCTACTCATACGATTCTACTACTTGTCCACTACTACTACAAATACAGATGCAACTAGACTACTACTTGGAACCACTACTAATACTTCTTGAAACAAGCTGGCTCCTATCACTCTGGTTCTGACCGATCCGGTTTCTTGACTTTGTGTGGTACTACTAAATTCTCTTTAGCTAGTGCGCCTTAATATAAGGGCCACTAATGACATTCTAAATCATTCCACTAGCAACTATCAACTACACATGAATAGCTTACCAAGCGACCTCTTCTCACTTAACTTTCTTCATGTTGGCGCACCAATACCCTAAACCTTCGGAAGACTACACTAGGGATTCAATCGGGCCAAGGGAACCCTAAATCATATAGTAATAAATGCATTTGTAGGCCCGGTATGCAATGTCATGCTATCAAAGAAATAAGTGGTTAAATAGTTTGTTTGTATTGTGCCCCTATCTTGCCTGTCTGTAAAAGATGCTAAATCATTGCTTTGAAGCCCTAAGGGAATGAGTGGAATCCTAGTCTACAAGCCAAGTGAATGAGTTGAATTGGATGAAGTTAAGGTTCAGTGCCGTGAATGGAAGTATTTATTGGCAAGAAGTAGATGAGCGAGTTCAAAGAGATGAGATGAGCCTTAGTTCAAAGAGGAAGCCCAAGTCGGAGTAAGTAGTTTTAGTTAGCCAAGTCGTTATTCAAGTGGAGTTCTTGCCCAAACTAGTAGTGGAGTAGTAAACCCTAATTTCTTTTACTTGCCTACTTGTCCGCTTGGCCCCGAGTAACTACTTGTTATGTGTTTTCAGAATCTTGGCCCCGAGTAACTACTTGTTATGTGTTTTCAGAATTAAGTAATAGGAACCTAATTAAGTTAAGTGAATAGTTGCAGGCCGCTAGTGCCACTTATATATCTGCTCTATCTGTTCTCTCCTCTTCTCTTGCTCATCTAACTCTGTAAACTAATAAAGTTATGGCTCTTTACTACTGTATACTAGTTTCGTGGTCAACCCCTGATAATCGAAACCTCGCTCGGGCTTATCAAGAAGGAGGTAGTCAATAGGCACACAACAACAGGATCGGTATTCCACTCATAAACTACATGCTCGACTTAATATAAGTGCAACAAATACTTCTTTCAACAAGCCCTGCTTTCTCCCATACCTCTAGCTCCTCTCATAAACTACAGTGGTCTCTGTTTCATTCTTAAATGACTTATTACTAGTTGTTAGTGAAATTATGGAATTATACCTTATGGACTGGACTACTTAGTTTAATTAAGTAATTACTACTTATGATCTTGAATTCCTACTTGAGTTTAATTCTTTTAGAAGAGTATCATTCTTTGCTTTAGCACTAGATGCGCTTAGTTGCATTCTTTGATTCTGAGTTCAATTCTGAATATTATATTGGTCTTTAACTCTCACTCTAAACTAGGAGCTCTCAATCCGTCGAAACTAATACTAAGGAGGTCCGAAACTCACACTCACAGGACTACCGAGACTACGGACTACTACTTGATCGGCTCGCTCTAACGACCTTGCCTCTATCCCTCTTGCAACAATTCTAAATTGAAACAATACATGCAAAGTGTATTAATCCTATTAGACCGATCAAAACACAAAAAGTCGACTCGGCTACAAACTCGCTTAGTGCTTAAGAAGAGAAGCCCGAAGTGGTCGAGTAGTCTAGTTTACAGGTGAGTTAGTATAGTATATTTGAGTGACAGAGGTATTCTTGCCAGGTCCGCTATGTTCGTTGATTTGTCTATATATGATGAAACCGTAACTGCACCACTATGCCTACTTCTTGAAACAAGACCAGACATTCTCATTCACCGACTTAGCTCTTGACCGACTTTAGAATTACTTTGTTGCTTCCGATCCGGGCTACTACGCCTTTCCATCGAATCTAACTCTTTAACTCCTTTACTATACTAATACATACAACTACTTATCTATTTACTACTTTCCTCTTTAACTCCTTTACTATACTAAACAACTACTTATCTATTTACTACTTTCCTCTTTCACTTCTTGACTAGTAATTCATTCTTTGGTTAGCTAGTCTAGCCCCAACTCCCGTAGTAGTAGCACCGGTAGAATACTTTAGCCCTAGATACCGACCGCTTCTCTTGCCGACCTCCCTCTCAAGTCACTTAGGATTAGTATATCCTCTATGGCTCTTTCAACTAACCTAACTCAAAACTCACTGTTGACTTTAGCGCCTGAGCCTTTTGGCCGTGACGAAGAATCAGTCAATCGGAGGATCAAGCTCTTTATCCAAAACAAGAGAATCACGCAAGCGGGCTAGTTCCCATACTATTAATGTGTAGTGGCAGCCACTTCCGCTTTTCCTATATAAGGATAGTCCAAAGCAAAAGCTATCAAAATTCTATCTTCTAATTAAGGATTTAGTTTCGAAAGATAGAGTAGCCAAAAGAAAGAGAAAAGCGTAAAAATAGAGATTTGTTTCATCCATTTCGCTCTAAGGCTACGAATTTTCAGGAGTGGTGAGTTTACTTAACCGTCATAATAGAGAAGCAAGGATGAAAAACATATTAAGAACAGGATCTTTCCACTATACCACACAAGAGAAGAAACCCAAAGAAATGAATTAGCATATTATTAAGAAAGAAATGAATTAGTATATTATTAAGAAAGAAATGAATTAGTATATTTATTATTATTCAAGTGGAGTTCTATCAACGAGATCATAAGCTAGAGAAGAAGCTAAAGTAAGCAGGGACGGTAAGCAAAAGTAGGGTGGAGTTCTGTCGAGCATAGTGTGAGAGAGGTTGTTGCGTGCTTGTGTATAAGTAAAAAGTCGTGGAGTGGGTGGAGTTTCTTTTCATACTTTTTAGTACTCGATCGCTTTGTTTGTTTTATCGTATTGGATGGATGACCATTTCTAATAGGGTTAAATACAGTTGGGCTCCATTAGTTTTGTTCATAATTCCTATATAGGTCATTGATCCAACTTTTCTATGGTGTTAGAGCACAATGACCAAAAATGTCCCACGATTCTCGAGAGTCTATCCTTATTCTAGCCTTATCCAAAGAAAGAACCAAGACGTAATCAAGACATTATTTTAAACAAAAATCAAGTGGGAAGCTATTAGTACACGAAGGCATAGGTTGTCTACGCCTAGTTCACATGTTTGTTTTCACTTTCACGAGCGGAACAGACATCGCACTCAAGACCGTGGGCTAGGAATACCGATACCACCGGCTATGTCATGGACTCCGCGATCCATATGGGTAACGTACTCAAAGCATAGGAAAGAACCCGATGATGTGAGCGAGCGATGCAGATCGATGCAAAAGCCGTGTATAATCGTTTTCATAATCCGGAATAATTCAGAATGACATTGAATTAATTGAGCAAACGACATATATCCGCTAAAACGAAAAGCAAGCTTTTGAACCAAGAAATGGAGATTTGGAAGTATTCGTGAGAGAAGCACGACCGCTAGCCTCGCCGAGAGAACAGAGGGACATGAGCGCCTAATGAACGAAAGGAAAGAGCGCGCATTAATTGCTTATGGAATGGCGAGAAAAGAAAGAAGCCCGTACCACAATTTCTGAAATGATAGAATAGAGGCGAAATTGAATAGAGATCCTTGAATTAAGGAACGAGAATACAACCCGCTTCTTTCAAATCATTTATCTAGCATCGTTTTAAGTATAGAACAAGATAAATCAAAACAAACTCAGCAGACCTCGGGTTGGTTTCAGCCACTCGAAAGGAGCCCATCTGGTCGTCTATGCTACTTTCTTTTCTTAGTCCGCCCATACCCATACAAGAGTGGCATAAGCTTTGATACGAGTCTCGTTTGGGGCTTACAAACCGAAAGAGTAAGATTTAAATGAGACTAAACGCTTTTCCCCAACACGCCTCTCGATTCATACAAACTCCAGGTGATATCATTCCGCATTCACGCTTATTCAATTAATGATCCTTGCTTTCTACCATCTCTTAGAAAGTACTCATCCCACAGTAACTCCTTGTAGATCAAGAGTAATATAGGATACACTCAACTCAAGAGATATTCGCTATCTTTCTCATTAAGTATGCTTTATATTAGAATGATTTGCCATGGTGTGTTATTGGTTTGGTGATTTTCATTGCATTTTTAATGGAGAAGATCAATAAGGAGGGGACGCTAATTCTTCCGTTAGTACTTTTCGTGGTTTTCTTTTGGGGCCCCTTCTTTCACCCGGACGAATAATAGGCTTGTTTGACTAGAATGATGGTGAGGCTATTATTCTTGCAATTGGCTCTTCGGATTTGGCCCACGCAGACAAACTATATCCCGGATCCCGCCAGCACTCTGCGTGTCGATCCGGAGGAATACAGGATATATAAGTATTGAGTATCGACGGCTTACTATGCTAACAAACTCAACCAGAACTAAGGATCGAACTTCATAAGTCATAGAACCAAACGAACGGAATGAAAGGCGTAAGAATGCAGAGAAAAAACGAGTACGCATTTCTAAGAAGAAAGCGGTGCCTAACGAATTAGTAGTAGCAAAGGCAAATGGTAGTACTAGGTTCTAATGGTATCTTCCCTACTTAAATGGTTTCTACCGGACAGGATACCTACCGGACTAGATATGCTACTTGGGGAATCCAACTCGAAATACATAATTGCCTTACTAACACAATAAAAGACTAAAATGCGCAACACATACTAAAAGACAAAGCGTGACGTTACGCACTCGAATCAAACAAGAGTATATGCGAGTTTGACTCTTATACCCCCGCCTTAAAGTCTATCGCCTACATCTCATGTCTAATAGGTTGACTTTCCAACTTATACTCGTCGCCGTTCTTCCCTCCGTGCTTTCAATTACTATTACAATGGAACTAGGAATAGAGAATACGTGTAAGGTCAGTCCAGATCTACTAATTAACTCTCAACTGGGCTTATCCCACACGATGCTTCCGCTAGTGTCCGTGTTCCTTTCTTTGCTTTGATTTAATTAATCTTTACACCTACGAGCTTGTCTTTACCTAACTTTATTGTGTATTGATAGCTAGTGGCCCGCCTATCCCTTAGTTAAGTATGCTTTTCCGGGTTCATGTTCATAGGCACCAAAATTGTATACGACTACGCAAGGATCATTCTGTATATAAAACTTCATTGGTGTGTGTTGTTCGAGATCTACTTCACGGTGGTGCGTGATAAATACCCTTACGAGCTCACGCCTCTAGGGCACACACAGCAAGAGAGATGAGATTGCAACTCTACCGGACACTTTTTCCTTCCTCGTATTATGGTATCAAATAGTTTCTATGATTGATACACCAATAGGATATACTAAAAAGAATAGAGGGCCCCGACTATATATATATATGTTTACTATGTATTTGTTTCTACGGATAAATAGGTTTGGTCAAGAAGTAGTGCAATGTCGATAAGTCCGGTTTCGATCGATCCGCTTTTCCTATCTGTTAGTTTAATCCCGACACTAGCATCCTGCTTCCTTTTCTCATTCTTGTACTACCGGTTCTTTAGTGACTTGTCTCTTTCTTTGATGCGAGGTGTGGTCTACGTGCCTTACAATTGTAACAATAGAATCAAAAGGTATAACGCATTGGGACAACGTGGTCTTGCCTCGGTCTAGTCGAAACAAAGCTCGTCCCTCGTTCGTGCTTGGCTTGTTCCCAGCCTACGTCTTGCGTAATTCACTTAGTCTTCGAGGACCATTGGGACATTAATCAAGTGCGCCTGGGACATGGACGGACCGGTCGGTGGAGTGGACATGGACCATCTACGCATGGGATAGAGGTAATTGTTTTCCTTCTACACATGGGTGAATGATCCATGTTGTCCTAAGTTTCCAACCGGATGGTGCTATGACTATGAATGACCCGGAGACGAGTTGATGACCGCTCTTGACCGATGCGCGAATCTAACGAACACGAGGCCCACCAAGAAGTAAGTGGTGTGTGAATGACCAAGCAAAGACGATGAGGAAACCCTACTTGCGTTATTAGTTAATGACCGTGATGCGCGAACTTTCCTTTATTTCAGAATGAGGTACCTCAAAGACCGAGCCCATACCATAGGACAATAGCAAAGAATTCGTTTTCGACTTTAAGACGGATGACGCCTGGATTTCTTACGACATCATTAAGAGGGCGTCGATCAGATCATAGGTTAGTTGAAAGAGAGAGGTTGGGGGCTTAATGTTGCCTCCAAGTATGAGTTCAAGAATCATTGTTCGTGTTAGTTTCATCCCCATTCATTCTATTTCCTTTGTAGATGTTTTCTCATTGTAACAATATATATAATGGAATCCGATACGTGGGTATACTATGTTGCGCGGTGTTCAATAGAAAACTATAGGGTGCATGCGGTGTTGCCATCCATACTAGGTTTTGTTGTGTCGGTGCTATGACCGAATGAGCGATACCACCGTAAGAAGGTAGGAACCATAGGAATAGAATAAGGTAGGAGCAAGTCACTAAGTAATCCAATAATTCATTGATGCATCACAATAGAGTCCAAAGCTCAAGAATTGCATCATCGGTTTCAAAGCAAAGTAATAGAACCATTGGTTCCAAAGCGAGTAAGATAATTAGTACGCCCAAAGTCCTGTCCTATAGTAGGGTAGTTTTGCTATTAATACAAAAATATAGTTAGTAGTGGGCCGTTCCATCAATATAGTATGGCGGGCACGGTCTAAGAATGAGAAGTAGACCCTATAGCTATGAATGATAGTTGAAATAAGGCCATTTAAGTAAGAGTAGAAAGATCCGGATGTTACGGCTAAGTACTCACTTACTAATGTCGAAAACCACTCAATAGTTAAAAGAATTGATAGCAAGCGGAGAGAATCCATCAAGTCGATTATAATAAAGCACGAAGTCGAACTAAGAGCTACCCACCAATCACTATACCCCTATCAACAAACGGAATCGACCTTACCGAACTGCACTAAATGTGGAATTACCCCGTGAGTTTTGTCGCTTGTTCTTTTACTAATAGGTGTCGGAATTAGTCTACCCATGAGTCATTCTCTACATACCCCATTACATTCATCCCCATAATTACCTGCATCATCCAAAGTAGCATGGTTCCGCCCAAGCCTTAATCACTAAGTAGTCAATCTTACCCTTGTGGGTGGGCATTCAATCTTACCAGCTCCGCCACGCCTTCATCATGATTTAGATAAACATAGGGCCTATACCCATTACTTTGTTTATGTATTGCAACTGAGATTCAACGCTGAATGAAGTAAAGTCGTCAACTTGCATTGATTGTTTCATTTGAATTTACAACTCAAACAGACTTGCGAAGATAAGAGCTTGTTCCGAGAGTAACCCTTATTAGCATTAGCATAACTAAACTTCACCTATGACTGGATCCGCTCCATCTAATAGCTTACTTGAGATTGGATTCAGATCTTGCTTGTGTTGTGTTATCTGCAGAAAGACGGACTTACTCAACTACCTATCGCCGACAACTTTACTAGTTTCGGGTCCAATTAGGGGTCAATTCCATTCAGCATTTCACTTTTGGGGCTTTGGAGTGTCTTCTTCCAAGCAAAGTGTTCTATACTCAACTAAGCCAATGAATACTAGACTCAACTAAGACAATGAATATTATACTATAAAACATTATGCAAATCAAACTTCACTTTCTAATTGCGCCAAGTACCGATTAACGCTTCTTCACTCATCGCCAACACCGAAATACTCTAAATCTCTTGCCTCGCCTCCCTTCCTTTACTTTGTGTGAAGCATTATTCCTTCCGTTGGGCCATAGCCATAATGCGGTCAAGCATCGAGGCGAATCGGGTTAGATTGAGTCTCTTTGGCATTTGTTTTCCACCGCTCTGTCTAAATAAAAACCCAGCCTATATGGAGGACAAGTAATCAAGTTGCTTTCAAGATCTAGTTTATAAGATTTATCAAGGTATAGTTAAAGTTTTTTGGGCCAAAATTATGCCACAATGTTTAGATTGAGCTTTTCTTTTAAATTGTTAAGCTTTTGGAGTTTAATGTTCAAGGCATGCTTTTCTTTTCTCCGTAAATAGATGCGACGCACGATGCATGTAGTTCCTTCTTTCATTCTACTATCCTGCTATTGAAAGATAAGAGTTTGTGATTAAGAGGTTTCGTAGTCTTGGCAAGCATTTTGTGGAACTAGCTATACTAAAACATCAAAAGGGCTATGCGTTTAGTGTTTTCTTGCAATTCATGGATGTGTATTATTTGTTAGAGTTCATGATT
The DNA here is from genome assembly GCA_021527575.1 of Ensete glaucum. Lineage (NCBI taxonomy): Eukaryota > Viridiplantae > Streptophyta > Magnoliopsida > Zingiberales > Musaceae > Ensete > Ensete glaucum. The sequence goes on from CM038553.1 coordinate 17,674,886, forward strand.
AGAGATCATTGAAGATGATTTGTTTCCATTGGTCATCCTTATAAATGATTCTATTTGCTTTAATCTTCGTTGTTTTAATATTTTCACTTATATTTGATTCAGGTTATTTCACTTATCAACATCCGTAAATACCCTAGAATCTTAGCAAAATTTGAGCAAATCGAACCCAAAAGTTTGACAAATTTAATATTTAATAATTCATAGAAACTGTACCAATTTGACCTTAAATAAAATGTTCAAGAGAGAGTTTCTTCTTTACTGTGATTTGCAAAATACTCGAGATCTGCAGATATAACCGAGCTAATTTTCCCTGTTAAAAAAATAAAGACTTGATGCTCATATTTTTGTTTGTTTCCATTGACTTTAGCTTCAACTTTTTTTGAATGCTTAAATATCACATAATAATTATATGCTTGTTATTTTGGTTCTTTGAGGGATTTGTTTGCTTATATTGTTTTGAGTTTGAGATGACTTCGTTTCATAACATTTTATAGTTTAATACTGGATGTTATTTTTTGTTTTACTGACATCTACTCATCGTTGCATTTCATTGAAATTGCATGTGCATTTTGTCCTTGCCACATTGTCATTTAAAGGCAACAACATTTAGGTATGCCTTTGACTCTTGTGTCGGGTGTCGTGGCATAATCATAGTTTTCCCTGATCTGGGTTACTCGAATCATAGGCTTTCATCTTAGAGGTGGAGAACATGGCTCTGACAAGGTTCGATGAAGAGGGATGTCAAGATATGCAAAATCTCTAATATAAGTGTATTCGTTACATATGTGATTTCCTGCCCAAGGTTATAACATCACTATCTTAGAAACGTATTTCTTGCTGGTTCACTCACTAATGTCTCCTACTATTTCCTCTCTTGTTCTTTGTGCATGACCTGCTCACTCGATGTCTTGTCAGACCGTGTTCGAGGAGTGTCTTTCTTGGTTTTAAGAACAAGGCTAGACTGATACTTTCCTCACACTTTGAAATAGTGATGTAATTTCCTCTTGAATGAGTTTTTCTTTGATTTTGTTTGTTCCTCTCTTGCGTTGTGACAACTCCAGTCTTGGATTTTGGATCAATCCATCCGATTTTGGCTTGATTCAAAGGATTGAGAAGGCGGACCAGTCCTTTTCTATGGTTTTGTCGGTCCTGTGGTGTTTTGGAGGAAGTATTTGTGGGTCTTTGATCTTATCTTGAAGTAGTTAAAGTCTTCAAGATTCAGAAGGTGAACACAACTTTCTTATCTTAGTGGGTTTACTCGATTTTGTTTGTTGTTGTTTTGATGATAGCATTCATGGTTTTTTTAATTTTCTTTTCTTGATGTGTTTTAATTGGCATTGCTTTGACCTCAATGTTTCTAAGGCAGCATTTGGTGCATCTTTGATCAATCTATCCAATTTCTACATTCTTCTTCAAAGATTCAAGAGTCAAGAATTCCTGACCGGTATTCTGATCTCATGCTTCACAATTGTAGAACAATTTTTGTTTCTTGAAGGGTTTATTTGGTTTTATTTGCTGCTAGTTGTTCGAGAGACAACATTCTTGATCTTCAATCGATTCTTTTAATTACTTGAGGATTCAAGAATGCAAGACTGGTCCTTCCCATCTTATTGTTTTAGATTATCACAAAATTTTCTTTTCTTGGTGTGGTTTTCTAGCTTTTGTTTGTTTTTTGTTTTGTTGCTGTTTCATCTTTTCCTTCATGCATGAAAGATTTTTAATTCTAAGAGTTGTCTGATGATTTGCCTCCTATGTTTGAAAAGATCATAATGTTTTTGGTGAAATTTCTTTCTTTGTTTTGTTTGCCTCTCTTCCTCTATTGGTTGATCTTTCTTTCCTTAGTCAATTTTAGTTGTTTGCTTAACCCCATGGGGTAGTTTTATTAGAAGCATGAAACTTTTACTCCAATCCTAGTGATATTGTTAGTCTTCTATCGTATTGTCTGTAGTCAAATATTTTGTTTTCTTTTGTGTTTTACTTTTAAGGTCAAATATTTTGTTTTCTTGCTAAGTAGTAGATGACATACTTTGTTTTAAGTGTTTCGTTATCCATATTTGATACTTTGGATATTGCTTTTTCTAAAGTTCGTCATCTTGTACCATACCGATGTATCGAGCTCAGCTCGGTATAATACAATACATATGTATCGAACGGTATGGTGTAAGGGCGCGCGGAGAGAAGAAACGTCTCCGCGAAGTCTCAACGATATTGCTAAGGCTTTGTGCCCTCGTTTCTTCTCCTCGCGTGGGGAGAAGAAATGTCACATTCTTCTCCCCATTATCATCAAAGCTTATTCTCCCATGAAGCCTCACCGAGGCTTCTTCTTCTCATGATGATCGATCGAGGGAGAGTGATCACCGATCTCTAAGTTCTTTTTTCTTCTCTGTCTTCTTCCTTTTCCCTCGGTTGATATTGCACAGCAACGATGGTTGAAATCGATTGTTACCGATTGATTTGGGGTCATAATAGGGCGGAAACAACTCTAATCGGTGGTACCGCTCGGTAGCGAGAAGTCCGCGTACTAGTCTGTTAGCAGACATATCGCTCGATACATGCGGTACCCATTAGTATTGCAACCTTGGTTTCTTTTTTATCTTCTTATTAGCCAAATGTTCTTTTTGTTCTACTTGCTATAAGGTAAGAGAAGAAAGTATATCATCATCTTTCAATTCAGGTTTGTTTTATTTATCTTATTCTTGTTTTTTTGTTGTTTTATATACCTAAAAATTATTACATTTAGGAGGCTAATTGGGAGGATTAAAAGGAAATTATTACATTAAAACTTGATCGATGGAGAGTTATGAACATGTGGTTTCTACTGGGTACGCTCGGACTTAGATCGTTATCGACTTGTATCAGACAGTAACAGTTGAAATCCCATCATTACCGACCTATACCAATAAAAAACGATCGGATTTCGACCGTTACTGATCAAGGGTTGAGATTATCCGATTTCAAAGAGTCAGGCTTAGAAAAAGATTTTTAAACCCTTTCCTCCTCTTTCAACTCATTTTACTCCTTCAATATTTCAAACTCTTTTCAATTCATTTTCACTCATATCTATCTTATTTTGATATTTTTACGCTCCTAAACCTACTAAAGCTATCATTTGTGGACTGGATCGAATTTAGGAGGGTAATTGGGAGGATTAAGAGGAAATTATTACATTGAAACTTGATCGATGGAGAGTTCTGAACATGTGGATTCAATGGGTGGCTGCATGATAATTTGAAAAATCCTGATATAAAGGTATGCAGTTCTTACTATATGTTATACTTAATTCTTAGAAGTGTTATTTCCGGTCATGTGGTTACTTAAGTGGATATTTCTTTAAATGTTCCTATTCGATTATATGGAATTTAACTTGTAAATGACACAATTATCAAAAATACCAACACTAACTTGCATAGAAGCCTCCGAAAGATGTCACTCATCAAGCTTTGAAAAGTAAAATGGGCATTCGTAAGTCCGAAGGGCATTACCAAAAACTCATAGTGGCCGTTATGTGTGCGAAGTGCAGTTTTCCAAATATCTTCAGTGCATACCCGTATCTGATGATAACCAGAACGAAGATCCAATTTAGTGAATACTTGGGCTCCCTTTGGTTCATCCAAGAGCTCATCTATGATTAGTATATAATATTTGCCTTTAATGGTGATGGTGTTTAAAGCCCGGTAATCAACACACATCCGCTATGTACCATCCTTCTTGCGCACTAGCAACACCGGCGAGGAGTAAGGGCCGTAACTTGATCGAATTACTCTAGTGTTAAGCATCTCATTGATGATGTTCTCAATCTCATCCTTCTGCAAGTGAGAATAGTGATACAGTCTCAAATTTACTGGAGGTTTGCCCGGTAAAATAGGTATGTGATGGTCATGTAGCCGGTTAGGGGGAAGCCCACGCGGGTAGGTGAAAACATATGTGAGTTCATCCAGCAATAGGATAAGCTTAGGATTTGAATTTTGCACTTTTCCTCCTTTGATGGCTGCTGGATATGCATCAAAAATCCACCATTTGTTTTATGTAGCACATTTTCATTCATTGCATCGAAACGGTGGAAATATTGCTCCGACGCTTGCCTCGCAATGTGACATGTCTCCCTTTATAATAAAACTTCATGATTAGTTTAGAGAAATTCCAAGAGATGTCACCTAATATTGTGAGTCACTCAATCTCAAGCATGGCTGCATAATCATCTATGGGTAGGAGGAAGAAATCGGCTATCACTTCTTGGTCTTGTAGGAGCAATTTTACTTGCGGGCACCGTTTATCGCAATTAAGAATTCAATCATTGGCAACCTTTACATCAAACTTGTTGCAACCTTCGATTTGAAGTGTCATATGTATAGCAACCTTGCTATTGAGGAAGTTATTTGTGTTGCCCGTATCGATGAGAATGGTGATGGGTTGTTGTTTAAGAAGTCCTCCAACTTTCATCGTTTATAGTTTAGAGTAGCCGGCCAACGCATGCACTGTATAGTCGGTCAGTTGGGGCTCTTCCTCCATGGCTTCATCTTTGGGATCAAGGCTTAACAATTTTTGGAGAAGAGGTGGCAAGTTGGATGGGTGGATCGGGTAGATGGAAGTAGGCTACGGTTTATGGTTGATTTGGGTGGCTGTTTAGGATCAGTTTAGGGTATGATTTAGAAAGGTTTTAATGAGGATGTTAGGGTTTGTAGATGAGAGAAAGAGAGTCTAAAAATCCATAAAAGATATTTCTCAAATCTAATGGAATTCAACAAAGAAAGGTATTGTGATGTGTTATCCTACCGAACAGATTTTACATCGAAGAAACGATAAATTCTTGATATAAATTCCAAAGGAAAATTTGATATAAATCTAAACCGAGGGTTTAGATGTAGTCGATATTAGTAAAATGTTTGACAAAATTTTGGCAAAGTAATGGTAGGAAAATAAGGTAAAAATGGAAGGTAGATCCTTCAATGTAAAATTCTAGCACTGCGTAATGATGAATTAAGCCACAATAAAATCCATTCTAGAAGGGATTTTTTTTAAAGATCAATTTTAGATGGAAGTTAAGATGATCTATGAAATTGTGTAAATGTTTCGGCTAAAAAGGAGAAGAAAAAAATTAGTTTTAAGAGGCAAATAGGCAGTTAAAAATTTTTGCAGTATTTCACCTTCGCAATAATGATAACATTTACGATGGTCAAAATTTACAGTGGATAAAATATGAAATATTTCTTCAACGTGTAAGGTAAAGGACTTTGTAGTATTGAAGAAGTTTGGATGATAAAAATATACCAGATCTCCAAATCAAACGCAAGGGGCAGCGGTAGACTAATTTGATCTGCGATTGGGGTGGAAGGTGGAGGCACGTGTCATAGCAATTGTGGGAATTTCTTGGGAAGGTGAGGGCGGCTAAAATAGCTACAGGGGCAACACGAACGCTGCTCTGATACCAAATGATAAAACTCCAGAATAAGCTTTATAGATTTTGATCTTTGAGAAGGATCAACCCTTAGAATGCTATAGTGATTCCTCCCTCTTAGAACTCGGCACAAGGCTGAATAAAAAATTGATCTTGCTTGATAAAAGAGAGGGGGCAATTATATCATTATATAGGATTCTAAACCCTAGCCTATGAGGTGCTTACCTAAGTAAAATTATCTCTTTGCCCCTTCTATAGTCGACCTGTCTTAGTAGGAACATGGGACGGCTATGTTGACTTTATAGCCAACCTAAGTAGGGAAAAACACTAGCCGACTAGCCCAGTGAAGGGGACGATAGCTACTAAGCCCTAAGACTCCAATCTAAACTCTAGCCACACTTATTTATATGATAGAAATGGCTAAGTGAGGTTTTATTACAATCTCACAGAATTTTGTTGATTACTTCTAGGGTGATTAGGACTCAACCCTACCGAAGTCCTATCGGTGTGATAAGATTGATATATGTAAATTATTTTATGTGTACCTTACTATAATTTTTTTTATTAATTAGATCTGAACAATGCTTTTTCTTGTTGTAAAAAGGTGTTGTAGAGAGGTGTTCTAAGGTCCTTTAATGTTAAAATTGTTGGCATAAAGAAAGAGGAAAATGGTAGCAATTGTTGTTGCCCTATGGTATGGCCAAAGGCTGCTTGCAGCCTTGGCCGAGAGCAAGGATGTTGCTCTCCACTTGGCCAAAGGCTACAAGGCCGGGAGTAGCAAGCTCTCTGCCATAGTAGCAGCCTCCCATATAGCCAAGAGTCCTGGCTGCATGGGCAACCTTGGCAGCTAGGATTTCCTAGCTGCTAAAGGTAACTCTTGGCTAGGGTTTCCTAGCCGCAAGGGGTGTTTTAGGCAGCCAGGGTGTGCTAGCTACCCATGATAGATTGAAGCCATGGAGAGGGCTGCAAAAGAGTTACTTGGGGGCTAGGGTTTCCTAGCCTCCTAAGGTTCCCTTATGGCCAGGGACTCCTAACCATAGGGGACTCTTAGTGGATAGGATTTCCTAGTCGCACAAGGAGTCCCAAGCTATCATTTTAGGAACCCTATAGTAGGGTATCCTAAAAATTCTAAAAATAATTAATTAAATAGTTTAATTAATTATTATATATCTAGTAATCCTACATGTGATGTGATGTATATATGTAATGTATGATATGGATGGATGATCATGAGCAATATGATGTGATGTATGTACATGTGATTATTATTATTATTAGAGCCTGCGAACCAATATTTTTTCTTATTTATTGTTGGGCCTACGTGCTTGTGATTATTTTATAATTACATAGAGAGATGCGGTAGGAGTGTGGAGGTCACAGTGAGACCCATGATACCGTGGCAGGAGATCACGACGTATGGTGATGCTAAGAGGATTAGGTGACGTATGGAACCAATAATGACAAGATTAACAATCACATGGCATGAAGATGCGTCAATGCATACATAGATCCTATCGAGTGATTAGGCCCATTAACTCAGGCTTAATCATATTAGGTGACGGCTCATAATCATCTGGTGTGACTTGTATATATATTATATATAATACACCTACTATATATATATATATATATATATACGATGTAGAATATATTAAATATATATGTGTGTGACATGACAAAAAAAAACCCCTCATACGGTAATATTAAGTCGGTGAGCGTGAGACAATAAGATTGACCCACGTAGCTTTCCAATCATTATAGGAAGAAATTGAATCACGATATAAGTTGAGTTAGTTGAGTCACTCAAGGCTCACCTATCTACGTAACCGAGATCTTGCCTATGACATAGAGATGTCATCGGTAACCTGAGGACATGGTATGCTTGGTGGTATGCTTGGTCGAGTCACTCGAGAGTATATCATTAAATCAAACTCATCTTGTAATAATGGTGACGACTTAGCTTAACTTCATGATTGGTCGATTGAGAGAGAAATCGACTGTTGGCGATCGATTGAGAGAGAAATCCATCGTCGGCGGTCGATTGAGGAAGAAATAGGGAAGAAGAAGAGAATACCTCGATTGTCGCTCATGGTCGCCGTGGTCGCTCTCGCGAGGAGACGGAGCGTCTCCCCGCACGGGGAGAAAGATCGAAGCGACGTCGCCCCATTTCTTTTATTTTTTAATATTTTAATATTATATGATAATATATTATATTATAAAAATATTATATTATATTTTAATACTGGGCGATATGCACTATGCATACCACTCGGTATCGATATTTGGTCAATATGTCGGTACACTGGTATGGACCGGTAAGTCAAACCTTGGTATTTCTAACTAGTTTCTTGGATAGAAAGAAAATACATGATTGCTATCTTTAATACATTATCAAGTATTATGGTTAGTAGTCAACCACTTATACTTGTATATCAAGTCGTATCATATGCATTACGTGAACAAATTTGTGTTTATGACATGATGTGAAACTGGAAATTTGTAATTTTTACTTTGCCTTGATTACGTCAATATGAAGCATGCTTACGAATGACATCATCCTTTAATTTAAGCCTCCTCGATAGAGTGTTGTTGATGCTTCAAGCGGTTTGAGCATGTCCGCCCGTGAGCTTCGTGTTTTCCTTGTTATGTAGGTTGGGCAATTATTGAAGATGATCACGTCTTTCTACTAAGGATGCACTGGCTGATATAGTGGACCAATTACCGACAAGTTTAAATCTTGACCTCGCCTATCATTTTTGTAGCTTGTCTCTTGTCTTCACCATCGTGTTTATTTGCCTCTCGTTTTCTTGCCATATGTTTCTATTTCAGTTATTTTCTTTCTTGATTTTTGTAAAGAAAAATTGGTCTGCCTCCATTGGAGATATAGATAAACGGTTCACTAAAGAACACAACCAAAAGCTACTTAGTCCATAATTATTTAGCCAGTCTTATAAGTTATGTTGACTTTTCTTTTTCTGTTTTGAAGTTTTTGAACTATAGCAGTTTTCTAATAAAGAATTCATTACTTTTGGCACGCTCTTTTTGGACAAGGTACATGATTTTGATGTGTATTTTCAATTCAAATTTCTCTCTGTTGCTTAATCCTCTTTTTAATATGTCACGGTAAATTATGTTTTGACTTATAGATATGCCCGTGAGTTTTAACTTTTATTTTGGTTTCGAATTTCTCCATCTTGATTTATTTGTTCAATTTTGTCCAATAAAAAAAGCAACTTGTCACTTATGTTTGATGTTTGGACTAATTTGCTTATGATGAATGAATAAGTAACTGATGGTAGTACCATTGAAAGATCTAGTTGACCTAAGTAGCAACATAAATTTTGCAAACGACTATAAGTTGGGTATTAGAGGAATACGAAATTGCTTTATTTTGCTGATGCAATTAAAATAATAGGAAGTTATTAGACTAAGTAGTGTGGTTTTGAGGAGGACAATCATAGTTATTGGTCTAAGTGATACTTCTCATCTTCCTTTCACTAGACAATAGGATTTCTATAATGTAAATTTGGTAGAACATACTTATAGATATTTTAGAAATGTGAAACCTGTAAGCTTTTTTATGTCAGATGATTTCTCTTTTTATTTTTTATACTTTTTTCTGGAACATTTTGAGGAATGATGACCAGTGAGAATTAATCATGATATCAATTAATTGACTATTAGACTTAATAATGTGTATTAAAAATGTTTCAGTAGATTTGCCATTGTTGCTAGCTACTATATTTATAAAATAATTTTATTTAGCGTCAATCATTTATCTGGAGTAAAGTGGATAAATTGCTATTGCCCTCAGAATTCAGATTTAATAATTTAGGGATTGGCCAATAGTTGGATCAATATTTTTTATGATAGAACATCGAGGTTTGTTTATTATGGTATGAGGATTCATATGGTTTACATGACTTATCAATAAGCTAGGATTCTATTGGACTGTTTAGTTTAGGGCGATCTAGAAGATTATAAACATTGGTTTGGATAATTTTCTTTAAATCTAGAAGATTATAAAAGAAGAAAGAAGAAAGAAGAAGAGGAAAAAGAAGAAAAGGAAATTGAGGGAAAAGAAGATTTCGGGCATCGGCGGTCGATTGAGGGAAAAGAAGAAAGAAGAAGAAAAGGAAAAGAAGAAAGAAGAAGAGGAGAAGAAGAAAGAAGTACCTCATTTCCCCGCACCGTCCTCGCCAGGTGCCGCCGCCGCTTACGAGCTATTTTCTCCGCGAGGAGACAAAACGTCCCCTGGGAGAAAGATCGAGCGACATCGCCTTTTTTAATATATTAATATTTAATATTATATTATAAAATATTATAATATATTTTAATGTGTTAGGTGGTATGTGTATGTATCCAATACTAATACCATATTGGTACCGAGATAATCTCGACACGAACCAATATGTCAAACCTTGTTTTTAACAATGTATTTTATGCCTCTAATTTATTTAATTATTACAATTATGATGGTAAAGCATATATTAATTTAAACTGATTAGGCTCTATTAGTTTTGTTGATTGAGTATTTGTAATAATAAGGATTTGGGTGCCTTGGGTCATGGTTCCACCAACTAGCCACAAGTATTTGTCTGTAATGTTGTACACGAAGTCTGCTATTGGCACACTTAGCTTTATGCATGACATGTAAAAGCATTATGCTCATATGATGCTTGATATGCCAAGACTTTAATAGTTATGTTTGATTATCGATAATTATAATGAATTAACAAAGTTATTCAGTTCTCATTTTAATATGACACTAACTAGTTCCACATTGAGGATTGCTATTGAACTTGGTTGGTATATGCGAGTACTACGTCAGCTTGAGCTTAAGTGTTTTGGGCCACACGGTAGGGCCAGGCTAGTATATCCATTGAGAGATGACAATTATAATTAAAGAAACAAATAATTTTATAACTATGTAGAGTAGTAGACTTTGTAGGAAAATATTGCTTGTAGACAAATACTTGTGAGTTTGTAATGTCCATGGGTGTAATTTGTATATGGCTTTATAAAGTATTTTCTTGAGCAGTTGCTTGTGGATCCCGTGGGAATTGTTTTTTCTGGCTCGTTTTCTCTTTTGTAAGTCTATGGGACTCTAGGAGATCTCGGGGAGGGCTAACCTTTGCGGACGGACACGCATGGGTGTCGCACGGCTTAGGCAAAATCAGCTAAGCCCATGACAGGGCGGCACCGGGTTGGATGGGGTTTCGGGTATATGTCGGGCGTAGGCTTTCATCAACAATTGAACTTGTCTTACATCCGATACCTTGGGAACCGTCATTTGTGGACTTGCGACCATTCTTACAACCCTCTAAAGTGCCGATTCGCTCTCTTTCTCTCTTTTCTTTGCTGCACTTAAGGTATTCGACGAATTGCTTGTATAACTTCCCGCTTTGCAAGACGTCGGGATTTGTCCGTCGCTCATTTCTAAGCTAATCAACTTCTTCTTTGCAGGTCCTACGGGACCTTACAAGGTTGCAAGAGGGCTGACCTTTTGTGGACAGATAATGCTTTGGGCGTTTCATGACTTAGGCAATCCCAGCTAAGTCCGGAATACTGGGCAAGGTTGCTTCACGACTTAGGCAATTTTAGTTAAGTCTTCGAGAGTGCTGCTAGGGTGTCGCACGGCTTAGGCAAATTCAGCTAAGTCCGTGACAGCCTGTTTTGTGACTTTATGTCATATTAAGTTAGCATATTCAACGATTTTCTTTTCATTGCTTTGAGGTAGGGATATATATATTTCGAATTAAAGGGCTAAAAAACTGAGGTAGGAATAGCAGCCTTGTTTTTTGCTTTATCAAAGTCGACAGATGAAACTTATTTGATTTCACATTTTGAGATCATCCACTGCCACCATCTCGAACATCCTTTGCTTCCTTTGCTCCGAAGGTAACTCTCTCCTCATCGGTGCAGATATATCTCTTCTTACTGTCAAACGACAGTCTCTCGTCGATGTCGAAGCTAGAGATTTCTAGTGCATCGGCTTTCTCTTCCTCCGTTGGACCTTGTTGGCTTTCTCAATTCCTCTACCGAAGCATTCTTCTGCATGAGGTCATCTTCCTTGTGCACCACCACTGTCGCATCAGCTCCAACAAGCAGCGGCACCTTGCCTACCCCATCTACAGTAGACGATGGCTTCTACACCTGCTCGCCGGCGCCATCCCTCCTGCAGCCTCTGTTGTTCTGTTCTCTTTGCTGAGAGTACCAGTACGGGCCGTCGCTTATCGTCTCTCAGTGCTCTATAGAGAGGGCACAACAAGTTCTTTCTCGTTGTCAAACGACAGTAAATCTACGATCGTAGCGCTTCTCTCGCTGCCACCATTGTTGCCACGCAACCGCGTTCGTCGTCCTTTGCTACAACCCTTGCTCTTTGCCGTTGACATCACCGTCAAAGTCAATTATAAACGCCAACCACCGCCGTCTTCACCGCTTGACAACACGCAGCCTTCCTTCCTTCGCCATTGGCATTGATTCAAGATCGACATCCTTAGTTCAAGATCGGCGTCCTTACAGGAGCTCGATCTTGCGGGGGCATGATAAAAGATAAGATTTAGTCAGGATTTAGATATGATTTCCCCAACTGAATGAGGAAATCTCGTATGTTAGTTGAGGAAAATCCTTCTTCTCATTATGTATAAATAAACGATGAATCAATGAATCAAGTGGGCATTTTCATTACTTCTTCTTATTTTCAACATCAATAAGCTAAAGGCTTCTTTTCCGATTTTTGGTAGTCCTATTCAGACTTTCTTTCCTTAATTTTCCTTGTAATAGCAGTCTTGTTTTTTGCTTTATCAAAGTCGGCAGATGAAGCGACTGTTGCTATGTGGTTCAGCCACTGGTGTTGAAAACCTATTTACATTGGTTATAGTTGTTGCTACTATTGCCATAATAACATTAGCTACAGTGACTAGATGCCCATGATTGTGTGGCTGCCAGCTAGGTGATCATCTTCTGTAGTTGACAATATCTAGGCTTGCTGCCTAATGCCTAATATATGTTAGAAATATTACATGATTTTATGACATATGACATTAGGAATTATCATCTATTCTCTCCATTTTCTTTGTTCTAGGCAGTACTAGCAGTTATCATGTTTCAGTATATGATCCATGTCAGTCTGTCTGCCAACCAGTACTAGCACTAGATCAAGATTCTATATTTTGGTTTTGATGTACCATCACAATTTTCCAAAAATTTATGATATGAAATGTACCTAAAAGGAATAAATGGATTAGGAAAGAACAGTGATAGAAGAGAATTCATGAGAAAAGATACTCAAGAGGTAGGCTATTAAGGACTGGAAGAAAATATTGCAAGCTATCTAGGATAACTCGTTCTTTTGGAAATAATGATCCATTGGTCATTTGGATTATGGTGACTGAGAAGATGAGAAATTATTACGTGATAGAGAAATCCCTTGGCTAGAGGTGAATCTTACTGCCTTTTAGATATGTATGATGACAACAACATCAAAGCCATAATTTCTAACTATTTGGGGTTAGTTATATGGATCCTTTGTCGCCATTGTGATCAGTGTATTCAAATGGCGTTGTGGTGCTTCGCCTAGGTGCTTGGGCAAGGCGAGGCCCGAACACCTTGCAAAAACCCTAGGCACAACGAGCCTAGGTGCCAGGTGCCTCGAGCAAGCACCCGAGCCAAATTTGGTTGGGTTTTATCTTTAGTTTGATTGGACTTATAAGTTAGTTCAATCAAACCAACTAACGTAGTTTGCCTGACACTATCCAACTCCCTCCCTTGCCGGATCCGATAAAAGAAAATAAAGGTGAAATGAAACCTGTCATTATTAGCAACCTCGTCCAATCTTATTCGTCAGTACAACTCGACTACTGTCGTTGTAACTCGTTTATCGTGTAGCTCGCCTGCACTGCCATTATTAGCAACCTCGTCCAATCTCTCATCATACCACGAACAGTAATCATTTCACCTCTTGTAATTACCGTCTCTATTGGTCTCTGAGTATATGTCTGTACCATCTTCAACATCCTCATTTCAGCAATATAAACCATTTTTATATGTTGTTTCTGATAACTATCTAACACTTGTATTAATAAAGTATTGCTAGACTAACGATTGTTTTATAAAATTTTTCTTTTAATATCAAAGGTACCCGATGATCACACAAGACTGTTGATGTCTTTCATCGTTTAAACCATCTTGTCTTATATATGAATAATATTTTTATCAATCTCTCAATCTTGTTGAATAATTGACCCATCCTTATTGGATATGTGCTGTTATAAAATCACTAGGCTACTTATTCTAGGTGGATTATTGAAAGTTCCATAGTATGGGTGGAAATAGGTGAAGGATTGATGAGACTTAGGAGTAGGAGAGCATTGATGGTGATGTAGCTTATTTCTAAAATCTATAATGATGATGGATTAGACCATTTTCATTCTTGTTCTATTGAACATATATTGTTGTTCTGGGAGTGTATTTGTTTGTAAATTTTCTTATTTTTCTTGTTGTGTTTAGGCTGAAATGTCGGTTTGATGATCCGATTAGACTAAGTTGATCTCATTCTTAAAGCTTAAGTACGATTCCAAATCATTCACGAGTTTCAAGCATTGCTTGTTCAGTATGGATTTTGGTGAGAAATCGAGGGCGATTCTTCTTTACTATGTTGGAATCCTCGAATGTCGATTTTCAGCTTTCTCTTTCACAAATATGTTTATGTTCCCTTTGTTTTGCGGATTTCGATGATATCTCAAAAGAAGATGATAATTCATTCTTAGCAAATAATTGTGATCCTCATTCTACCTTATCTATAACAGGATGTGACTGGCCTCAAAGCAATATGCAAAGGTAAAGAATCCTACTAATGGATCTTATGAGGATATACTCAATTTCTTTTAACCTTTTCGATTATACCGATCATAGTACCTTTGAAGATTGTCCTTTTGTGTTGCAAGTTGATTGAATTTTTAAATGTCTTCAATAAAAATGAGGTGCGGAGGATGTCTCAACTGTGGAGGTAATTCTACATCATATGTCTCGAGACATCAATATTTGACAAGAATGACTTCAGATTTCGTCGAACCCCTTGACGATGATGTAGATGCGTAACCTTCATTCGATTTGTCAAGAGTACCAAAGACTATGCCCGAGCCTTGAGTCTCTAGAAGTTATCTCATCTAGTAAGAGGGCTAAAAGAAAGGAAAGAAGGGCGATAGATTGATCCGTCACTTCTTGGTTTCAAAGTCCACAAAGAACGCATATTGATGGGTGAGATCCAGCGGATGATTGAGCTTTGTGCCTTTTAGTAATCACCTAATTGTTCCATTGCAAGGTATGTGTTTTGGTACAGTTTCAAATATTTTAGGTAGTTCTTTTGTTTTTGGCCACAATAGATCGGTTGTAAAGTGACGTTCATAATATTTGAAATTTAGATGAAGCCTCACCGTAGGTGGGGATGGAACATGCGTCTGATTTTGTATAGACCAACAAAATCAATGCTCATGAATGCAGATCTTTTTCACCTTTTAGCCATGGTATTTGGTTCTCGCTTGCATGTCAATGACCTTTATTCTGTTAGAATAGAAATTAATTGGATCTCTCTTCTTAACAAGAAGATACTTTCAATGTGTTTTCGTCGCATAGATGATTCAATTCTTGGCTTTCTTCGCTACAACCGTTGCTAGCCTTGGTTTTCATGTCCGCTCTTTTTTCCAGTCTTTGAAAAGTGAGCTAGTTGAATACCACTACACGTATCCTGGTAACATTCTTGTCGGTTGGTATACTTTTATCAATGTGTGGGGAGCCCGACCTTGCAGATCTTACGGATGAATCCAGACGATGTTGACAGTTAAGATGGTTTTGGTCTCGTATGGGCGTGATATAAAGAGTTTGAATGTCGATCTAGTAAGTTTGGAACGAAAATATATTTAAAGGAGTAGGTTTGTATGTCATCTTTTTCTATACCAGTGTCATCAGTCATAAAACAAGAAGTTAAAAAGGTAATGTTAGATCTAATGTATCGAGTCCGAATTAATATAAAAAAAAAACAATGATCATAGCATTTGTTCTCAATTGTTGGGTTTGTCTGTTTCAAAGTGAAATGTCCAATTTATAGGACCTCAACCTGAGAACGTAGTAGCACTTAATGGGAGATCAGGCAATTTGCTAGGGATGTGGGGACCAGGATTCGGCTGTAGACTATTGGCCTAACCTTGGAAGACTGGAATGTGGGGGCGACAGTTTGCTTCCATACCGATAAGAGTCGAGCTAGTTTGATGCTGAGAAGCGTGGGTGCGTGCAGAGGAGAGCAATGGGAATATGGGAAAGGCTAGTAACGAGTGTATAATGATTGTTCTTATGTTCTTTCTGATAACTTAAGTCGGTAACTAATATAATCATATAAGTCAAATAAGGTTATATGTAATTTTTGAATTTACCTATGCAGTCAGTCCTGTTTACAGTGGGTGCCTTTAGTAAGACTTGCTACATAGCTTCGTTGGGTGATAGAAGCATGAGAATCAGTTATAATTATCGTTAGCTACTATTGAGCTGTTATGTTCATCTGTTACTCTAGTTAGCACGGTCATCAATCAGTGTTGGACCATTACGCCGCCCATTCACCATACTGCTTGCATGATAACAAATGTGCGTCAATACTTGTTTTCCAGTTGGCACTTACAAGGTGTAGTTAGTTACATAAGGTTAAGATAGTGACAACATGTCATTTAAATAGCTCCCACGTGTCGATTAGGTGGTTTAGCCACATGGAAATGAGGTATCTAAAGCAGTGAAATAAAAACTAATCGAGAAGTACTATTTGATTAGTATTGTCATCAATGTTAAAGACATTGGAGATGCTTAACTCGATATATTATATATAGGTCAGTATACTTCGATGAGATGTGATAAACGTTGTGGGATGATATATATGGTCCAATATGAAGGCATCATGCAATAGCACGATGAGATGGGTGGTTATACATAAAAGGACCAATGAGGCCCAATGTGATAGTCTAATAGGTTGGTATGAGGATCTACAAGGCTAAGTATAGTGACGCACGAAGGGCTAATAGACCGGGTGCGATGGCGTGGAGGGCAAGTGAGGATGGGCATGATGGTGTACAAAGGACCACATGTGATATGTAATATAAATTATAAACATAAATTTCAAAAGTTATAAACAATCGCATGATAAAAGGTCTATAATGATTTGCCACAACCAAAAGTCTCTTTAAGTGTCCACATGACACTACTGCGAAGTAATACAATAAACCAACTCTATACATTACGCTAAGAGCCTATCCAGCCATATGTCGCTCGAGTAGCTCGTAGATATTATGTTAGATGACACTCCATACTACTCTATGAGACTAAAACTTGTATTTACAAGACTGAGATAATTCCAAAAGTCAACCAAAATGAAATTACTAAGTTTATTATAAACCCTCTACAAACAATGTAAAATATAAATAAATTAAAAAATACAAACATACACAAATATTATATTGAACTAGCTAATTATAAATTTGTCCATGACACTTCCAAGGTACAATTACACAATACCTACCTAGAAAATGATCAAGATCACTTAAATGACTCTCATGTGATTCGGTATCAAACACAAATAATAGTATTGATAAATAGTGGTGATGGATCATTATGATGAGTCAGTCATGTCATTTTCACCATAATATTAATTAAATATTAGCATAATAATTTAAATATCTTGTATTGTTATACTTATACCTATTGGAAAAAATTGACAGCAAACTGTTTCTAGTTGCGTTTGACTTATACCTCACCTAAAACTCTGTCCGAAAAATTACCTACCAATTCTGAAAGATGATCTGAGCTTGTTTTGCTTCCTAACCTTTGAAAGGCAATAAGGTTAAACGGATACAGATGTCTCAATAAAAATATTTAAGTTGATTGATATAAGTAATATGTTTCAGATATAAGTCTAAATGCCTACATCATATATATATTATTTTGATATAATTAAGTTTTCATAATTATTCAGAAAAACACTAAGGATCGATAAAGGAAAATTATTACTTGTTTTCCTTGGTTGATATTGCTTGAAAAGACTTCACTGCTACCTTCTGTCACTTGGTTGCTATTGTGTCTAAGATTCTATTTGTTATGAGAGTCTGAGAGGGTACTTTTTGAGATATGTTTTTGTTGCTCTTAGTACTTGGTGTTGGTGAGTTGGTGGGCACGGTTGGATTTCTATATGGTGATTCTTAACGTCTTTATCTCTGTATGTTTAATTTTATTCAGTGATTCTTACATCTACTCTTTCTTTGAGAATGGTTAGTTGGTTTGACACCAATAGCTTCTTTTTCTATTCAACTTGATACCTTTTAAAAAAACTTAATTATCGCATCATGGAGACTCCGTTTCATTCACTCCTATGGTTAGTTTTGTAAGAAAATGTGCACTATACAGTTTAAACCATTAAATTTTATTTGACACTTCCATTTATATTAATGGTTTGACATTTTGGTTTAGGAATTATGATTGGTTTAGTTGTTTCCTCCATTTTTTTTTCATATTAACCAAATTAAATATTAAACAATATTCTAAAATATTATATATATATATATATATATATATATATATATATATATATATATATATATATATATATATATATATATATATATATATATATATATATATATATATATATATATATATATATATCTCAAACCTCTTCCTCCACTATACCTCTCCCTTCCTCTTCTCTCTTAAGAGTACGATTCATTGGGGTGTATGTCAATATACAAGTTCGAGATTATAAATCTTGTATATGTCAATATATATGTGTTATGTGTTTGATGTTATTTAACTAAAACCCAATGGTGAGCCAACCTAAAGTCTCAATTTCTCATTCCTAAAGTATGTCATTCTTTTTTATTATCTTTTAAGGAGTTAGTGTTGCAATTATTGACTGTCATATACTATATATATCCTTGTATTACTTTCGTGCTATGATGTAATTGTTTGAATATTTGAATTACGATGATGTTTACTATTAACTAGAAATTGTATTAAAACCGACACCATGTTATTTCTTCTTGGTTTGAGAAATTCTAAAACTGACATTTATTATTAGTTTGATTTGTTCTTATTTACAGTCTTAACCAAATTGGATACGCACGGCCTTAGTGATTATCTCGACCTTTCATCAAAATAATTATAAGGTTATTCTCGTAATTTACCTTAATCTTAACAAATTGCATAATGCAAAATAGTGCATCATACTAAACACCTGTTGTCTTTATTATTATTATTTTTTGTACATCACTCTCCATCTTTCCTACTGCTATCCCGACAAATATATCTGATGCATGAGTTTGAACCTATAAGGATTTATTGGATGCTTTGGTTATTTAGAGAATGATATATGTGAGATATTAGTTTTGTTTGGTTTGATGATAGATGTAATAAACTTCTCCAGACAATTTTACTTTATAGTGGTTTATCTTATTTTGCTTATAACACTTTTCTTGCAAAATCAAAGTTATTTCAGGAAACTATTGCTTATCTAAGTTATTTTATCCATATTATTTCTAGTTTTTTGATATATTCTTATGTATTTTTTTACTTTTTCGTCCGTCAAGTTCAGCACCTTTTGGAACATTGCATGATTCTATTTAGAAATATGTGATGTCTTAATGGATTACAAGATAAGAAATGCAAGTGATGTCGATTAAAAAATATAAATAAGGAATGAGATTGAGAAATTAAATATAAAACGAGTGATTATCATCTTAACGTTATCTCTTTAAGAGAATATGCTAATTTTATAAATTTTACTAATTTTATTATCATAAAGAAGGAGAGAGAGAATGAAAATGATCATGATAGTAAATATTGGTATAGGCGGGATTCTGACAACAAAGAAAAAGAAATACCAACAGAGAAGAAACTTGATAAAAACAAGATTTTAATATTGAAATTTTTTTTTTTATCAACGTCTGCTCCTTGTCTGTATCTAATTCTTATGATAAGTGAAAGTCATGCATATTCATTCTGATGATTTATGCTGGTTAAATTTGAGTTATGAGTTTCTATAGAGGATTCAATGTGAGATTTGATTATGGTAGAAAAAAAGAGTTATGACATCCTCGAGATAAACTACCTTGATTTTTATAGAAAATTGAAGATCAAAATATACTAAGAGATTTGTGGAAGTTCCTCCAATAACAAAATAGAGCCTTTTGCCTCGTTTAGTCTTTGTAATACCAGATACATATATAAATTTATATTTCCATATCTTAGTTTTACCTCGGTATATATATATTTTTGGTATTCCTTGATAATATCTTTTGGTGTTGGAAGGGCCATATTAATACTCTCGTGATATTATTATTTTTTTGTTTATTCTTTATTACTATGGAATTGTTTGCTCTTGCACATGGAATTTGATTTTGGTACACCTATATAAAGCTAGGAAAAGTTTGTAGGAGTTGCCTATTCCTAAATGCTCTTGTCAATAATGAAAAAAACTAAGAGACTACGATGTGATATGCTTATTAACTACGATTAAACAGTAACTAAAAAAGATTCATACGATATATGTATGATTTACCTAGTTTAGTGGCATGTAACCCACCAAATATATGAAGCGGAGAGTATACCTACATTTTGGATTCTACACAAACATAAATTTGATTGGAAAGTATATTTATTAAGAGTTATTGTTTGTTATTCTTGCCTAGATATTTTTTAAAAAAATCAAATTAAGCTTCTTTTGTTGGAGATTATCTTTACAATGAAAATATTAATTTATAAATATATTTTAATTAAACATTGGGTTTTGTGAGAAATTTACCCAAATACGTAAGGGTCAACTACAAAATCACTTATAGGAGTGGGATATAAATGCATTTCTTTCTCTGTTTTTTTTACGGCTCTTGTGCAAAAACATCGGAGGGTCAGGATAAATGCTTTTTGATTGAAGTGGAAAGACGTGGTTGGGTTTATTCAACCGCGATATGAGTTCGGCGTCGCTTGACCCGATTCGTCGAACCGAGTCCGAGTTCTTTTGAGTCGATGCTCGACGCCCACTATTAAACCGAGGTCGGCTTGTCCTCCCTTCACTCACGAGAAGCGCGAACACGGCGTGGAGGAATCGCTCATCGGGAGCAGGAGCAGTTTCTCGATGGAGCCGAGGTGATGCGTTTCATCCCTCCCTTTCTCCATCTTTTCAGTTCTTTAAGGGTTTCTTGCACGCCCTCTATAAACGGAGGCTTGTCCTCCTCCCCCAACCCACCCCACCCCCACGAGAAAAGCGAACCGGAGGATGACGAGGACGAGAGCTTGACACGGAGACATGGTAATGACGTAATGTCCCTTGCTCCCTTACTCCGCTTGTTGATTTGCTTCGTTAGTTCTTGAGATTGTTTCTTCAATGTTCTTTCTTGGCCTTGTCCATTCCTATTACTGTTTCCTTGCGACCAAACAAACGAGGATCGTGAGAGAATCGCTCATCGGGAGCAGGTTTCTCGATGCGAGCCGAGGTGATGCGTTTCATCCCATACTTTCTCTCGATGCAGCGGGGTTTCTTGCACGCCCTCTATAAAAGGAGGCATGTCCTCCCTTCCCCGAGAAAAGCCAACCGGGAGGATGACGACGACGACGAGCTTGACACGGAGACATGGTAATGACGTAATGTCCGTTGATCCCTTACTCACTGTTGGTTTGCTTCGTTAGTTCTTGAGATTGTTTCTTTAATGTTCTTTCTTCTAGGCTCGATCATTCCTAGTACTGTTTCCGTGCGACCAAACAACGAGGATCGTTAGAGAATCGCTCATCGAGCAGGTTTCATCCCATACTTCCTCTCTTTTCTTGACTCCATTCGAGTTGGTGAGATGATGCGTTTCAACCCATACTTTCTCTCTTTTCTTGATCCCGTTTGACTTCTTAAGGGTTTCCTAAATGCATCTCTTATGGGATTTTCACTCGGATCACTCACGAGAAACCGGACATTGAGCCCCGGAGAATCGATCGGAAAGAATATGTTTCTTGAATGCAGATTAGATGATGCACTTTAATCCTATTCTTGTGACTCCATTCAAATTCTTGTATGTTTTCTTTTTCTTATTACTTGGTGCCAAGAATTCAGAGACCAAAGAATCCCGAGCCTATGTTTCTCCTGTTTTCTTGACTTTATATTTCCTATTGACTGTCCCCAAATTCAACATCGTTTTCCTAAAAATTAAGTGTTGATATCCTGTTCCTAAATCTTGTGCAAGGTTTTCTCAGGAACTAAAAGAACATATGCAGCAAGAAACAGCTAGAAAATGCTAGTTCTTTTGACAGATTCAAAGTTCCTACTCTAAATCTTTTTCTGGGTTTTCTTTAGGTACTAAAAGAACAAATGAAGCAATAAACAGAGCCATAAAATGTTAGTTCTTTTTACAGATTCAAAGTTTTTACCCTGCAGAATTATCTCGAGAACTGAGAAGTCATCAATGAGATTCACTTAGCATTTTATTTTTCTAGAAAAGACAATACACTCATTTTTGTCGCCATGTAATTTCTTCCATAAGTAGATTCTGACAATGAATCAGGCATAATCAACTGCAAGTGAGGAATGTTAAGCATATTATTTCACTTGGGTCCCCATACTTTCTCTCTGTTCCATGTAACATGGTCTATTATTGGTCAATTCTGCTACTTCTCTTTTTTCATGGATGGTTTTGGTTGAGCTCTCATGTTATGCTTTTTAATTTTTAAAGATTTCTACATTATCTGTCATATTCAAATTATAAAGTTTGTTTTTGCATAGTTAAACACATGTAGATGTGAGAATGGAGCACAATTTGATGTCTGATTCACTTAGTCTATATGGTGGTTTTTTTCCTGCCCTTGATACATAGCTTTTTTTGGTTCATATTAATTAACTGTGTTGTAAAACATAGTGGCTGACTTGGAGATTTTGTTTCATGCTATAGTTTCTAGCTATGTTGGCGATTTGGTACTTTTCACAGTACAGGTAAATAGTATGAGCGAAATCTTATTCGCAGTTCTTTTGTTGCATCATTACTCTCTGAAATTGCCTTCCAACATGTGTTGCATGCTATACATTTTCATCTAGCATATTGCTGAAGTACATTTGTTTGCTAAGGTGTTTGAGTAGTCAAGTGTTGGTCAATTTCAAGGCGATTATACTCAATTTATACCTAAACTAACTCTAGGCTGCATCCACCATTATCAGCATGTAAACTAACTAAAGTATGATTATTAAGGCTGTTCATAGTTTTGAGTCATTTTTGCCAATAGACCAACCCATCAGTTCATAGAATTTGGATAGTAGGCCTTGCATATCCAAACTATAAAACTCAAGCAGATGAAGTCAAAGTTTGATTGGTTGTAAAGTAGGTGGGTTAGAAGTTTTAGTTTTATGGAATAAAAAAATGTCTCTTTTAAAATGAAATGCAAATATCTTTTATCATGAATAATGAATAGAAATGTTAATTGAAATGGTAATTGAACTCTTAGAAGCAATGGGTTTTGAAATGGTAATTGAGCTGATCAGGTTTGATAGGGTTTGGTTGAGCACAATGAAAAAATAGTATATCCTAATGGTTAAAATAGTCTATCCTGGGTCTCTCCTACCCCTTGTAGTTGCAAGATGTCCTGCATTGCTGTCATTAACTAGGGGTAGGTTCCCACGAATAGGATGCGAGCTTGTGCTATATAATAGTTATGCCAGTGTATAATAGAAGTTTTAGTTTTATGGAATAAAAAATGTCTCTTTTAAAGTGAAATGCAAATATCTTTTATCATGAATAATGAATAGAAATGTTAATTGAAATGGTATTTGAACTCTTAGAAGCAATGGGTTTTGAAATGGTAATTGAGCTGATCAGGTTTGATAGGGTTTGGTTGAGCACAATGAAAAAATAGTATATCCTAATGGTTAAAATAATCTATCCTGGGTCTCTCCTACCCCCTGTAGTCGCAAGATGTCCTGCATTGCTGTCATTAACTAGGTGTAGGTTCCCATGAATAGAATGCAAGCTTGTGCTGTAATAGATATGCCATTGGCAAAATTAAACTTTCAAAAATTCAGTTCGAACAACAAAGATTCAACCAAATCCCTGAATTTGAAAGAGTTTTGAGTGGGATTCGGAAGGTTCATAAAGAAATTTAATGGGGGAAGGGGGAGAGAGGGAGGGAGGGAGGGAGTGGTTTTGCTGGTTTTGGAAGAAGGAAGCAAAAGAGGGCTTTTCACCCCCCTTATATAACTCAAAACAGAACCTAGCATAACTCAAAACATAACCTAATAGGTTTTTTTCAAGTTAATGACCCAGGTTGATTGACCACGTGGTTTACATGACTGTTTAGTTTAGGGCGAATATGTTAAGCTATCAAAACCATTGGTTTGGTTAATTTTCTTTAATATAGAAGATTATAAACGAGTTAATTTTTTATAATTCGTTCATGTAGAAAGTGAAGGAAACAAAATAAAGAGTTTGTTAAATTTGTAATGAAAAAGTATAACGATTAAAATTATTACCCGTCATTATTTCATTCAATACTCAATCACCTTTCACGTGTAACCTTTTTATTGTGTTTGCTATCTATCAGCTATGATTTTAATACATTGTTATTTGTGATTGGTTTCTATGATAAAAAGAAAATAATTGGTTGCTATCTTTAATAAGTCATCAAGTATTATGGTGAGGAGTCAACCAATTGTACCTGTATATCAAGTCTGTATCAGATGCATTACGTGAGCAAATTTGTGTTTTCAACATGATGTGAGATTAAAAAATTATAATTTTTGTATTTTGCATTATGATTACTTCAATATGAAGCATGCTTACAATGATGACATCATCCTTTAATTTAGGTCACAAGGATAGAGTGCTCTTGATGCTTTAACCAGTTTGAGCATGACTGGCCAGTGAGAGCTTCTTGTTTTCCTTGCTATGTAAGTTTGGCAATTACTTAAGATGATAACTATGGCTTTCTACTAAGGATGCACCTGGGCTGATATAGTGGACCAATTAGCGATAAGTTCAAATCTCGACCTCACCGATCATTCTTTGTAGCTTATCTTTTGCATTCGTTACTTTCTTTACTTGCCTATCATTTCTTTTCTTGGCATATTTTTCAGTTTCATTTATTTCTTTTGTGGATTCTTGTAAAGGAAAATTAGGCTGCCTTAGTTGGAGATATGGATAATGTTGAATCTCGGGTTTTGATGATGAAATCAATTGATGGGTTTTGTGATCTAACCTGTGTGTTAGAGATGAGTGATGCGAGATTAACTATGACGATGAAAAGATAATACAATTTAATGTTGGGCCGGAGTCAAGTTCGGGCATCGGGTCGGGGTTCGGACGATGTAGTGGGAACTCGTCGAGAGATCGTTGGAAGCTCGCCGAAGGTTATCGAGAGCTTGCCGGGAGCTCGCCGAAGGTGATCGGGAGCTTGCCGGGAGTGCGCCAGGAGTTTGCCGGAAGATGATCGAGAGATTCGTTGGGAGCTCGTCGGAGGATGTCGGGAAGTTCATCGGGAGTTCGGAAGATCGATTGACGTGCCAGAAAACAAGAACGATGGTAATTGTGTCTTAGTATGTCGTAGTTAGCGTCATGTGTTTTGAATTCTAATTGAGTTAGATTTGGAGAAATCCAAATTAACTCAATGAGAGGTAATCGGATCCACTTAGGGTTGGATTTGAGCTTGGAAAGGGGTCAACAAGAGGTAAGTTGGGTACGAAACAATACGGGAAAGTACTATTCCAGGATTCTCGATAGTAGTACCATCGGTAGGCGGCTGGTGGTAGTACCGTCGGTAGGCGACCTGTGGTAGTATCGGCAGTAGCTAATTTTTCCTGAAAAGGGTGTATTTTGGCTCCATTTTTTGAAGCCAATTAGGGTTTATAAATACCCCAAGTATTCTTGCATTGGATAGCAAGAATGTAAAGAAAAAGACATGAAAATTTTTGGAAAAATTCTGTAAAATTTAAGAACTTCCCTTGTGTGCTTCAAGCATAAAGTAAGTTGAAGGGAAGAGTGAAAAATTATAAAGGTTCTTCTCCTGAGCCTGGGAAAAGGAGAAAGGTGTAAAGAGTTCTGATCTTCGCACGTGAAAGAAGATCATTAGTGAACACCGGCAGGCCTCGATGAAGGAGGACTCGGGAAGTGGACGTAGGTCAAATTGTTGACCGAACCACTATAAATTCTGTGACCCTTCCTTGTTCTCTTTTATACTTGTTTTTTATTTTAACATTCCTTAACTAAATCGAGATTCTTCATTTGGTTATGAGTTTATATCGCTCTCAAATTTGATCTTGATGGGTTATAAGTAAAACGCTTTTGGTTTCGGATTTTACTCAAGTATAATTTTCAAACCAAGTCTCTTAAAAGACTTGCACTAATTCAAACCCCCCTCCCCCCCCTTCTTAGTACCAACTCGGTCCTAACAGATAAAACAATTCACTGAAGAGCACAACCAAAAGCTGCTTGGTCCATAAATATTTTAACATTCCTTAGTTTAGTTTTCTTTTTTCATTCTGATTTTATTTCATACAACATCTTAGTGGAAGTAGAATTTTGCATATTTTATTTTTACTATAAGGCAATCTACCCCTTTTAAGCTGCATTCTTCCTGATGGTTTGGATATGAGGAATTTGATCGAAAATGACTTGGTTCAGATCAATTATCCCTCATAGTCTACTTGCCATCAAAACCTACTCCAACAGTTAGATCCTACCTAAGTCTTTCACTTAGAAGATAAAAAGAAAAAGAATAAAGAAGTTGGTTTCTAAATTTGAAATGAAAAGCCTAATATTAGATTTGTCTATCACTTCTTAACCGTCCATTTTTATACTTCATTCCACGAATCCTTGCATCTCTTCTTCAGTCAAAAGCTTCATTGTTGTTGATACTACAAACACTTCCTTGTTTCTTTCTTTGTATAGTGTGGTTACCATGAGGACGTGAAGTTTAACAAATTCCACTCATAACGTAGCCCTTTGCTTGTAGAACATGTTGTCTATCTCATCGAATACGAGTTGTGGACTCCAAATTGCTTGGTTGAGAGGTGCGCTATCAGTCCATGTAGCTAAACCATAAAGGTTCTTTGGTGCTGCTTGCTCAATAAAAACCCAGCCTATATGGAGGACAAGTAATGAAGTTGCTTTCAAGATCTAGTTTATAAGATTTATCAAGGTATAGTTAAAGTTTTTTGGGCCAAAATTATGCCACAATGTTTAGATTGAGCTTTTCTTTTAAATTGTATTGTTAAGCTTTTGGAGTTTAATGTTCAAGGCATGCTTTTCTTTTCTCCGTAAATATATGCGACGCACCATGCATGTAGTTCCTTCTTTCATTCTACTATCATGCTATTGAAAGATAAGAGTTTGTGATTAAGAGGTTCCGTAGTCTTGGCAAGCATTTTGTGGAACTAGCTATACTAAAACATCAAAAGGTGATGCGTTTAGTGTTTTTCTTGCAATTCATGGATGTGTATTATTTGTTAGAGTTCATGATTAGAGATCATTGAAGATGATTTGTTTCCATTGGTCATCCTTATAAATGATTCTATTTGCTTTAATCTTCGTTGTTTTAATATTTTCACTTATATTTGATTCAGGTTATTTCACTTATCAACATCCAGAAATACCCTAGAATCTTAGCAAAATTTGAGCAAATCGAACCCAAAAGTTTGACAAATTTAATATTTAATAATTCATAGAAACTGTACCAATTTGACCTTAAATAAAATGTTCAAGAGAGAGTTTCTTCTTTACTGTGATTTGCAAAATACTCTGAGATCTACAGTATAACCAATACCGAGCTAATTTTCCTGTTAAAAAATAAAGACTTGATGCTCATATTTTTGTTTGTTTCCATTGACTTTAGCTTCAACTTTTTGAATGCTTAAATATCACATAATAATTATATGCTTGTTATTTTGGTTCTTTGAGGGATTTGTTTGCTTATATTGTTTTGAGTTTGAGATGACTTCGTTTCATAACATTTTATAGTTTAATACTGGATGTTATTTTTTGTTTTACTGACATCTACTCATCGTTGCATTTCATTGAAATTGCATGTGCATTTTGTCCTTGCCACATTGTCATTTAAAGGCAACAACATTTAGGTATGTCTTTTCGATGCAGCTGTGGATTTATGGTTTATACACTGAAGTTCTATTTAGTTAGTTGCTTTCTAATTTGCATTGGGTTTATTCATTTAGCTTATGAAGAGGTATGCTTGTTTATATCTTTGGACACTATTAGATAGTTTGCTTACATGTCCATCCCATATTGTAGATCTACTATCTATTTTGATTAAATGCCTACAATATGAGACAAGTAGTATCAGAGTTGCCATATTTATTTCTTCTAATTATGAATTCTCATATCTGATTTCTATGGAGTAATTTTTGCATGCATTACCATGATTTGGCTTGACATCAATCTGACCCGTTTTGTTAATCCTTATAGGGCTGCTTGGATCCTTTAAAGAATTTATTGACGATAGGACAAGTGTAGTGTACTAGATCTTTTCTAACCATTTTATTACATTTAACCAGTTTTTTAGTCTGTTTCTACATCAAAACCGTGGAACTTCTGAGCTTCAACAATAGCATCTTAAGTCTGTCAGTATCCATAAATAAACATTATTCTCTCTTTGAACATGTAACATGTTAATTCTTAACTTGAAGGATCCTTTTATTTTTCCTTTTTCTTTTGATGATCAAGTGTGCTTGATAAGTACGTTTAGCAAAAGCATAATTTCAACAAGAACAACTTCTATAATATCTTTGCAGTTAGTGGAATAAACATGATTTGCTCTTTTGCACATATTTTTGTAGTTATTGTGGAATGAAATTTCATGTAGTCAGTTGGTTTATTAGCTCTTTTGTGCTATTAATATGAATACTATCTTTTCTCACATTTTCAGGTTGTCGGTTTTGGTTCTTAGTTGCATGAAGTTCCCATCTATAGCCAAAGTGGCCTTTCAGATTTTCATGGTTTATTGCTTGGTTACAAATTTGATCAACCTCTATAAGCTGATATTAAGTCATAACTGTTAGGAGAAAAACAAGTCTCCGATACCAGTTCAAAGAAGCAAGAAAGAATAAAACACAAATAAAGACACGATTACGTGGTTCACTCAAACTATGATGTCCACAGCACGCTTCAGATCTTTATTATAAGGAGAAAAATTAATGTGTAAAAACACTTAGTTCTCATCGACTCAAACTCTTGGCGCCTCGCTCTACATGCCCTTCTCAAGAGTGTGTACACCAAGGAAAGAGAGATCACATGTAACCCACTAATGTAAATAGCCCTTAACAACCCTTAGTTTTATTCATAAATCAGAAAATTGGTTGTAACTTCTTTTACTAAGTCAAAGGTAACTTTTAACAACACTTTTACTAAGTCAAAGATGACTTCTAATGATAGCGGGATGGTTTGTCAAAAAAGTTAAAAGCTAGTTGTAAATTGTCATTTTGTCAACTAGAAACATGTTGGCTTTGTTGGTCAAAACTTACTTGAGGAGTTACTTTATTGTATTATGATATATGCATCAACCTCCTTGCTAGCCCACTTCCAATTTAGGACTAATGGGGTCTCACAACCTCTTCATCTCAAATGTCGTCATTGTTCTAAAATTTATCATTTTTAGGCAGTATTTTGGCACACAGAACTACAATTATGGCTCTGTATTTCATATATCTTTACTATCTACAGGTTTCTTATTCTTTTTCTTCCATTAGAACTATAAACTTCATCATAGGATTTGATTATATGGACATCAAGAATAACAGTTTAATCTTGTAATTGGTTTGTCACTGTGCTTGCTTGATTTAGTTTCTTTCTGTTACCATTTTTTAATTGTTTAGTTGTAAAACTGATTTAAAATAGAGGATACATTTGTTGATGACCAATGACACTAATGAACTTGGAATCCATAAATATTTTAGCACGAGTTTAAGGACTAGATGCACATGAGCATCTTAATCATGCATACGTCGTAGGATGACTTCCTTCTATTATACACTCTCATCGAATTAGATTTCCAATGATTTAACTGGTGCAAACATGGATGTGAGTGAGAGGCCGGTTTGAACCAAATAGGCAGCTCTCATGATTTAATGGAATCCCATTTGAAGCACTTGCCAAGAGAAGCGTAAAAGCGGAGGGCATTAATATAAGTCACTCTGTTGAGGACCCAAATGTATGGACATCATTTGTAGAAAATGATGGCGATTCAAAGACATGAATTGAGAGACTTGAAATGCTTCTTCGATCTCAAACCACTAGGAGTATATAGCACTCCATCTTCCAATGTGCATGGGCACACTTCTTGGCTCTATTCTCGCATGGTCTTGAGCATTCCTTTAATCTTAACGAGCATTCGAGAGTGTTAGAAGGCCAAGTTAATGTCCGAGGGTTCTCTTTTTTCTGAAGTAAGACAGCCACGAAACGAGCAACCGATCAATAAAAATCTGGAAGGTAGTGCTAATGACATTGAGAGTGGTAGAAGGCCAAGTTTGAGATCCGGTTCGCAACATTAATTGAATGAAACATTGTCTTTCAGATATGGATTATATTGAAAGAGAATAAATTGTGAATTCTTTGGTGATGCTTCCTTAGAATCTTTTGATTTCTACAATTTAAATAGGGTGGAAAATAGGAAGATGCAGGTCTAAAGGCGGTTCAGGACTCAATCAAGACATGCTGGATGGGTTTATGCAAGCAATAGGTGGAGGTCATGAGGAGGTTAATGTCGACAAACTTTTTAGGCATGATTCATCTAGCTACCGGTAATGTGATCGGCAATTTATTTATCCTCGGGTTAACCGCTTGTCCTGGCAATTTAAGTAACTATGGATGTATTATGCGATGAGGTTTAAGCTTCAACAATTATGAAACATGGACTGATAGCACTCTTATCGAAGGGATGGGTAATAACATGTAAGTATATTCTTTCGCTTTTGTGAAAAGAATAAGAATCGATGAAATCTTTTTCGTCCTTTGAAATCATGATATCTTGATCGGTTTTCTTTTCATTATCTTCTTGGGTACCTTATGTTTGTTTTTCTTATTGATAATATTCTTTTCATGATTCCAACATCATTTGGATAATGGATGGTTTGTGCATGATTTTTGTGCTGTATGAATTTACCTGAATTTAAGTTATACACCATTTTTTTTTTATCTTTTCTAGTGACCTATACTATATTTATGTGCACTTTCATATGTATGGACACACGGACTATTGTTCTTACCAATGTTGATCATTGTGAAGGATGAAGCTACAACATTGAGGTCACTAGTTCGTAAGGCGTCCTTTAGTTCTTTAACAAGAATGTCTTTACTAACTATCAACTCTTTTATTATAGAAACTTATTTGATTTCACATTTTGAGATCAACTTTCTATAGGAGCTTTGTTGCCACTTTGAAGTCCCGAAACAAATTTGAAATGGGTTGGATTCAGGTCTACTACCCATTTATAGGATTCTAGTTCAGCTCTCTATTTGTTTATGTGTATGGGCAGCCGAGCTTGAAGAAGCAAAAGTCGCTCGAACTTGGCTCAATTGAAAAGAAAGACGTGGGATTTTATCAAGATCAAAGTTGTCCAAGTTCCAAGGTGGTCACCGGTGGTAACACCTTGAGTGTAGGTTGAAGATTTACGAGGTGGTCGCTTAAGAAAAATATTATAAAATAATATTATTGCTTCTATATATCTTAAAATGTAAAAATATTTTTAATGTAAGTCCTTTGAAAGCGTTTATGTTAGATGATCTCTGCATTAAATTTTCTGGAGATCACATAGGACAAGAATTAAGATCATTGATTCATATTGGACATTTTTATCATAATCCTAAGATAGATTTTGACTCATGATTAATACTAGAATTACCCACATAGATAAAAACAAAAGAAGAAAAACATATTAAAACAATTAGGATCCAGTGACATGCATCATATATGGAAACACAAGCATAATACTGAGGATGTAGTAAATCAATATTCATTGTGATTATTGTTTTTTTTGTTTTTACTTTTTTATATTCCTTCTCTAGTTTTCTCTTCTATTCCTTGTTTGTTAGTAGAAATTTCTTTTCTTCTTGCTATTACTATCATTATTGCCCTCCACAATTTGATTTCCTCCTAACTATAGGCATCCTCTTCCTCTTTCCTCAGTATGGTAAGGTATACTTTGTTGATTGCTATTGCTTTTAAGTCTAGAATACCTTGAAATACTATCATTAGTTGCATTTTGAAAAGAAGACACCATGCAATTTGAAACAAAAGAAATAAAAAGGATGTTTGAAGAGTTCATGATTTGAAGATGTATTCTTGTATTGGAGGATCCTGAGATAGGCCTCAGGATGAGAAACCATGTTCAATTTATCTGGAAAGCACTCTCACGCCTTTGAATCATTTTATATTCATTTGAATGTCTTTATGAATGAGATGGTAGGCTAGAGCATGTGATTGCATAATTTCATTGTTTAAAAAAAGGGTGTAGAACTCACGTGGACTTAGGTAGCTTAGAAGCCTTTTATATTTGTACACTAGTCTAGTTGAGATTGGATGACCACTTAATTTCGAACCAATCTCTAAATAACTAGCTGATTTGTTTAAGAACATGCTTAAATGTTGTAAGGATCAACGTGTAGTTAGTTTATTTATGGGCTTTATTGTCATTATCCCATCACCATATAACTTTCAAATTCATTCAATTCTATTCACTGCTTCTACCATTCCTTAATTTTTGAGGATATCAATAGGATACTAACAACATGTGAATCTCAGTATCAATAAGCTAAAGGCTTCTTTTCCGATTTTTGGTAGTCCTATTCAGACTTTCTGTTTCCTTAATTTTCCTTGTAATAGCAGCCTTGTTTTTTGCTTTATCAAAGTCGACAGATGAAACTTATTTGATTTCACATTTTGAGATCATCCACTGCCACCATCTCGAACATCCTTTGCTTCCTTTGCTCCGAAGGTAACTCTCTCCTCATCGGTGCAGATATATCTCTTCTTACTGTCAAACGACAGTCTCTCGTCGATGTCGAAGCTAGAGATTTCTAGTGCATCGGCTTTCTCTTCCTCCGTTGGACCTTGTTGGCTTTCTCAATTCCTCTACCGAAGCATTCTTCTGCATGAGGTCATCTTCCTTGTGCACCACCACTGTCGCATCAGCTCCAACAAGCAGCGGCACCTTGCCTACCCCATCTACAGTAGACGATGGCTTCTACACCGGCGCCATCCCTCCGCACTGTTCGTTTTCTTTGAGAGTACCGACGGCCGCCGCTTATCGCTCTCTCTCTCTGAGAGGGCACAACAAGTTCTTTCTCGTTGTCAAACGACAGTAAATCTACGATCGTAGCGCTTCTCTCGCTGCCACCATTGTTGCCACGCAACCGCGTTCGTCGTCCTTTGCTACAACCCTTGCTCTTTGCCGTTGACATCACCGTCAAAGTCAACTATCGTCAACGTCAACCACCGTCAGGTCTTCACCGCGGTTGACAACACAGCAGCTTCCTTCCTTCAGTTTCATTGGCATTGATTCAAGATCGACATCCTTAGTTCAAGAACAGGAGCTCGATCTTGCGGGGGCATGATAAAAGATAAGATTTAGTCAGGATTTAGATATGATTTCCCCAACTGAATGAGGAAATCTCGTATGTTAGTTGAGGAAAATCCTTCTTCTCATTATGTATAAATAAACGATGAATCAATGAATCAAGTGGGCATTTTCATTACTTCTTCTTATTTTCAACATCAATAAGCTAAAGGCTTCTTTTCCGATTTTTGGTAGTCCTATTCAGACTTTCTTTCCTTAATTTTCCTTGTAATAGCAGTCTTGTTTTTTGCTTTATCAAAGTCGGCAGATGAAGCGACTGTTGCTATGTGGTTCAGCCACTGGTGTTGAAAACCTATTTACATTGGTTATAGTTGTTGCTACTATTGCCATAATAACATTAGCTACAGTGATTAGATGCCCATGATTGTGTGGTTGCCAGCTAGGTGATCATCTTCTGTAGTTGACAGTATCTAGGCTTGTTGCCTAATGCCTAATATATGTTAGAAATATTACATGATTTTATGACATATGACATTAGGAATTATCATCTATTCTCTCCATTTTCTTTGTTCTAGGCAGTACTAGCAGTTATCATGTTTCAGTATATGATGCATGTCAGTCTGTCTGCCAACCAGTACTAGCACTAGATCAAGATTCTATATTTTGGTTTTGATGTACCATCACAATTTTCCAAAAATTTATGATATGAAATGTACCTAAAAAGAATAAATGGATTAGGAAAGAACAGTGATAGAAGAGAATTCATGAGAAAAGATACTCAAGAGGTAGGCTATTAAGGACTGGAAGAAAATATTGCAAGCTATCTAGGATAACTCGTTCTTTTGGAAATAATGATCCATTGGTCATTTGGATTATGGTGACTGAGAAGATGAGAAATTATTACGTGATAGAGAAATCCCTTGGCTAGAGGTGAATCTTACTGCCTTTTAGATATGTATGATGACAACAACATCAAAGCCATAATTTCTAACTATTTGGGGTTAGTTATATGGATCCTTTGTCGCCATTGTGATCAGTGTATTCAAATGGCGTTGTGGTGCTTCGCCTAGGTGCTTGGGCGAGGCGAACACCTTGCAAAAACCCTAGGCACAACGAGCCTAGGTGCCAGGTGCCTCGAGCAAGCACCCGAGCCAAATTTGGTTGGGTTTTATCTTTAGTTTGATTGGACTTATAAGTTAGTTCAATCAAACGTACTAACGTAGTTTCCCTGACACCATCCAACTCCCTCCCTTGCCGGATCCGATAAAAGAAAACAAAGGTAAAATGAAACCTGCCATTATTAGCAACCTCGTCCAATCTTATTCGTCAGTACAACTCGACTACTGTCGTTGTAACTCGTTTATCGTGTAGCTCGCCTGCACTGCAATATATCTTAACCCTAAACCTCGTCCACCACTATAGCTTTGTTTGTTGTTGCAGAAGCTTTGTCCGTAGCCTATGACAACCTCTTCTATCTCCTTCGTTCGTCGCCTTCGCACACTTCGTCTATCAACAATGTCATCTGTTGCCTTCGTTCGCCATTGCAGCTTCATTCGTTTGTAGCTGTAGTTTTGTTTGCTACCCTCTGCTTCCCCCACCTTCTTGTTAATTAAACTACCAACGAATGAGCAGCAACTCGTTTAGTGCAATTTAAATATATTTGTTGTATCTACAATATCGTAGGCAATATGTGATGGAAATTGAGAAAGTGATTGAAGAAAGATTGAACTGTATGTTTTATTCCTTCACTCAACACCTATTTATACAAGTAAGAGGGAGGATAAGAAGATTAGGAAGGGAGGGTTTCCCTCAACAATCTAACAATTCTGCTAATGTTGTTACAAACGATTTTATCTGTTAACATACTCCCGCAAGATCGTGCACCTATCAAGGACGCCAATCTTGGACCTATACAGTGAAAATAATTTACAGATTCATTTCCCAATTAAGCTCTGTAGCAGCAGTTGCAATAGAGCGATACTCAGCTTTAGTAGTTGACCGAGCAACTGTCTTTTGTTTCTTGGAATCCAGCTGATTGGATTGGCTCCTAGGAAGATGATATACACAGATGTCGATGTTCGATCATTAAAGTTCTCAGCCCAATCACATCAACATAAGCATGAAATTGGAGTGGAGAGTGTACTTTGATTTATTAGATGTTCTATCCCATTCCAATCAGAGGTTGGTGCCTCCTATAGAACAACAATTTCTTTTAGGGCTTCAACTGGACCAGCTTCAGGCACAATTGTCCCCTGCTTCTAGCAAGCTCTCTGGCATGAAAGAAGAGACGCATAGGGGGTTTGCTCAGTTGGTGAATCGGTTTATCGATGCACTTGGCCCCACCAGATTTTTTCGGATCTAGCCAACGGACTTTATGCAGCACCAAAGGGACCATTGTTTGAGCATCATGTTCAACCAAACATTTTGTTTCATGAGAGAATGCAATGAGGGCCTTATGAGGGTCACATCCTCTTGAGCTACATATGCATGCACGTTGGTCCGAACTTGGAATCCATAAATATTTTAGCACGAGTTTAAGGACTAGATGCACATGAGCATCTTAATCAATGCATACTGGTCGTAGGACTTCCTTCTATTATACACTCATCGAATTAGATTTCCAATGATTTAACTGGTGCAAACATGGATGTGAGTGAGAGGCACGTTTGAACCAAATAGGCCTCTCGATTTAATGGAATCTCATTTGAAGCACTTGCCGAGAAGCGAGAGGGGCATTAATATAAGTCACTGTTGAGGACCCAAATGTATGGACATCATTTGTAGAAAATGATGGCGATTCAGACATGAATTGAGAGACTTGAAATGCTTCTTCGATCTCAACACTAGGAGTATATAGCACTCCATCTTCCAATGCGCATGGGCACACTTCTTGGCTCTATTCTCGCATGGTCTTGAGCATTCCTTTAATCTTAACGAGCATTCGAGAGTGTTAGAAGGCCAAGTTAATGTCCGAGGGTTTTTTCAAGTAAGAACCACGAAACGAGCAACGATCAATAAAAATCGGAAGGTAGTGCTAATGACATTGAGAGTGGTAGAAGGCCAAGTTTGAGATCCGGTTCGCAACATTAATTGAAACATTGTCTTTCGATATGGATTATATTGAAAGAGAATAAATTGTGAATTCTTTGGTGATGCTTCCTTAGAATCTTTTGATTTCTACAATTTAAATAGGGTGGAAAATAGGAAGATGCAGGTCTAAAGGGCGTTCAGGACTCAATCAAGACATGCGGATGGGTTTATGCAAGCAATAGGTGGAGGTCATGAGGCGGTTAATGTCGACAAACTTTTAGGCATGATTCATCTAGCAAGGCCGGTAATGTGATCCGGCAATTTATTTATCCTCGGGTTAACTGCTTGTCCCCTGTGGCAATTTAAGTAACTATGAACTTGATGTATTATGCAGTCAGAGGTTTAAGCTTCAACAATTATGAAACAGGGATTGATAGCACTCTTATCGAAGGGATGGGTAATAACATGTAAGTATATTCTTTCTGCTTTTGTGAAAAGAATAAGAATCAGATGAAATCTTTTTTCATCCTTTGAAATCATGATATCTTGATACTGGTTTTCTTTTTCATTATCTTCTTGGGTACCTTATGTTTGTTTTTCTTATTGATAATAATCTTTTCATGATTCCAACATCATTTGGATAATGGATGGTTTGTGCATGATTTTTGTGCTGCATGAATTTACCTGAATTTAAGTTACACACCATTTTTTTTTATCTTTTCTAGTGACCTATACTATATTTATGTGCACTTTCATATGTATGGACACACGGACTATTGTTCTTACCAATGTTGATCATTGTGAAGGATGAAGCTACAACATTAAGGTCACTAGTTCAGAAGGCGTCCTTTAGTTCTTTAACAAGAATGTCTTTACTAACTATCAACTCTTTTATTATAGAAACTTATTTGATTTCACATTTTGAGATCAACTTTCTATAGGAGCTTTGTTGCCACTTTGAAGTCCCGAAACAAATTTGAAATGGGTTGGATTCAGGTCTACTACCCATTTATAGGATTCTAGTTCAGCTCTCTATTTGTTTATGTGTATGGGCAGAGCTTGAAGAAGAAAAAGTCCTCGAACTTGGCTCAATTGAAAAGAAAGACGTGGATTTTATCAAGATCAAAGTTGTCCAAGTTCCAAGGTGGTCACCGGTGGTAACACCTTGAGTGTAGGTTGAAGATTTCGACGAGGTGGTCGCTTAAGAAAAATATTATAAAATAATATTATTGCTTCTATATATCTTAAAATGTAAAAATATTTTTAATGTAAGTCCTTTGAAAGCGTTTATGTTAGATGATCTCTGCATTAAATTTTCATGGAGATCACATAGAGAATTAAGATCTGTTGATTCATATTGGACATTTTTTATCATAATCCTAAGATAGATTTTGACTCATGATTAATACTAGAATTACCCACATAGATAAAAACAAAAGAAGAAAAAACATATTAAAACAATTAGGATCCAGTGACATGCATCATATATGGAAACACAAGCATAATACTGAGGATGTAGTAAATCAATATTCATTGTGATTATTGTTTTTTTTGTTTTTACTTTTTTATATTCCTTCTCTAGTTTTCTCTTCTATTCCTTGTTTGTTAGTAGAAATTTCTTTTCTTCTTGCTATTACTATCATTATTGCCCTCCACAATTTGATTTCCTCCTAACTATAGGCATCCTCTTCCTCTTTCCTCGATGGTAAGGTATACTTTGTTGATTGCTATTGCTTTTAAGTCTAGAATACCTTGAAATACTATCATTAGTTGCATTTTGAAAAGAAGACACCATGCAATTTGAAACTAAAGAAATAAAAAGGATGTTTGAAGAGTTCATGATTTGAAGATGTATTCTTGTATTGGAGGATCCTGAGATAGGCCTCAGGATGAGAAACCATGTTCAATTTATCTGGAAAGCACTCTCACGCCTTTGAATCATTTTATATTCATTTGAATGTCTTTATGAATGAGATGGTAGGCTAGAGCATGTGATTGCATAATTTCATTGTTTAAAAAAAGGGTGTAGAACTCACGTGGATTGAGGTAGCTTAGAAGCCTTTTATATTTGTACACTAGTCTAGTTGAGATTGGATGACCACTTAATTTCGAACCAATCTCTAAATAACTAGCTGATTTGTTTAAGAACATGCTTAAATGTTGTAAGGATCAACGTGTAGTTAGTTTATTTATGGGCTTTATTGTCATTATCCCATCACCATATAACTTTCAAATTCATTCAATTCTATTCACTGCTTCTACCATTCCTTAATTTTTGAGGATATCAATAGGATACTAACAACATGTGAATCTCAGTATCAATAAGCTAAAGGCTTCTTTTCCGATTTTTGGTAGTCCTACTCAGACTTTCTGTTTCCTTAATTTTCCTTGTAATAGCAGCCTTGTTTTTTGCTTTATCAAAGTCGGCAGATGAAGCGACTGTTGCTATGTGGTTCAGCCACTGGTGTTGAAAACCTATTTACATTGGTTATAGTTGTTGCTACTATTGCCATAATAACATTAGCTACAGTGATTAGATGCCCATGATTGTGTGGTTGCCAGCTAGGTGATCATCTTCTGTAGTTGACAGTATCTAGGCTTGTTGCCTAATGCCTAATATATGTTAGAAATATTACATGATTTTATGACATATGACATTAGGAATTATCATCTATTCTCTCCATTTTCTTTGTTCTAGGCAGTACTAGCAGTTATCATGTTTCAGTATATGATGCATGTCAGTCTGTCTGCCAACCAGTACTAGCACTAGATCAAGATTCTATATTTTGGTTTTGATGTACCATCACAATTTTCCAAAAATTTATGATATGAAATGTACCTAAAAAGAATAAATGGATTAGGAAAGAACAGTGATAGTGATAGAAGAGAATTCATGAGAAAAGATACTCAAGAGGTAGGCTATTAAGGACTGGAAGAAAATATTGCAAGCTATCTAGGATAACTCGTTCTTTTGGAAATAATGATCCATTGGTCATTTGGATTATGGTGACTGAGAAGATGAGAAATTATTACGTGATAGAGAAATCCCTTGGCTAGAGGTGAATCTTACTGCCTTTTAGATATGTATGATGACAACAACATCAAAGCCATAATTTCTAACTATTTGGGGTTAGTTATATGGATCCTTTTGTCGCCATTGTGATCAGTGTATTCAAATGGCGTTGTGGTGCTTCGCCTAGGTGCTTGGGCAAGGCGAGGCCCGAACACCTTGCAAAAACCCTAGGCACAACGAGCCTAGGTGCCAGGTGCCTTGAGCAAGCACCCGAGCCAAATTTGGTTGGGTTTTATCTTTAGTTTGATTGGACTTATAAGTTAGTTCAATCAAACCAACTAACGTAGTTTGATTGGATATATCTCTTCTTACTGTCAAACGACAGTCTCTCGTCGATGTCGAAGCTAGAGATTTCTAGTGCATCGGCTTTCTCTTCCTCCGTTGGACCTTGTTGGCTTTCTCAATTCCTCTACCGAAGCATTCTTCTGCATGAGGTCATCTTCCTTGTGCACCACCACCGCCGCATCGCTCCAACAAGCACCTTGCCTACCCCATCTACGACGATGGCTTCTACACCGCCACGGCACCATCCCTCCCGCACTGTTGTTCTCTTTTGCTGAGAGTACCAGACGGCCGCTTATCGTCTCGCTCTATAGAGAGGGCACAACAAGTTCTTTCTCGTCAAACGACGAAATCTACGATCGTAGCGCTTCTCTCCGCCACCATTGTTGCCACGCAACCGCTCGTCCTTTGCTACAACCCTTGCTCTTTGCCGTTGACATCACCGCAAAGTCAATTATCAACGCCAACCACCGTCTTCACCGCTGACAACACGCTTCCTTCCTTTCATTGGCATTGATTCAAGATCGACATCCTTAGTTCAAGATCGGCGTCCTCAGAGCTCGATCTTGGGGCATGATAAAAGATAAGATTTAGTCATGATTTAGATATGATTTCCCGAATGAGGAAATCTCGTATGTTAGTTGAGGAAAATCCTTCTTCTCATTATGTATAAATAAACGATGAATCAATGAATCAAGTGGGCATTTTCATTACTTCTTCTTATTTTCAACATCAATAAGCTAAAGGCTTCTTTTCCGATTTTTGGTAGTCCTACTCAGACTTTCTGTTTCCTTAATTTTCCTTGTAATAGCAGCCTTGTTTTTTGCTTTATCAAAGTCGGCAGATGAAGCGACTGTTGCTATGTGGTTCAGCCACTGGTGTTGAAAACCTATTTACATTGGTTATAGTTGTTGCTACTATTGCCATAATAACATTAGCTACAGTGACTAGATGCCCATGATTGTGTGGCTGCCAGCTAGGTGATCATCTTCTGTAGTTGACAATATCTAGGCTTCGCCTAATGCCTAATATATGTTAGAAATATTACATGATTTTATGACATATGACATTAGGAATTATCATCTATTCTCTCCATTTTCTTTGTTCTAGGCAGTACTAGCAGTTATCATGTTTCAGTATATGATCCATGTCAGTCTGTCTGCCAACCAGTACTAGCACTAGATCAAGATTCTATATTTTGGTTTTGATGTACCATCACAATTTTCCAAAAATTTATGATATGAAATGTACCTAAAAAGAATAAATGGATTAGGAAAGAACAGTGATAGAAGAGAATTCATGAGAAAAGATACTCAAGAGGTAGGCTATTAAGGACTGGAAGAAAATATTGCAAGCTATCTAGGATAACTCGTTCTTTTGGAAATAATGATCCATTGGTCATTTGGATTATGGTGACTGAGAAGATGAGAAATTATTACGTGATAGAGAAATCCCTTGGCTAGAGGTGAATCTTACTGCCTTTTAGATATGTATGATGACAACAACATCAAAGCCATAATTTCTAACTATTTGGGGTTAGTTATATGGATCCTTTGTCGCCATTGTGATCAGTGTATTCAAATGGCGTTGTGGTGCTTCGCCTAGGTGCTTGGGCAAGGCGAGGCCCGAACACCTTGCAAAAACCCTAGGCACAACGAGCCTAGGTGCCAGGTGCCTCGAGCAAGCACCCGAGCCAAATTTGGTTGGGTTTTATCTTTAGTTTGATTGGACTTATAAGTTAGTTCAATCAAACCAACTAACGTAGTTTGCCTGACACTATCCAACTCCCTCCCTTGCCGGATCCGATAAAAGAAAATAAAGGTGAAATGAAACCTGTCATTATTAGCAACCTCGTCCAATCTTATTCGTCAGTACAACTCGACTACTGTCGTTGTAACTCGTTTATCGTGTAGCTCGCCTGCACTGCCATTATTAGCAACCTCGTCCAATCTCTCATCATACCACGAACAGTAATCATTTCACCTCTTGTAATTACCGTCTCTATTGGTCTCTGAGTATATGTCTGTACCATCTTCAACATCCTCATTTCAGCAATATAAACCATTTTTATATGTTGTTTCTGATAACTATCTAACACTTGTATTAATAAAGTATTGCTAGACTAACGATTGTTTTATAAAATTTTTCTTTTAATATCAAAGGTACCCGATGATCACACAAGACTGTTGATGTCTTTCATCGTTTAAACCATCTTGTCTTATATATGAATAATATTTTTATCAATCTCTCAATCTTGTTGAATAATTGACCCATCCTTATTGGATATGTGCTGTTATAAAATCACTAGGCTACTTATTCTAGGTGGATTATTGAAAGTTCCATAGTATGGGTGGAAATAGGTGAAGGATTGATGAGACTTAGGAGTAGGAGAGCATTGATGGTGATGTAGCTTATTTCTAAAATCTATAATGATGATGGATCATTCTTGTTCTATTGAACATATATTGTTGTTCTGGGAGTGTATTTGTTTGTAAATTTTCTTATTTTTCTTGTTGTGTTTAGGCTGAAATGTCAGTTTGATGATCTGAGTAGACTAAGTTGATCTCATTCTTAAAGCTTAAGTACGATTCCAAATCATTCCTGAGTTTCAAGCATTGCTTGTTCCCGAGTATGGATTTTGGTGAGAAATCAGTAGGGCAGTATTCTTCTTTTACTATGTTGGAATCCTCGAATGTCGATTTTCACGCTTTCTCTTTCACAAATATGTTTATGTTCCCTTTGTTTTGCGATTTCGGTGATATCTCAAAAGAAGATGATAATTCATTCTTAGCAAATAATTGTGATCCTCATTCTACCTTATCTATAAGGATGTGACCTGGCCTCAAAGCAATATGCAAAGGTAAAGAATCCTACTAATGGATCTTATGAGGATATACTCAATTTCTTTTAACCTTTTCCAGTATTATACTGATCATAGTACCTTTGAAGATTGTCCTTTTGTGTTGCAAGTTGATTGAATTTTTAAATGTCTTCAATAAAAATGAGGTGCGGAGGATGTCTCAACTGTGGAGGTAATTCTACATCATATGTCTCGAGACATCAATATTTGACAAGAATGACTTGATTTCGAACCCCTTGACGATGATGCGATGCGAACCTTCATTCGATGATTTGTTGAAGAGTACCAAAGACTATGCACGAGCCTTGAGTCTCTAGAAGTTATCTCATCTAGTAAGAGGGCTAAAAGAAAGGAAAGAAGGATAGATTGATCCGTCACTTCTTGGTTTCAAAGTCCACAAAGAACCATATTGATGGGTGAGATCCATGACGGATGATTGAGCTTTGTGCCTTTTAGTAATCACCGCCTAATTGTTCCATTGCAAGGTCGTATGTGTTTTGCAGTTTTCAAATATTTTAGGTAGTTCTTTTGTTTTTGGCCACAATAGATCGGTTGTAAAGTGAGGTTCATAATATTTGAAATTTAGATGAAGCCTCACCGTAGGTGGGATGGAACATGCGTGCGATTTTGTATAGACCAACAAAATCAATGCTCATGAATGCAGATCTTTTTCACCTTTTAGCCATGGTATTTGGGTTCGCTTGCATGTCAATGACCTTTATTCTGTTAGAATAGAAATTAATTGGATCTCTCTTCTTAACAAGAAGATACTTTCAATGTGTTTTCGCATAGATGATTCAATTCTTGGCTTTCGCTACAACCGTTGCTAGCCTTGGTTTTCATGTCGCTCTTTTTTTCCAGTCTTTGAAAGTCAGTGAGCTAGTTGAATACCACTACACGTATCCCGGTAACATTCTTGTCGGTTGGTATACTTTTATCAATGTGGGAGCCCGACCTTGCAGATCT
This sequence comes from Ensete glaucum, assembly GCA_021527575.1. Taxonomy (NCBI): domain Eukaryota; kingdom Viridiplantae; phylum Streptophyta; class Magnoliopsida; order Zingiberales; family Musaceae; genus Ensete; species Ensete glaucum. The sequence goes on from CM038553.1 coordinate 17,718,066, forward strand.
TACGGATGAATCCAAAGACGATGTTGATGATTAAGATGGTTTTGGTCTCGTATGGGCGTGATATAAAGAGTTTGAATGTCGATCTAGTAAGTTTGGAACGAAAATATATTTAAAGGAGTAGGTTTGTATGTCATCTTTTTCTATACCAGTGTCATCAGTCATAAAACAAGAAGTTAAAAAGGTAATGTTAGATCTAATGTATCGAGTCCGAATTAATATAAAAAAAAAACAATGATCATAGCATTTGTTCTCAATTGTTGGGTTTGTCTGTTTCAAAGTGAAATGTCCAATTTATAGGACCTCAACCTGAGAACGTAGTAGCACTTAATGGGAGATCAGGCAATTTGCTAGGGATGTGGGGACCAGGATTCGGCTGTAGACTATTGGCCTAACCTTGGAAGATTGGAATGTGGGGGCGACAATTTGCTTCCATACCGATAAGAGTCGAGCTAGTTTGATGCTGAGAAGCGTGGGTGCGTGCAGAGGAGAGCAATGGGAATATGGGAAAGGCTAGTAACGAGTGTATAATGATTGTTCTTATGTTCTTCGATAACTTAAGTCGGTAATATAATCATATAAGTCAAATAAGGTTATATGTAATTTTTGAATTTACCTATGCAGTCAGTCCTGTTTACAGTGGGTGCCTTTAGTAAGACTTGCTACATAGCTTCGTTGGGTGATAGAAGCATGAGAATCAGTTATAATTATCGTTAGCTACTATTGAGCTGTTATGTTCATCTGTTACTCTAGTTACACGGTCATCAATCGTTGTTGGACCATTACGCCCATTCACCATACTGCTTGCATGATAACAAATGTGCGTCAATACTTGTTTTCCAATTGGCACTTACAAGGTGTAGTTAGTTACATAAGGTTAAGATAGTGACAACATGTCATTTAAATAGCTCCCACGTGTCGATTAGGTGGTTTAGCCACATGGAAATGAGGTATCTAAAGCAGTGAAATAAAAACTAATCGAGAAGTACTATTTGATTAGTATTGTCATCAATGTTAAAGACATTGGAGATGCTTAACTCGATATATTATATATAGGTCAAGATACTTGATGAGATGTGATAAACGTTGTGGGATGATATATATGGTCCAATATGAAGGCATCATGCAATAGCACGATGAGATGGGTGGTTATACATAAAAGGACCAATGAGGCCCAATGTGATAGTCTAATAGGTTGGTATGAGGATCTACAAGGCTAAGTATAGTGACGCACGAAGGGCTAATAGACCGGGTGCGATGGCGTGGAGGGCAAGTGAGGATGGGCATGATGGTGTACAAAGGACCACATGTGATATGTAATATAAATTATAAACATAAATTTCAAAAGTTATAAACAATCGCATGATAAAAGGTCTATAATGATTTGCCACAACCAAAAGTCTCTTTAAGTGTCCACATGACACTACTGCGAAGTAATACAATAAACCAACTCTATACATTACGCTAAGAGCCTATCCAGCCATATGTCGCTCGAGTAGCTCGTAGATATTATGTTAGATGACACTCCATACTACTCTATGAGACTAAAACTTGTATTTACAAGACTGAGATAATTCCAAAAGTCAACCAAAATGAAATTACTAAGTTTATTATAAACCCTCTACAAACAATGTAAAATATAAATAAATTAAAAAATACAAACATACACAAATATTATATTGAACTAGCTAATTATAAATTTGTCCATGACACTTCCAAGGTACAATTACACAATACCTACCTAGAAAATGATCAAGATCACTTAAATGACTCTCATGTGATTCGGTATCAAACACAAATAATAGTATTGATAAATAGTGGTGATGGATCATTATGATGAGTCAGTCATGTCATTTTCACCATAATATTAATTAAATATTAGCATAATAATTTAAATATCTTGTATTGTTATACTTATACCTATTGGAAAAAATTGACAGCAAACTGTTTCTAGTTGCGTTTGACTTATACCTCACCTAAAACTCGTCAAAAATTACCTACCAATTCGAAAGATGATCCGAGCTTGTTTTGCTTCCTAACCTTTGAAAGGCAATAAGGTTAAACGGATATGATGTCTCAATAAAAATATTTAAGTTGATTGATATAAGTAATATTTTTCATATTTAAGTCTAAATGCCTACATCATATATATATTATTTTGATATAATTAAGTTTTCATAATTATTCAAAAATTCACTAAGGATCGATAAAGGAAAATTATTACTTGTTTTCCTTGGTTGATATTGCTTGAAAAGACTTCACCGCTACCTTTCACTTGGTTGCTATTGTGTCTAAGATTCTATTTGTTATGAGAGTCGAGAGGGTACTTTTTGAGATATGTTTTGTTGCTCTTAGTACTTGGTGTTGGTGAGTTGGTGGGCACGGTTGGATTTCTATATGGTGATTCTTAACGTCTTTATCTCTGTATGTTTAATTTTATTGTGATTCTTACATCTACTCTTTCTTTGAGAATGGTTAGTTGGTTTGACACCAATAGCTTCTTTTTCTATTCAACTTGATACCTTTTAAAAACTTAATTATCGCATCATGGAGACTCGTTTCATTCACTCCTATGGTTAGTTTTGTAAGAAAATGTGCACTATAATTTAAACCATTAAATTTTATTTGACACTTCCATTTATATTAATGGTTTGACATTTTGGTTTAGGAATTATGATTGGTTTAGTTGTTTCCTCCATTTTTTTTCATATTAACCAAATTAAATATTAAACAATATTCTAAAATATTATATATATATATATATATATATCTCCAAACCTCTTCCTCCACTATACCTCTCCCTTCCTCTTCTCTCTTAAGAGTACGATTCATACTGGGGTGTATGTCAATATACAAGTTCGAGATTATAAATCTTGTATATGTCAATATATATGTGTTATGTGTTTGATGTTATTTAACTAAAACCCAATGGTGAGCCAACCTAAAGTCTCAATTTCTCATTCCTAAAGTATGTCATTCTTTTTATTATCTTTTAAGGAGTTAGTGTTGCAATTATTGTGTCATATACTATATATATCCTTGTATTACTTTCGTGCTATGATGTAATTGTTTGAATATTTGAATTACGATGATGTTTACTATTAACTAGAAATTGTATTAAAACGACAAACACCATGTTATTTCTTCTTGGTTTGAGAAATTCTAAACCGACATTTATTATTAGTTTGATTTGTTCTTATTTCTTAACCAAATTGGATACGCACGACCTTAGTGATTATCTCGACCTTTCATCAAAATAATTATAAGGTTAATCTCGTAATTTACCTTAATCTTAACAAATTGCATAATGCAAAATAGTGCATCATACTAAACACCTGTTGTCTTTATTATTATTATTTTTTGTACATCACTCTCCATCTTTCCTACTACTATCCCGACAAATATATCGATGCATGAGTTTGAACCTATAAGGATTTATTGGATGCTTTGGTTATTTAGAGAATGATATATGTGAGATATTAGTTTTGTTTGGTTTGATGATAGATGTAATAAACTTCTCCAGACAATTTTACTTTATAGTGGTTTATCTTATTTTGCTTATAACACTTTTCTTGCAAAATCAAAGTTATTTCAGAAACTATTGCTTATCTAAGTTATTTTATCCATATTATTTCTAGTTTTTGATATATTCTTATGTATTTTTTACTTTTTCGTCCGTCAAGTTCAGCACCTTTTGGAACATTGCATGATTCTATTTAGAAATATGTGATGTCTTAATGGATTACAAGATAAGAAATGCAAGTGATGTCGATTAAAAAATATAAATAAGGAATGAGATTGAGAAATTAAATATAAAACGAGTGATTGTCATCTTAACGTTATCTCTTTAAGAGAATATGCTAATTTTATAAATTTTACTAATTTTATTATCATAAAGAAGGAGAGAGAGAATGAAAATGATCATGATAGTAAATATTGGTATAGGCGGGATTCTGACAACAAAGAAAAAGAAATACCAACAGAGAAGAAACTTGATAAAAACAAGATTTTAATATTGAATTTTTTTTTTTTTATCAACGCTCCTTGTCGTATCTAATTCTTATGATAAGTGAAAGTCATGCATATTCATTCTGATGATTTATGCTGGTTAAATTTGAGTTATGAGTTTCTATAGAGGATTCAATGTGAGATTTGATTATGGTAGAAAAAAAGAGTTATGACATCCTAGAGATAAACTACCTTGATTTTTATAGAAAATTGAAGATCAAAATATACTAAGAGATTTGTGGAAGTTCCTCCAATAACAAAATAGAGCCTTTTGCCTCGTTTAGTTTTTGTAATACCATATACATATATAAATTTATATTTCCATATCTTAGTTTTACCTCGGTATATATATATTTTTTGGTATTCCTTGATAATATCTTTTGGTGTTGGAAGGGCCATATTAATACTCTCGTGATATTATTATTTTTTTGTTTATTCTTTATTACTATGGAATTGTTTGCTCTTGCACATGGAATGTGATTTTGGTACACCTATATAAAGCTAGGAAAAGTTTGTAGGAGTTGCCTATTCCTAAATGCTCTTGTCAATAATGAAAAAAACTAAGAGACTACGATGTGATATGCTTATTAACTACGATTAAACAGTAACTAAAAAAGATTCATACGATATATGTATGATTTACCTAGTTTAGTGGCATGTAACCCGACCAAATATATGAAGCGGAGAGTATACCTACATTTTTGGATTCTACACAAACATAAATTTGATTGGAAAGTATATTTATTAAGAGTTATTGTTTGTTATTCTTGCTGCCTAGATATTTTTTTTTAAAAAAATCAAATTAAGCTTCTTTTTGTTGGAGATTATCTTTACAATGAAAATATTAATTTATAAATATATTTTAATTAAACATTGGGTTTTTGTGAGAAATTTACCCAAATACGTAAGGGTCAACTACAAAATCACTTATAGGAGTGGGATATAAATGCATTTCTTTCTGCCTCTGTGTTTTTTTTTTACCCGGCTCTTGTGCAAAAACATCAGGAGGGTCAGGATAAATGCTTTTTTGATTGAAGTGGAAAGACGTGGTTGGGTTTATTCAACCGCGATATGAGTTCGCCGGCGTCGCTTGACCCGATTCGTACTGAACCGAGTCCGAGTTCTTTTCGGAGTCGGCTCGATGCTGCACGCCCACTATTAAACCGAGGCTGGCTTGTCCTCCCCTTCACTCACGAGAAGCGCGAACACGGCGTGGAGGAATCGCTCATCGGGAGCAGGAGCAGGTTTCTCGATGGAGCCGAGGTGATGCGTTTCATCCCTCCCTTTCTCCATCTTTTCAGTTCTTGAAGGGTTTCTTGCACGCCCTCTATAAAACGGAGGCTTGTCCTCCCTCCCCCCCCCCCCCAACCCACCCCACCCCCACGAGAAAAGCGAACCGGGAGGATGACGAGGCCGAGGACGACGAGCTTGACACGGAGACATGGTAATGACGTAATGTCCCTTGCTCCCTTACTCCGCTTGTTGATTTGCTTCGTTAGTTCTTGAGATTGTTTCTTCAATGTTCTTTCTTCTGGCCTTGTCCATTCCTATTACCTGTTTCCTTGCGACCAAACAAACGAGGATCGTGAGAGAATCGCTCATCGGGAGCAGGTTTCTCGATGCAGAGCCGAGGTGATGCGTTTCATCCCATACTTTCTCTCGATGCAGAGCAGGGTTTCTTGCACGCCCTCTATAAAACGGAGGCATGTCCTCCCCTTCCCCCGCGAGAAAAGCCAACCGGGAGGATGACGACGACGACGACGACGAGCTTGACACGGAGACATGGTAATGACGTAATGTCCGTTGATCCCTTACTCCGCCTGTTGGTTTGCTTCGTTAGTTCTTGAGATTGTTTCTTTAATGTTCTTTCTTCTAGGCTCGATCATTCCTAGTACCTGTTTCCGTGCGACCAAACAACGAGGATCGTTAGAGAATCGCTCATCAGGAGCAGGTTTCATCCCATACTTCCTCTCTTTTCTTGACTCCATTCGAGTTGGTGAGATGATGCGTTTCAACCCATACTTTCTCTCTTTTCTTGATCCCGTTTGACTTCTTAAGGGTTTCCTAAATGCATCTCTTATGGGATTTTCACTCAGATCACTCGCTGCCGAGAAACCAGACATTGAGCCCCAGAGAATCGATCAGAAAGAATATGTTTCTTGAATGCAGAGATTAGATGATGCACTTTAATCCTATTCTTGTGACTCCATTCAAATTCTTGTATGTTTTCTTTTTTCTTATTACTTGGTGCCAAGAATTCAGAGACCAAAGAATCCCAGAGCCTATGTTTCTCCTGTTTTCTTGACTTTATATTTCCTATTGACTGTCCCCAAATTCAACATCGTTTTCCTAAAAATTAAGTGTTGATATCCTGTTCCTAAATCTTGTGCAAGGTTTTCTCAGGAACTAAAAGAACATATGCAGCAAGAAACAGCGCTAGAAAATGCTAGTTCTTTTGACAGATTCAAAGTTCCTACTCTAAATCTTTTTCTGGGTTTTCTTTAGGTACTAAAAGAACAAATGAAGCAATAAACAGAGCCATAAAATGTTAGTTCTTTTTACAGATTCAAAGTTTTTACCCTGCAGAATTATCTCGAGAACTGAGAAGTCATCAATGAGATTCACTTAGCATTTTATTTTTCTAGAAAAGACAATACACTCATTTTTGTCGCCATGTAATTTCTTCCATAAGTAGATTCTGACAATGAATCAGGCATAATCAACTGCAAGTGAGGAATGTTAAGCATATTATTTCACTTGGGTCCCCATACTTTCTCTCTGTTCCATGTAACATGGTCTATTATTGGTCAATTCTGCTCTTTTTCATGGATGGTTTTGGTTGAGCTCTCATGTTATGCTTTTTAATTTTTAAAGATTTCTACATTATCTGTCATATTCAAATTATAAAGTTTGTTTTTGCATAGTTAAACACATGTAGATGTGAGAATGGAGCACAATTTGATGTCTGATTCACTTAGTCTATATGGTGGTTTTTTTCCTGCCCTTGATACATAGCTTTTTTTGGTTCATATTAATTAACTGTGTTGTAAAACATAGTGGCTGACTTGGAGATTTTGTTTCATGCTATAGTTTCTAGCTATCTTGGAGATTTGGTACTTTTCACAGTACAGGTAAATAGTATGAGCGAAATCTTATTCGCAGTTCTTTGTTGCATCATTACTCTCTGAAATTGCCTTCCAACATGTGTTGCATGCTATACATTTTCATCTAGCATATTGCTGAAGTACATTTGTTTGCTAAGGTGTTTGAGTAGTCAAGTGTTGGTCAATTTCAAGGCGATTATACTCAATTTATACCTAAACTAACTCTAGGCTGCATCCCCATTATCAGCATGTAAACTAACTAAAGTATGATTATTAAGGCTGTTCATAGTTTTGAGTCATTTTTGCCAATAGACCAACCCATCAGTTCATAGAATTTGGATAGTAGGCCTTGCATATCCAAACTATAAAACTCAAGCAGATGAAGTCAAAGTTTGATTGGTTGTAAAGTAGGTGGGTTAGAAGTTTTAGTTTTATGGAATAAAAAAATGTCTCTTTTAAAATGAAATGCAAATATCTTTTATCATGAATAATGAATAGAAATGTTAATTGAAATGGTAATTGAACTCTTAGAAGCAATGGGTTTTGAAATGGTAATTGAGCTGATCAGGTTTGATAGGGTTTGGTTGAGCACAATGAAAAAATAGTATATCCTAATGGTTAAAATAGTCTATCCTGGGTCTCTCCTACCCCTTGTAGTTGCAAGATGTCCTGCATTGCTGTCATTAACTAGGGTAGGTTCCCACAATAGGATGCGAGCTTGTGCTATATAATAGTTATGCCAGTGTATAATAGAAGTTTTAGTTTTATGGAATAAAAAAATGTCTCTTTTAAAGTGAAATGCAAATATCTTTTATCATGAATAATGAATAGAAATGTTAATTGAAATGGTATTTGAACTCTTAGAAGCAATGGGTTTTGAAATGGTAATTGAGCTGATCAGGTTTGATAGGGTTTGGTTGAGCACAATGAAAAATAGTATATCCTAATGGTTAAAATAATCTATCCTGGGTCTCTCCTACCCCTGTAGTCGCAAGATGTCCTGCATTGCTGTCATTAACTAGGTGTAGGTTCCCATGAATAGAATGCAAGCTTGTGCTGTATAATAGATATGCCATTGGCAAAAATTAAACTTTCAAAAATTCAGTTCGAACAACAAAGATTCAACCAAATCCCTGAATTTGAAAGAGTTTTGAGTGGGATTCGGAAGGTTCATAAAGAAATTTAATGGGGGAAGGGGGAGAGAGGGAGGGAGGGAGGGAGGGAGTGGTTTTGCTGGTTTTGGAAGAAGGAAGCAAAGAGGGCTTTTCACCCCCCTTATATAACTCAAAACAGAACCTAGCATAACTCAAAACATAACCTAATAGGTTTTTTTCAAGTTAATGACCCAGGTTGATTGACCACGTGGTTTACATGACTGTTTAGTTTAGGGCGAATATGCTAAGCTATCAAAACCATTGGTTTGGTTAATTTTCTTTAATATAGAAGATTATAAACGAGTTAATTTTTTATAATTCGTTCATGTAGAAAGTGAAGGAAACAAAATAAAGAGTTTGTTAAATTTGTAATGAAAAAGTATAACGATTAAAATTATTACCCGTCATTATTTCATTCAATACTCAATCACCTTTCACGTGTAACCTTTTTATTGTGTTTGCTATCTATCAGCTATGATTTTAATACATTGTTATTTGTGATTGGTTTCTATGATAAAAAGAAAATAATTGGTTGCTATCTTTAATAAGTCATCAAGTATTATGGTGAGGAGTCAACCAATTGTACCTGTATATCAAGTCTGTATCAGATGCATTACGTGAGCAAATTTGTGTTTTCAACATGATGTGAGATTAAAAAATTATAATTTTTGTATTTTGCATTATGATTACTTCAATATGAAGCATGCTTACAATGATGACATCATCCTTTAATTTAGGTCACAAGGCTAGAGTGCTCTTGATGCTTTAACCAGTTTGAGCATGACTGGCCAGTGAGAGCTTCTTGTTTTCCTTGCTATGTAAGTTTGGCAATTACTTAAGATGATAACTATGGCTTTCTACTAAGGATGCACCTGGGCTGATATAGTGGACCAATTAGCGATAAGTTCAAATCTCGACCTCACCGATCATTCTTTGTAGCTTATCTTTTGCATTCGTTACTTTCTTTACTTGCCTATCATTTCTTTTCTTGGCATATTTTTCAGTTTCATTTATTTCTTTTGTGGATTCTTGTAAAGGAAAATTAGGCTGCCTTAGTTGGAGATATGGATAATGTTGAATCTCGGGTTTTGATGATGAAATCAATTGATGGGTTTTGTGATCTAACTGTGTTAGAGATGAGTGATGCGAGATTAACTATGACGATGAAAAGATAATACAATTTAATGTTGGGAGTCAAGTTCGCATCGGGGTTCGGACGATGTAGTGGGAACTCGTCGAGAGATCGTTGGAAGCGCCAAGGTTATCGAGAGCTTGGAGCTCGCCAAGTGAGCTTGGGAGTGCGCCAGAGTTCTTGGGAAGATGATCGAGAGATTCGTTGGGAGCTCGTCGGAGGATGTCGGGAAGTTCATCGGGAGTTCTAAGATCGATTGACGTGCGGAAAACAAGAACGATGGTAATTGTGTCTTAGTATGTCGTAGTTAGCGTCATGTGTTTTGAATTCTAATTGAGTTAGATTTGGAGAAATCCAAATTAACTCAATGTCGGATCCACTTAGGGTTGGATTTGAGCTTGGAAAGGGATTAACAAGAGGTACAAGTTGGGTGCGAAACAATACGGAAAGTACTATTCCGTGATTCTCGATAGTAGTACCATCGGTGTGGTAGTATCGTCGGTGGCGGTGGTAGTATCGCGAGCTAATTTTTCTGAAAAGGGTGTATTTTGGCTCCATTTTTGAAGCCAATTAGGGTTTATAAATACCCCAAGTATTCTTGCATTGGATAGCAAGAATGTAAAGAAAAGACATGAAAATTTTTGAAAAATTAAAATTTAAGAACTTCCCTTGTGTGCTTCAAGCATAAAGTAAGTTGAAGGAAGAGTGAAAAATTATAAAGGTTCTTCTCCGAGCACAGGAAAAGGAGAAAGGTGTAAAGAGTTCGATCTTCGCACGTGAAAGAAGATCATTAGTGAACACCGAGCCTCGATGAAGGAGGACTCGGGAAGTGGACGAGGTCAAATTGTTGACCGAACCACTATAAATTCTGTGACCCTTCCTTGTTCTCTTTTATACTTGTTTTTATTTTAACATTCCTTAACTAAATCGAGATTCTTCATTTGGTTATGAGTTTATATCGCTCTCAAATTTGATCTTGATGGGTTATAAGTAAAACGCTTTTGGTTTCGGATTTTACTCAAGTATAATTTTCAAACCAAGTCTCTTAAAAGACTTGCACTAATTCAAACCCCCCTCCCCCCCCTTCTTAGTACCAACTCGGTCCTAACAGATAAAACAATTCACTGAAGAGCACAACCAAAAGCTGCTTGGTCCATAAATATTTTAACATTCCTTAGTTTAGTTTTCTTTTTTCATTCTGATTTTATTTCATACAACATCTTAGTGGAAGTAGAATTTTGCATATTTTATTTTTACTATAAGGCAATCTACCCCTTTTAAGCTGCATTCTTCCTGATGGTTTGGATATGAGGAATTTGATCGAAAATGACTTGGTTCAGATCAATTATCCCTCATAGTCTACTTGCCATCAAAACCTACTCCAACAGTTAGATCCTACCTAAGTCTTTCACTTAGAAGATAAAAAGAAAAAGAATAAAGAAGTTGGTTTCTAAATTTGAAATGAAAAGCCTAATATTAGATTTGTCTATCACTTCTTAACCGTCCATTTTTATACTTCATTCCACAGAATCCTTGCATCTCTTCTTCAGTCAAAAGCTTCATTGTTGCTGTTGATACTACAAACACTTCCTTGTTTCTTTGCTGTATAGTGCTGATGGTTACCATGAGGACGTGAAGTTTAACAAATTCCACTCATAATGTAGCCCTTTGCTTGTAGAACATGTTGTCTATCTCATCAGAATACCAGAGTTGTGGACTCCAAATTGCTTGGTTGAGAGGTGCTGCTATCAGTCCATGTAGCGAAACCATAAAGGTTCTTTGGTGCTGCTGCTTGCTATATTTCTGTCTGCTTTGCAAATAAAATCCCATTGCTGGCGAGGAGCCAAATAAACTGAAACAACATGCATTTTATGTTTCAGCTCTATTATATGATATACACTTTCTTGAACACAAGCATTTGCATGCATTGAGCATGTTCGACTTCGTCCTCCTTTAGAGCAAGACTTCTCTCCGTTTGTCTTTTCGTTGCTTTGAGGTAGAGATATATATATTTTGAATTAAAGGGCTAAAAAACTGAGGTCGAGGTGAGATGAGATGGTCAACCTCTGGCTTCTTGCTAGTAATGTTCATTTTGTCTCCTCTAGTCTCCAAGAGCTCCAAGGTGCTCTTTTTTTTTTCCCTTTATTCTTCTTGTGTACTCTGTCACGTTTTGTATTTTGTGTTTGTTGTTGGGATTTATTGGAATTCTTCATGTGGTGGAGTCACTGCTAATCCCAAGGAGCAACTTGACCTCCGAGAAACAGTAGCTTCCAACCTATTGATTTCAGATTTATTGCATGAGGTTACAAATTTTACCATGGCACAAGTTAAGAGGACTAAGGGTGCATCCAAAAAATGCAATGGTCAACACAATTTTAGAATTTAACTTATCTATTTTTCTTTTTGGATTATGTCTTGTTTTCACTACCTATCTTGTTCTCTTTATTATTTTTTAGCTTATGTCTCTTTGGCATTTGTTTTCCACTGCTCTGTCTAAATAAAAACCCAGCCTATATGGAGGACAAGTAACTGAAGTTGCTTTCCAGAAGATCTAGTTTATAAGATTTATCAAGGTATAGTTAAAGTTTTTTTGGGCCAAAATTATGCCACAATGTTTAGATTGAGCTTTTCTTTTAAATTGTACTGTTAAGCTTTTGGAGTTTAATGTTCAAGGCATGCTTTTCTTTTCTCCGTAAATAGATGCGACGCACCATGCATGTAGTTCCTTCTTTCATTCTACTATCATGCTATTGAAAGATAAGAGTTTGTGATTAAGAGGTTCCGTAGTCTTGGCAAGCATTTTGTGGAACTAGCTATACTAAAACATCAAAAAGGCTGTTGCGTTTAGTGTTTTTCTTGCAATTCATGGATGTGTATTATTTGTTAGAGTTCATGATTAGAGATCATTGAAGATGATTTGTTTCCATTGGTCATCCTTATAAATGATTCTATTTGCTTTAATCTTCGTTGTTTTAATATTTTCACTTATATTTGATTCAGGTTATTTCACTTATCAACATCCAGAAATACCCCTAGAATCTTAGCAAAATTTGAGCAAATCGAACCCAAAAGTTTGACAAATTTAATATTTAATAATTCATAGAAACTGTACCAATTTGACCTTAAGTAAAATGTTCAAGAGAGTTTCTTCTTTACTGTGATTTGCAAAATACTCTGAGATCTACAGTATAACCAATACCGAGCTAATTTTCCTGTTAAAAAATAAAGACTTGATGCTCATATTTTTGTTTGTTTCCATTGACTTTAGCTTCAACTTTTTTTGAATGCTTAAATATCACATAATAATTATATGCTTGTTATTTTGGTTCTTTGAGGGATTTGTTTGCTTATATTGTTTTGAGTTTGAGATGACTTCGTTTCATAACATTTTATAGTTTAATACTGGATGTTATTTTTTGTTTTACTGACATCTACTCATCGTTGCATTTCATTGAAATTGCATGTGCATTTTGTCCTTGCCACATTGTCATTTAAAGGCAACAACATTTAGGTATGTCTTTTCGATGCAGCTGTGGATTTATGGTTTATACACTGAAGTTCTATTTAGTTAGTTGCTTTCTAATTTGCATTGGGTTTATTCATTTAGCTTATGAAGAGGTATGCTTGTTTATATCTTTGGACACTATTAGATAGTTTGCTTACATGTCCATCCCATATTGTAGATCTACTATCTATTTTGATTAAATGCCTACAATATGAGACAAGTAGTATCAGAGTTGCCATATTTATTTCTTCTAATTATGAATTCTCATATCTGATTTCTATGGAGTAATTTTTGCATGCATTACCATGATTTGGCTTGACATCAATCTGACCCGTTTTGTTAATCCTTATAGGGCTGCTTGGATCCTTTAAAGAATTTATTGACGATAGGACAAGTGTAGTGTACTAGATCTTTTCTAACCATTTTATTACATTTAACCAGTTTTTTAGTCTGTTTCTACATCAAAACCGTGGAACTTCTGAGCTTCAACAATAGCATCTTAAGTCTGTCAGTATCCATAAATAAACATTATTCTCTCTTTGAACATGTAACATGTTAATTCTTAACTTGAAGGATCCTTTTATTTTTCCTTTTTCTTTTGATGATCAAGTGTGCTTGATAAGTAAGCAAAAGCATAATTTCAACAAGAACAACTTCTATAATATCTTTGCAGTTAGTGGAATAAACATGATTTGCTCTTTTGCACATATTTTTGTAGTTATTGTGGAATGAAATTTCATGTAGTCAGTTGGTTTATTAGCTCTTTTGTGCTATTAATATGAATACTATCTTTTCTCACATTTTCAGGTTGTCGGTTTTGGTTCTTAGTTGCATGAAGTTCCCATCTATAGCCAAAGTGGCCTTTCAGATTTTCATGGTTTATTGCTTGGTTACAAATTTGATCAACCTCTATAAGCTGATATTAAGTCATAGGTGTTAGGAGAAAAACAAGTCTCCTGATACCAGGTTCAAAGAAGCAAGAAAGAATAAAACACAAATAAAGACACAGATTACGTGGTTCACTCAAACTATGATGTCCACGAAGTACGCTTCAGATCTTTATTATAGGGAGAAAAATTAGTGTGTAAAAAACACTTAGTTCTCATCAGACTCAAACTCTTGGCAGCTTCTGGCTCTGCTCTACATGCCCTTCTCAAGAGTGTACACCGAGGAAAGAGAGATCACATGTAACCCACTAATGTAAATAGCCCTTAACAACCCTTAGTTTTATTCATAAATCAGAAAATTGGTTGTAACTTCTTTTACTAAGTCAAAGGTAACTTTTAACAACACTTTTACTAAGTCAAAGATGACTTCTAATGATAGCGGGATGGTTTGTCAAAAAAGTTAAAAGCTAGTTGTAAATTGTCATTTTGTCAACTAGAAACATGTTGGCTTTGTTGGTCAAAACTTACTTGAGGAGTTACTTTATTGTATTATGATATATGCATCAACCTCCTTGCTAGCCCACTTCCAATTTAGGACTAATGGGGTCTCACAACCTCTTCATCTCAAACGTCGTCATTGTTCTAAAATTTATCATTTTTAGGCAGTATTTTGGCACACAGAACTACAATTATGGCTCTGTATTTCATATATCTTTACTATCTACAGGTTTCTTATTCTTTTTCCATTAGAACTATAAACTTCATCATAGGATTTGATTATATGGACATCAAGAATAACAGTTTAATCTTGTAATTGGTTTGTCACTGTGCTTGCTTGATTTAATTTCTTTCTGTTACCATTTTTTAACTGTTTAGTTGTAAAACTGATTTAAAATAGAGGATACATTTGTTGATGACCAATGACAAAGATGGCCCGTAGCTTCTTTCTTTGTCTTGAGATTTAAATGTCCTCCCTTCCCTATGCTATTTCAATTACTTGCTTCTGTCAAACCTTTTTTTTCATGGGATTTCGTCACCAGGTATATTCTTGTTGTGGTTTATTTCAGTTTCCTTCCTCTTTTGTAGTTCATAGCAATTTGTTGCCTGCATTTAACTAAAGGGAAGCCCATGTTGCACATTAAATTTCTTTGAGAGAAATTTGGAAGAAATAATTGGCAAATATATGTAAGATTATTCTCAGAAGACACTTCAACAGAAGTCATAATTCTTATGTAGATGTTTATGTAATTATCAGTGTCAAAGTTGTTTCTTATGTAGTAATGTCAAAGTTCTTATGTAGACATTTATGTAATAATTGGCATGCTGATTCTTTTTTCCCTAGTGTCTTTGTTCTGCTACATAACTAGCTTCCTTTACACACAAAATTATCTAGCATGTTGTTGCACTAACTAGATTCATGCACTATCTGAATCTGGATTAGAATCTTCAAAGAGTACAATTTGCAACAGAAACTTTTGCTTTATCTTACCATTGATAGTGTCACTTAATTCCAGGCCATGGAATGCAACAAAAGGAATTGAAAGTCGCTAGAGCAGTCAAGCAAAGAAAAACAAAAAAAATTGAGGATCACACTATGAGAATTATGTGGCTGCTTCATGAGTGTCTTGTCTTTCTTTGAGAATTCAAGAAAAAGAAGGCAAGAACCTATCTCTTGCAAACGATTATATTCTTTTTATCGGTCTTTACTTTTCGTGCTTCTGAATAATTGAATTCCCCTACAAGAAGCGCAAACCAGGAGGACGACGAGCTTGAGACGGAGACAAGGTAATAACCCTTGATCCTTGATTTGCTTCATGAGTTCTTGAGATCGTTTCTTCTAGGCTTATTGATCCGATTACCTGTTGCATTTAACAAAACAACGAGGACCGTGAGACAATCAACCGGACCAGGTTTCTCGATGCAGAGCCAGGTGATGCGGTCTATCCCATGCTTCCTCTATTTTCTCGACTCCTTTGAGTTCTTGAAGGTCCAATACCTCGTCTATTTTCTTGACTCCTTGAGTTCTTGAAAGTTCTCACTCCGGGAGCCCCAGAGACAATCAGCAGGTTTCTCCAAGGCGAGGTGATGCTTTTCATCGCATACTTTCTCTCTCTTCTTGATTTCAGGGTTTCCTGAATGCTTTCTTCCATGGGTTTTAATTCCGATCACTTGCTGCCAAGAAATCAGAGAATGAGCCCCAAAGAATTGGTCAGAAAGAGCATATTTGTTGAATGCGGAGACTAGATAATGCACTTAATCGCTTCTCCTGTTCTATTGATGCCATTCAAATTCTTGAAGCGATTTCTTTTGTATGGTTTTCTTTTTATTACTTGATGCCAATAATTCAGAGAATAACGTCTCAGAGCCTATGTCTCTCCTGTTTTCTTGAATTGCTCATGTTTCTTGTAGACTGTTCCAAATTCATGTTCTTGTTCCTAAAATTTAAGTGTATTGATATCCTGTATCTAAATCTTTTGCAAGATTTTCTTCAGGCACTAAAAGAACGAACATATACAGCAAGAAATAGATCTAGGTAATGTTAATTCCTTTCACATATTCAAAGTTTTTACTCTAGATCGTTTTCTGGGTTTTCTTCAGGTACTACAACAACACATGCAACAATAAACAGAGCTAGAAAATGTTTGTTCTTTCTACTGATTCAAAGTTTTTACCATGTAGAATTATGTTGAGAAGTCATCAACGAGATTCTCTTAGCATTTTATTTCTCAAGAAAAGACAATACAGTCACTTTTGTTAGCATGTAATTTCTGTCATAAGTAGATTCTGATAATGGATCAGGCATAATCAACTGCAAGTGAGGAACATTAAACATATCATTTCGCTTGCTTCCCATACTTTCTCTGTAATGGTCATATCTGCTACTTCTTTTCTTTCTCTGGTATAATTCAAATTATAAGGTCTGTTTTGCATAGTTTAATATGTGTAGATGTGAGATTGGAGCATAGTTTTCTGTGTGGTTTGTTTTGTCTATAAGGTGGTTTTTCTAACCTTGATTCATAGCCATTTTATTTTATATTAATTAACTGTATTGTTAAACTTAGTGGCTGAATGTTAAGGCTTTGTCGCCTTATAGTTCACTTAGAGTTTTGTTATGTTTTTAAATATACTCATATCATCAATTTATAAAACTGAGAACAAATATGGCCACATGAATTTTGATGTATACTTAAATTATTTTGGACCTTCTTCTTAGCATTCTTGCTAGATTCTTAGCTTTTCTTTCCCATATTTTTTTATTGCATCTTTTACTTTCTGAAACTATTGTCCAGTATGTGATTCATCATTCCCTTATATTACTATCTAGCATGTTCCAACTATGTTTGTTTGCTTTAAGAAGTAACCTTGAATGATACGTTAAATCAAGTAATTAACATTGCACCAAGTGGATTGGAAACACTGGGAACAAGTACTTGTTTAGGCTTTGTCACCTAATAGTTATCTTAGAGAGTTTTGTTATTTTTTTGAATTTACTCACAAGTCACATCATCATTTTAGATAACTGGGAACAAATATGGCCACATGAATTTTGATGTATACTTAAATTAGTTTAGACCTTCTTCTTAGCATTCTCGCTACATTCTTAGCTCTTGTTTCCAATGCTTTTTTATTACATCTTTTACTTTCTGAAACTATTGTCCAGTATTTGGTTCAACATCCCCTTATTATCATCTATCATGTTCGAACTATATTTGTTTGCTTTAAGGAGTAAACTTGATTGATAAATTGAATGAACATTGAACCAAGTGGATTGGAACATTGATGGCAAGAATTTGATATTTGTGTTACGTAAAGAAAAGTCAGTTACATGACATGCCACATGGTCTGTGGTTGACACTGTCCATGTTGTTGTTGTGTCTTGGTACATCATGGTATCAACATAGATGTGCTAGCGGAAGAATATGAGGAACATAGAAAATAATAAGAAAAAGTGAGAAGTAGAAATCACAAAAGGAAATATCAATTGTTCTTTCCACGTCGGCATCTATGTGTTTATCTTGTTCTATAATAATCTCTTCCAGGTTGATGTATTTTCTAGTCCGTTCCTATTCTATGAAACCTAAAAGAAATATCAGTCAACCAAACTTGCTGGTTCACTCCTTTGTAATTTGAAACCCCATCCACATACTCCATGCTGGATGGTACATAGGGTCACACATGGAGCAGTAAATGTGAGACATATTTGATTTAGATAATAGGTCAATATAACACTTCAGTTGGCAATCCTTATCATTTTGTTCTCTTTATCATTCTTGGTACACAACTAGTATATAGTGTCCATGACTTATTTTCTGTAAATTCAATTTAGATTGTTACACATTGTCAAGGCAACACTTTATTGGATAAGTCCTTACCCTTCCTTTCTATATATTAATTGTTATTATGGCACACAATGCATGTGATTGTTATGATTTATTTTTTATATAATTCCAACGTAAGTTGGCATATTCTAGATTATTCCTTTTATCTCAGGAGATGGTAGTTTGATTCATGCTGCATACTCATTGAGTTGTTGATATTTGTTATTTGTGGCATTATATATCGATGTAAATTTCAACTTGCGGTTCTATTACCCTTCTTATGCTTCTGTCAGCCTTTTTCTTCAACTATACACACTCATTTATGGATCTTCTAATTCATCATGTACATAACATATTTACATAATTTTCCGGACAATGTTTATGACAACTTACCTCATCTGGTTCCCAAATTCTGATTTCAACAACAGGCCAAAGGATGGTGCAAAAAGCACTGGTTGAATTATCATGAATCTGATTATTACAAATGGATAGGTAAAGTTTACACAACTTTCAATGTGCTGAATACTTTGTCACCAAGTTACATTTGTAATTAATTGTGAGAAGGTCCATTCATTATTTCCATATATATTAGTGAATATAGGTTCATACTTTTCATAATTCATGTTGGAATGCTAAATGAATTGTTTGAACATGTTCTTCAATTTTTGGAATGTGTTCATTTTTACATGCTAACATTTTTAATCATCACTAGCACTTGCCTGCCTATTTGTAGTGATTGATATGATCCTATTAATTGGTTAGCTAAGACAATATAATTGTCTCTGATTTTCTAGAAACATAGAAATCGATGTTTGAATTTCCAAATCGGATTAAAGCATTTGGTCAAAAGTGGAGATCACTTTACCATTTTATAAGTCTGTGATGTCACAGGTATTTTCAGTTTCTGATTTTGAGGTTGTTCAACAAGACTGAGATATCTACTTACTACTTACAAAAGGGTAAATTAGTGACAAACTGATGAAATCCTCAATTCTGATACTTCAAAGGAAGTACTAAATTGATAATTTCTCATACACATTACTATTCATCTTGTATGTGGACACTTGAATCTTTATATGGTATATATTGAGATTACATTTGAGTGCTTGCAAGAAGATTTCTCTCTAAGGTCAACTTATAGATATAGAAGTCTATACTTCCAAAACTTGTTTTTGCATGTCACCATAGGACAAAGTGGCACACAACACCTGATTTTTAATAATATATTGCAGAAGTTTTACCTCAACGTTATGAAATCATTATGAAGAATTGAAGATTGTTCCATACAACATATAGAATATATTAAAAATGTAGATGTCTCATTTAAGGTTTGTAATACCAAATGTAAATAGCGATACATATTTCATTATAATTCATTGGTTAGGATTGTTTCATATTGAGAACCACTTCTCGATATTTTATATTATATAAAATATATATCTTCCCTCTTTATATGTTATATATATATATATATATATATATATATATATATATATATATATATGAAAGTGTATCTGATAAATTACAACCTTGTTCTCATTTTTCTTTTCTCTAAATTTGTTAATTTGAATTATTTTCTTCATTTTTGTAAGTAAACTTGACTAATGTGAGGTAACTTTGGCTACCAACATAGGAGCTTTAGATAAAACCAATGTTTGTTATACTAGCGGTATGGTTTGTCAATTAACGATCAAAATGTGGATTGTTTACTACACAAATCAACAAATCTTTGAGAGGAGTCCGGTACCTGAAATGAGAAATACTAGATAAAACAATTAGGTAGACAACAATCGAAAGCCTTGGCCAAAATTATTTTGGCAGCCTCTCAAGTTGTGTTAACTTCTCATTTTGTATATTCTACTTGGCTACCACCATTGGGGCTTTAGATAAAACAATTAACTAGACTACAACCATAGGTTGCTTCCGCCAAAATTATTCTGATGGTCTCCCAACTTTTGTTAACTTTTTATTTTGTGTTTGTGTTCTTGAAAGATGAAAAACTCTAGTAAGGTGTTTAAAAGTGTAGGCCGTTTCACTTAGATAATGCATGATATGATGCATGATTCAATTATATATATTTTTTCTTACATTAAGAAGGATACACATGGTGCAATATGATTATGCTAATTAAGACATTCTCTCTTTGATTTTTCTTGTTCTAATTTATGTTGATTTACAAGTTATATTTCAGAACCGGTCATGGATGCGTAGAGTCTAGATTAGTTTCCTTGTAGTGCTTGAAGATGTAACCTATTGAAAATAGCCATGAGAAGTCCAAAAGAGCCTGGTAGAAATATAACATTTGCAATAAGTTCTTTAGGAGGACTAATACAGGATAAGCAGTTAAGTCTCATGGAAGAGAACAAGTACTTGTTAATATAAGTTAATATCATCAGATTTTCACTTATGGCCTATCGCCAATGCAGTTAACAATTTAGAATTTGTTTGCTCTATAGTTTAACTGGAGGTATGAAGCTTTAAGAGCTCTATTAATTGTGTTCACGAATAATGTAATAAAACTATATCCACATTTTTTATGAACGACTATGACTTCTAACACAATCAGAGTCTTACTCAGCTTATTTATTATGGTTAAGACTAGTGTAAAAGATTAACCTTAATTGTAACATCTCTCAGTTAGGCTATATTTTTGAATGAAGTCAGTGATGCCATTGAGATACCTCAGCAGAATGTTGCTCCATTGATTTCAAATGCTTTGGTTGGGGTTGTGTGGAATTGGTTGAGCAATTTCTTTCTGATGGGCGTCCGGTCATGAGAACAAATCAGTTCATATTTGATCTTACCACCACCCTACCCGTTTTAAAGAGTAGAAAAGTTGTTCACTTGCACCACAAGATGAGTGAATCTAGACTGGAGGCAAGGCACACTGCCTCGACTAGTGAGAGTTCCTTAGGGGAAGTCTTGAGTTTCTATGGGTTTGCTTGTTCCAATTATCTTTGTTGCCATGAAACTAAAGAATAAGGAGGCAAATAGTGAGGAGGGCAAATACTGAGGAGTCCGAGGGTTATCATTTATGGAGACGAAGCTATAGTAGATACTTTTCTATGCCCTCCTTTCCCTGCTCCCTCAAGCCATAAAGACCTAAACTGGTGTCAAATTTATATATTTATTCAACCCCTAAAACATTTGGTGATTTTTATTTTGCATCTCTTTTGACCCCAATGAATTTGCTATATGTAATCTGGCATATAAAGATTTAAGTGTGATGCAAACTAGTCTATTCATTGATGCAATTGCATTTCGACTTTTGCTAATTATGAGATATAGGCATACTTCCAGTATAATTCTTTAAAATATCTCACTATTTTTATTTTACATCCTGCATAGGTTATTTCACATCTCAAAGTCTTAAATCACTTCTGGAACCTCAATTGTATCTATGGCACACTAACAAATCCCAAAACACAACAAATGTATAGCTAGAGATTCACATGTAATTCCAGAGATTCCATTATTATTGGAGTTGTTGACTGACTTTTCTATTTTATGTATATGTTTCATTACTCTTTATGGGTTCTGTTTTGCCATTTGGTGTAGGTTTCATCAGTATATATGGATACTAGCATATGATTGATTGACAATCATTTCGGTATAAAAGAATAAAAAGGAACTGCTCATTAACTTAGATCTAATATTGCTCATGTCATTGTTTATCCGCTTGCTATTTACTAGTGTGGAATGCCACATGGTCTGTATAGGAGCTGCTTACCAGGCAATTTTTATAATTCTTTTAGTTTTTTTCAAACTTGGAATGCATTGGTGTACCATTACACTCGCATTGGTCCTCGGTTGGTTCGGTGAATGCTGACTGTGTCGACATATACATGATACCCTTTTTGGTTTTGGTTCTCGGAATCCCTAGAAACCCTATTTCATGGGTATTTGCTATCTAATAAACTTAAGATTTATATGATTTAACTGGTTTGAATCTACAAAGTAGCATATATTAGATAGAGTTGCCAAGAGCGGTCTGTAGTTCAACATAAATTTAACAACTTTCATGCTTCTTCATTGATGTGAATTTATGCAAGTGATTTATAATTATTGACAAGCCTCCAACATAGAGGTGATCGTGGGATCACAAGGTGTGATCATAGGATTATAAGTTGTAAAATAGAACGTGAAGTCTTAAAGTACCCAAAAATTGTGCTGATCTGCAATTTACATGCCCCTTAGTGTTTGGTTGTGGGACCAAACCTGTACCAGTCTATCCATTGACCGATACAAGTTTGGTCTATTCTGGTATACTGTGTGTTGGTATGTTGCAATGTGCCTTGGTACTATTGGGGGAGGGTGAGGAGGGGAGGAAGCAAGAAGAAGAGGAAGAGGGAAGAAGAGTAGGAAAAAGGAAGAAGAGGAGGAAGAGGTGTATTGGAGTGGGATTGTGCAGGCGGTGACAAGCATGTAGGCGATGATAGGTGAAGATAGCTTGTGACTCCTTGCAAGGAATCTCATTTCGAGCCAAGACCTAGCACAGGGTTAAAAGCCAAAAAAATTGTATATGTAGTGAACCAGATGAGATGGTACAGTTTGGGTTGGTCTACTTACCAGTCATTGATTAGATAAAAACTATCCAAGATGTGCTAAGCCGGTCAGTTTTGCAATCCACATTGTATTGATCTATAGATTCAATGTTGACTTATCCTCTTGCCCTTCAACTTGATTTTGGTTTTTTTTAATGATCCATGTGAGTTTGATGTTGTATTGGGTGTCTTGGTCTCAATTTTGGAATATTATCTGTCACTTAAAATCTTTTTTCCTTGAATGATTGTTTGGAGTTTGATGTTAGTTGAGCGTTGTCCTCTTGGCACAAACCTTCTGTCATTTCAGATTATGTAGATGCTATAATTGTACGATTTCCATCGATATGTCCTTGTATTTATTTACCATTGGTTATCTTTTCATATTCGATACATTATGATATTTCTTGCATGTGGAACCCGCAACATACCTCTTAAGTACTAGAACATTGCTTCAAAGAGTTTCTTTTGCTTATGTTCATTTGATTCCTACCCCTTAAATCTTTGATAGAGGTCATTGATTCATTATGGTAAATTACATGGACTCTTAATGGTATCGATTGTTTACATTCAGATTCTGAATATCAGAAACTTTAAATTTCTTCAACTATGGTGTGAACCCTAGATTGCAATGGCTTTTACCAATTGATATTTCCTGGCTCGAGCTCAAACTGAGATGTATATTGCCCTCATTTTGGGCAGTTCAGTTATAAAAGATAAACTTTAAAAAATTATGTTTGCTTTAATTGGGGATTACTTTTCTGAGCTTTCTCCATACGTCTGGAGCTTGAAATTGTGTCCTGGTAAGTGTCATCCACCATCGCCTACCTCCCCACCACACACCATGGGTTGTCAGCCTTGGCTCCGCTACCTCTCTTCTCCTACTCTTCCTTTTTCTTTTGACTATCTTTTCTATCTTAGCCATTCCTACAGTGTATTTAAATACCAAATCAGTACGATTTGATAACCTATCTAGTAGTACAGTACTGAGTTACTAGGTCGAATACTTAGCACAGTGATATTCATCTTACATTTTGGTATTCTTGAGAGAAGATTACCTATGTAGTTGATCCCATCATTGATGTCTTTTTAATTCAAATATTATCGTTCTTCTAGCTAACCAACATTTAGTGTTAATTAGTGAATCCTATTGCAATTATATTTGGCTTATCTCATTCTTACCCTTTTTTTATTGGAAGAGGTTTTCTGAGGTAGAAGTTCAACATACATAGCAAAAAAACCAAACCAAAATGGTTCTGATTTTTATGAACTCAAAGTTGTTTTTGAGAGTATAGGCAAATTGATAAGTTATCACTAAGAATTTTTGTAGCATTTTCTTTCTTGTGGAAATATTATACATTATAATAACATCTTTCTTGATTTAGTTTGTCTTCTTATTCTTTTCTCTATTTTGTGAAGCTAAACTTGTGATATTTTGTCCCATGAAGTGAACCTTAATTCAAATTCTATGAATAATTTTTGTTTCTCATTCTACGATGAAATGTTTGTATTGCGACGATTCTTTAGTTTTGGGGACCTATCAAGGACTTCGGTCTGGGCTATTGTGAAGCAAATTTTTGTTAGATGACACAAATTATTTTTTGCCACTTGTTTTAATTTTTAACAGTGTATTGGTATATTGAAAATTCATAAAGTAATTTTTTAATTATCTCATTACAAAAGAAGAGAAATAGGAGAAATGCTTATTTCATATATCTTCTATGCCCCTATTTTTATCACTCATGTGATGTGATACATCTTAGGAGCATCAAATGATTGATTTTAGGGGGCTGACTTTGAAGGATTTAGAGTCTTTCATGGCAGGTGAAAGAATTGAAAATTCAAGCATATGTATTAAGCATATTACTTTAGACTAGTAATGATTCTGATATATACAAGACAACCATTTTTCAGAAAGTTATGAAAATGGGGTTTGTTGTTTAAAGTTCTATAATTATTTACCACTCAAGAGAGTGTGTTTTGAGCTTATTTTAGAGTGACTTTATGTAATATAAGTAATTTAGGTGATTTCATTTTTATATGATTTAGGGTAGGATTTTAAATTATTTCTAAATTGAACTAGCAATCAATTGTAGTTACACAATACCTACGACACATTAAACAAACTGAGATCAGAATAACAATATTCTATCACATAAGAGACTTTGGTACTTAATAAACCAGTTGGTGAAGATATATGTTAAGATTGCAAAAATTGTTAGTGAACTTAAGATTGAAATTATTGTGATTGCCAAATGAAATGCTGTCAAAGGCAAGCCCCAAGTTGGACCTCATTCACAAAGGATGATGGGTTGTTTTGGTATGGAAGGCGGAAGGTGAAGAGGGTAAAGAATGGTCACAACGGTTAGGGAAAGTATATGTAGCAGTGATAACAGGAGGAAAGCAAGTAATCTTCGATGGCCCATTTGGGAGTTCTAAGAACTTGTTGTCTAGAAGAAACACTAATGTGCCGAGGTGATGGTGCTAGGATGGATACAAAGTAAGCACCCAATCATAATTGACTTCTTTGAGTTCATAAGAATTGGAAGCATTTCAATTGGATTGGTGCCTTTAAAAGAGAGTTAAAGCGTCCCCTTCATTCATAAGAAAAGCAAATCCATAGAATCGAGAGAAACTCAGAAATGGAGAGGACAGTTATGAGGTATGCACTTAATCTTATAGTTGACTTGTATTTTGAGTTTTGAAAGATTATTGACACCTTTAAAAGAGGCATGTTCTTCACCTATGTGGCAAGAAGAGCAAATGCAGAGAATAAGGAGCTTGAGATAAAGGAAGAGGTTGTGCAGGTGGGAAGAAGGTACTTGCTTGATTCTATACTTGTTTTAAGATCTTCAAGTGGTTTCTTAAATCGATCCTTTATGTTTGCTTGTTTTTAATGACATTTTCTTTGTAATCAATTCTTGGCCTAACAAAGATATCATATCTTGCTCTTTTTGTGTTATTTCTAGAACCTATTAATTGGATAATATAGATGGCTTATGGTCCTACTCGTTAGAAAGTTTTTGTTGTGTCATCTCTCTTTGTTATTACTTTTATAGTTCATGAGAAGACTTCTAGTTTCATTGGGTCATCTCACTTGGAGGTTGATTCTATTTGATTTTTGACTGTTGTTTAAATTGTTTTATTGGTATTAGGCTCAAGGCATGTCATCTATCAAAGTATTAAATGACATGGAGCGATATGGGATGAGTGCTAGTTGCTTAATGATTTTTGACGTTGTTGTTTAGCGTTATGCTAGTATCGATCCAGGATTGATGCGAACCATCGTCTGGGTTGTATATACTAAAAGGCTGTATCACTCGACACGGGCTTTATAAGAATCGTGAAATCCAATCGTTACCTACGGATGACTCAGATTTGACCTATTTCAATGGTTAGATCTATTTAAAAGGGCTTTTAAATCCTTTTATCCTCTTTCACCCCTTTCACTCTCTCAAACTCTTAACTCTTAATTTTTTCAATTTCTTATCTCATTCTCACATTTGCACTTTCTTAAAACTTCACAAGCACGTGATTTGTGGCTTGCAATAAGTTTGGGAGGCTAATTAGATGGGCTTAACACCTAAGTAAGAAGAAGAATTCTAAAAAGGTAAGTAAAATAACTTTTCAATCGCATTCCACAACCCTCAAGGTCCAAAGACATGGTAGCGGCGTGGACAATAGTGTCTCAATTGATGATGACGATGCAAGAGAGTTGATGGTCCCGTTGTTGCTATCGTCGGTTGAGGCACTCATCCATGTTGCTTTCATATCTCCGAACGAGCGGGTTGTTAAAAGTGAATGAAAAGTTGTCCATATACTTTTAATTAGAGGGTTATTCTTAGGTGTTAATCCTCCTTCATTAGCCTCAAAAGCTTGATCAAATCCATAAATCACAGTTTTATGAAGTTTTAAAACTGTAAATGTGAAAATGAGAGAAAGAAGAAGTAAAAAAGATTGAGAGAAAATAAAAGCTTGAGGGAGTAAAAGGGCAAGAAAGGTTTTAAAAATCCTTTAAACTGGATTTGACCAGTGGAAAGGATCAGACTTGAGTTGTCTGTCAATAATGGTCGATATTTGATCGTTAAGATCGTTACAAGTCGGTAACAATCGGATTTCAACCATTATCGAGCGGTACAAGCTCGTACATAATCGTCATGTCAAGGTCCATGATCTGAATCGTAGGTGACATGCATAAAATTCTGCTCCTCAGTTCATGCACCACCATCAAAGTCATCTAAAAGTGAACCTTCTTGTATGTGCATCTAGAAAAGGAAAATTCATCTATGATTGTCTTTTGCATGTTCAGCATGATCATGCACACTCAGTCACTTAAATAGTTGAAATGAGTCCATTGAGTGTATCAGGTGCCCACATATTTTTCAGCAACACTGACATAGTTTTGTTATTTTTACTGTTACTGGTGCTATGCAAGTTTAGATGTATTAGGACATAGTTATCACCTGAGTATCTTATACCTATTCTTGGATCTGATGATAACAACATCTAGTACTTGTTTCTTAAGACAAAGACATGATCTTCCTCTAATGTAAATCTACACCATAATATATGGAAGGTACAGTTGTTTTGTTTTACCCTTTCTTTTCAAGTTCTGTTTGCTCTGGTATCTGCATTTAGATAGAAGCATTAAAATAACTCGAAGCCAAAATAGATGGAAGGTACAGTTGATTTGTTTTTCCCTTTCTTTTCAAGTTCAGTTGGCTGTGATATCTGCATTTAGATAGCATTAAAATGAACCATTAAAAAGTAAACATCCCGATGGTTAACATAAACTTGAGATGATGTAGAATGGACTGTAACATTGCTTAGTTCTTTGCATTTTCACACATCACATTGGATGACTCTTTCAAACTGTTTACATAATACCTTGTTGAATTATTGTGTCGACTTGTCTGAAGTTGGAAACCAGCACAAACTATTGATATTTACATAAACCTCGCCATTGGATGTTTATTTATAAGCCTTCTTGTTTTTATTTGGATGTCAACTATCTATCAAATAGTTTTCTATGTCAATTCCAGATTCTTATGCCTACATGTCTAAATTGTTGAAGTGGTAAATGCATTTCCTTTTGATTTGCAAGGTTTTTGAGGAACATTTGTGCATAGCTCTGGTACAAAATTGTCAATCCTGAAGGCTCTATGAAATTTCAGGAATGATTTTGTGGAAAATAAATAACGTTCTGTGGTGAATCTTATCAAGAAGGCATTTAACAAAATCCCAACTTAGTTTTGATTGCACTTTAAATGGTTTCCATAAGTAAATTGTTACAAATTCTTATCTACAATTTATATTCTTACCATAAGGCACATAATCAACTCTGCTCCTCGTTTTCCTTTCTCTGAAGAAGTCAATTGCTTCTTGTTTTGGGGCTAATTGGTGAATTGCCTGCTCTTCAAAGTGATACTAGATGTTGCTCAAGGATATGCAAACCTCAGTTTAGTTTTCTTTTTCATTCAGATTTTATTTCATACTACACCTTAGTGGAAGTAT
Source organism: Ensete glaucum (assembly GCA_021527575.1). Lineage (NCBI taxonomy): Eukaryota > Viridiplantae > Streptophyta > Magnoliopsida > Zingiberales > Musaceae > Ensete > Ensete glaucum. The sequence continues at coordinate 17,746,227 of CM038553.1, forward strand.
AATTTTGCATATTTTATTTTTACTATAAGGCAATCTACCCCTTTTAAGCTGCATTCTTCCTGATGGATTGGATATGAGGAACTTGATCGAAAATGACTTGGTTCAGATCAATTATAAGTCGGTAAATTAAACTATCATGGCCTCATACTCTTCTTGCCATCAAAACCTACTCCAGCAGTTAGATCCTACCTAAGTCTGTCACTTAGAAGATAAAAATAAAAAGAAGAAAGAAGTTGGTTTCTAAATTTGAAATGAAAAACCTAATATTAGATTTGTCTATCACTTCTTAACCGTCCATTTTTATGACCATTTCACAGAATCCTTGCATCTCTTTTTCAGTCGAAAGCTTCACTGTTGCTGTTGATACTACAAACACTTCCTTCCTTGTTTCCTTGCTGTGCAGTGCTGATGGTTACCATGAGGGCAGGAAGTTTAACAAATTCCACTCATAATGTAGCCCTTTGCTTGCTGAACTTGTTGTCTATCTCATCGGAATACCAGAGTTTGGACTGCAAATTGCTTGGTTGAGAGGTGCTGCTACCAGTGCCATGTAGCTAAACCATAAAGGTTCTTTGGTGAAGAGGGTAAAGAATGGTCACAACGGTTAGGGAAAGTATATGTAGTAGCGAGTGATAACAGGAGGAAAGCAAGTAATCTTCGATGGCCCATTTGGGAGTTCTAAGAACTTGTTGTCTAGAAGAAACACTAATGTGCCGAGGTGATGGTGCTAGGATGGGTACAAAGTAAGCACCCAATCATAATTGACTTCTTTGAGTTCATAAGAATTGGAAGCATTTCAATTGGATTGGTGCCTTTAAAAGAGAGTTAAAGCGTCCCCTTCATTCATAAGAAAAGCAAATCCATAGAATCGAGAGAAACTCAGAAATGGAGCGTAGGACAGTTATGAGGTATGCACTTAATCTTATAGTTGACTTGTATTTTGAGTTTTGAAAGATTATTGACACCTTTAAAAGAGGCATGTTCTTCACCTATGTGGCAAGAAGAGCAAATGCAGAGAATAAGGAGCTTGAGATAAAGGAAGAGGTTGTGCAGGGTGGGAAGAAGGTACTTGCTTGATTCTATACTTGTTTTAAGATCTTCAAGTGGTTTCTTAAATCGATCCTTTATGTTTGCTTGTTTTAATGACATTTTCTTTGTAATCAATTCTTGGCCTAACAAAGATATCATATCTTGCTCTTCTGTTTTGTGTTATTTCTAGAACCTATTAATTGGATAATATAGATGGCTTATGGTCCTACTACTGTTAGAAAGTTTTGTTGTGTCATCTCTCTTTGTTATTACTTTTATAGTTCATGACAAGACTTCTAGTTTCATTGGGTCATCTCACTTGGAGGTTGATTCTATTTGATTTTGACTGTTGTTTAAATTGTTTTATTGGTATTAGGCTCAAGGCATGTCTATCAAAGTATTAAATGACATGGAGCGATATGGGATGAGTGCTAGTTGCTTAATGATTTTTGACGTTGTTGTTTAGCTTATGCTAGTATCGATCCAGACAGGATTGATACGCGAACCATCGTGTGGTTGTATATACTAAAGGCTCAGTATGACACGGGCTTTTACCACTCGATTCGAAATCAATCGTTACCTACGGATGACTCAGATTTGACCTATTTCAATGGTTAGATCTATTTAAAGGGCTTTTAAATCCTTTTATCCTCTTTCACCCCTTTCACTCTCTCAAACTCTTAACTCTTAATTTTTTCAATTTCTTATCTCATTCTCACATTTGCACTTTCTTAAAACTTCACAAGCGTGATTTGTGGCTTGCAATAAGTTTGGGAGGCTAATTAGATGGGCTTAACACCTAAGTAAGAAGAAGAATTCTCTAATTAAAAGGTAAGTAAAATAACTTTTCAATCGCATTCCACAACCCTCAAGGTCCAAAGACATGGTAGCGTGGACAATAGTGTCTCAATTGATGATGACGACGATGCAAGAGAGTTGATGGTCCCGTTGTTGCTATCGTCGGTTGAGGCACTCTCCATGTTGCTTTCATATCTCCGAACCGAGCGGGTTGTTAAAAGTGAATGAAAAGTTGTCCATATACTTTTAATTAGAGGGTTATTCTTAGGTGTTAATCCTCCTTCATTAGCCTCAAAAGCTTGATCAAATCCATAAATCACAGTTTTATGAAGTTTTAAAACTGTAAATGTGAAAATGAGAGAAAGAAGTAAAAAAGATTGAGAGAAAATAAAAGCTTGAGGGAGTAAAAGGGCAAGAAAGGTTTAAAAATCCTTTAAACTGGATTTGACCATTGGAAAGGATCAGACTTGAGTTGTCTGTCAATAATGGTCGATATTTGATCGTTAAGATCGTTACAAGTCGGTAACAATCGGTTCAACCATTATCGAGCGGTACAAGCTCGTACATAATCGTCATGTCAAGGTCCATGATCTGAATCGTAGGTGACATGCATAAAATTCTGCTCCTCAGTTCATGCACCACCATCAAAGTCATCTAAAAGTGAACCTTCTTGTATGTGCATCTAGAAAAGGAAAATTCATCTATGATTGTCTTTTGCCTGTTCAGCATGATCATGCACACTCAGTCACTTAAATAGTTGAAATGAGTCCATTGAGTGTATCAGGTGCCCACATATTTTTCAGCAACACTGACATAGTTTTGTTATTTTTACTGTTACTGGTGCTATGCAAGTTTAGATGTATTAGGACATAGTTATCACCTGAGTATCTTATACCTATTCTTGGATCTGATGATAACAACATCTAGTACTTGTTTCTTAAGACAAAGACATGATCTTCCTCTAATGTAAATCTACACCATAATATATGGAAGGTACAGTTGTTTTGTTTTACCCTTTCTTTTCAAGTTCTGTTTGCTCTGGTATCTGCATTTAGATAGAAGCATTAAAATAACTCGGCCAAAATAGATGGAAGGTACAGTTGATTTGTTTTTCCCTTTCTTTTCAAGTTCAGTTGGCTGTGATATCTGCATTTAGATAGCATTAAAATGAACCATTAAAAAGTAAACATCCCGATGGTTAACATAAACTTGAGATGATGTAGAATGGACTGTAACATTGCTTAGTTCTTTGCATTTCACACATCACATTGGATGACTCTTTCAAACTGTTTACATAATACCTTGTTGAATTATTGTGTCGACTTGTCTGAAGTTGGAAACCAGCACAAACTATTGATATTTACATAAACCTCGCCATTGGATGTTTATTTATAAGCCTTCTTGTTTTTATTTGGATGTCAACTATCTATCAAATAGTTTTCTATGTCAATTCAGATTCTTATGCCTACATGTCTAAATTGTTGAAGTGGTAAATGCATTTCCTTTTGATTTGCAAGGTTTTGAGGAACATTTGTGCATGGCTCTGGTACAAAATTGTCAATCCTGAAGGCTCTATGAAATTTCAGGAATGATTTTGTGGAAAATAAATAACGTTCTGTGGTGAATCTTATCAAGAAGGCATTTAACAAAATCCCAACTTAGTTTTGATTGCACTTTAAATGGTTTCCATAAGTAAATTGTTACAAATTCTTATCTACAATTTATATTCTTACCATAAGGCACATAATCAACTCTGCTCCTCGTTTTCCTTTCTCTGAAGAAGTCAATTGCTTCTTGTTTTGGGGCTAATTGGTGAATTGCCTGCTCTTCAAAGTGATACTAGATGTTGCTCAAGGATATGCAAACCTCAGTTTAGTTTTCTTTTTCATTCAGATTTTATTTCATACTACACCTTAGTGGAAGTATAATTTTGCATATTTTATTTTTACTATAAGGCAATCTACCCCTTTTAAGCTGCATTCTTCCTGATGGATTGGATATGAGGAACTTGATCGAAAATGACTTGGTTCAGATCAATTATAAGTCGGTAAATTAAACTATCATGGCCTCATACTCTTCTTGCCATCAAAACCTACTCCAGCAGTTAGATCCTACCTAAGTCTGTCACTTAGAAGATAAAAATAAAAAGAAGAAAGAAGTTGGTTTCTAAATTTGAAATGAAAAACCTAATATTAGATTTGTCTATCACTTCTTAACCGTCCATTTTATGACCATTTCACAGAATCCTTGCATCTCTTTTTCAGTCGAAAGCTTCACTGTTGCTGTTGATACTACAAACACTTCCTTCCTTGTTTCCTTGCTGTGCAGTGCTGATGGTTACCATGAGGGCAGGAAGTTTAACAAATTCCACTCATAATGTAGCCCTTTGCTTGCTGAACTTGTTGTCTATCTCATCGAATACCAGAGTTTGGACTGCAAATTGCTTGGTTGAGAGGTGCTGCTACCAGTGCCATGTAGCTAAACCATAAAGGTTCTTTGGTGCTAGTGCTTGCTATATTTCTGTCTGCTTTGCAAACAAAATCTCATTGCTTGCGAGAGCCAAATAAACTGAAACAACATGCATTATATGTTTCAGGTCTATTATATGATATACACTTTCTTGAACACTAGCATTTGCATGCATTGAGCATGTTCGACTTTGTCCTCCTTTAGAGCAGGACTTCTCTCCGTTTGTCTTGTGACTTGATGTCAAATTAAGTTAGCATATTCAACGATTTTCTTTTCTTTGCCTTGAGGTAGGGATACATATATTTTGAATTAAAGGGCTAAAAACTGAGATCGAGGTGAGATGAGATGGTCAACCTCTAGCTTCTTGCTAGTGATGTTCGTTTGTCTCCTCTAGTCTCCAAGATCTCCAAGGTGCTCTTTTTTTTCGTTTTAGTTTATTCTTCTTGTGTACTCTGTCGTCACGTTTTGTATTTTGGGTTTATTGTTGGGATTTATTGGAATTCTTCATGTGGTGGAGCCACTGCTAATCCCAAGGAGCACCTTGACCTCTGAGAAACAGTAGCTTCCAACCTATTGATTTCAGATCTGCTGCATGAGATTACAAATTTTACCATGGCACAAGTTAAGAGGCCAAACGATGCATCCAAAAATGCAATGGTCAACACAATCTTTTAATTTAACTTCATATATTTTTCTTTTGGATTATGTCTTGTTTCCGCTACCTATCTTGTTCTCTTTATAATTTTTTAGCTTATGTCTCTTTGTCATTTTTTTTCCACTGCTCTGTCTAAATAAAACCCAGCGAATATGGAGGACAAGTAACTGAAGTTGCTTCCAAGAAGATCCAGATATAAGATTTTTCAAAGTATAGTTAAAGGTTTTTGAGCTTTTCAGATTGAGCTTTTCAGATCCAGATACAAAATTATGCCACAATGTTCAGATTGAGCTTTTCTTTTAAATTCTACTGTTAAGCTTTTGAGTTTAATGTTCAAGGCATGCTTTTCTTTTCTCCATAAATATCACACCATGCATTTAGTTCCTTCTTTCATTCTACTATCATGCTATCGAAAGATAAGAGTTTGTGATTAAGAGGTTCTATAGTCTTGGCAAGCATTTTGTGATTAAGAGGTTCTACTATCATGCTATCGAAGATAAGAGTTTATGAATCTTTTAAACTGTTTACATACCTTGTTGAATTATTGTGTCGACTTGTCTGAAGTTGGAAACCAGCATACAGTATTGATATTTGCATAAATCTCGCCATTGGATGTTTATTTATAATGCTTCTTGTTTTTATTTTTGTAGATTTTTTCACCATTGGATGTCAACTATCTATCAAATAGTTTTCTATATCAATTCCAGATTCTTATGCATGTCTAAATTCTTGAAGTGGTAAATGCATTTCCTTTTGATTTGCAAGGTTTTGAGGAACATTTGTGCATAGCTCTGGTACAAAATTGTCAATCCTGAAGGCTCTATAAAATTTCAGAAATGATTTCTGTAGAAAATAAATAACGTTCTGTGGTGAATCTTATCAAGCTCTTCTTGCTGTTGAAAAAGGCATTTAACAAAAGCCCAACTTAGTTTTGATTGCATTTTAAATGGTTTCCGTAAGTAAATTGTTACAAATTCTTATCTACAATTTATATTCTTACCATAAGGCACATAATCAACTCTGCTCCTCGTTTTCCTTTCTCTGAAGAAGTAAATTGCTTCTTGTTTTGGGGCTAATTGGTGAATTGTCTGCTCTTCAAAGTGATACTAGATGTTGCTCAAGGATATGCAAACCTTAGTTTAGTTTTCTTTTTCATTCTGATTTTATTTCATACAACATCTTAGTGGAAGTAGAATTTTGCATATTTTATTTTTACTATAAGGCAATCTACCCTTTTAAGCTGCATTCTTCCTGATGGTTTGGATATGAGGAATTTGATCGAAAATGACTTGGTTCAGATCAATTATCCTCATAGTCTACTTGCCATCAAAACCTACTCCAACAGTTAGATCCTACCTAAGTCTTTCACTTAGAAGATAAAAGAAAAGAATAAAGAAGTTGGTTTCTAAATTTGAAATGAAAAGCCTAATATTAGATTTGTCTATCACTTCTTAACCGTCCATTTTATACTTCATTCCACAGAATCCTTGCATCTCTTCTTCAGTCAAAAGCTTCATTGTTGCTGTTGATACTACAAACACTTCCTTGTTTCTTTGCTGTATAGTGCTGCTGGTTACCATGAGGACGTGAAGTTTAACAAATTCCACTCATAATGTAGCCCTTTGCTTGTAGAACATGTTGTCTATCTCATCAGAATACCAGAGTTGTGGACTCCAAATTGCTTGGTTGAGAGGTGCTGCTATCAGTCCATGTAGCTAAACCCAGCCTATATGGAGGACAAGTAACTGAAGTTGCTTTCCAGAAGATCTAGTTTATAAGATTTATCAAGGTATAGTTAAAGTTTTTTTGGGCCAAAATTATGCCACAATGTTTAGATTGAGCTTTTCTTTTAAATTGTACTGTTAATCTTTTGGAGTTTAATGTTCAAGGCATGCTTTTCTTTTCTCCGTAAATATATGCGACGCACCATGCATGTAGTTCCTTCTTTCATTCTACTATCATGCTATTGAAAGATAAGAGTTTGTGATTAAGAGGTTCCGTAGTCTTGGCAAGCATTTTGTGGAACTAGCTATACTAAAACATCAAAAGGCTGTTGCGTTTAGTGTTTTTCTTGCAATTCATGGATGTGTATTATTTGTTAGAGTTCATGATTAGAGATCATTGAAGATGATTTGTTTCCATTGGTCATCCTTATAAATGATTCTATTTGCTTTAATCTTCGTTGTTTTAATATTTTCACTTATATTTGATTCAGGTTATTTCACTTATCAACATCCAGAAATACCCTAGAATCTTAGCAAAATTTGAGCAAATCGAACCCAAAAGTTTGACAAATTTAATATTTAATAATTCATAGAAACTGTACCAATTTGACCTTAAATAAAATGTTCAAGAGAGAGTTTCTTCTTTACTGTGATTTGCAAAATACTCTGAGATCTACAGTATAACCAATACCGATCTATAGTGCTGCTGGTTACCATGAGGACGTGAAGTTTAACAAATTCCACTCATAATGTAGCCCTTTGCTTGTAGAACATGTTGTCTATCTCATCAGAATACCAGAGTTGTGGACTCCAAATTGCTTGGTTGAGAGGTGCTGCTATCAGTCCATGTAGCTAAACCATAAAGGTTCTTTGGTGCTGCTGCTTGCTATATTTCTGTCTGCTTTGCAAATAAAATCCCATTGCTGGCGAGGAGCCAAATAAACTGAAACAACATGCATTTTATGTTTCAGCTCTATTATATGATATACACTTTCTTGAACACAAGCATTTGCATGCATTGAGCATGTTCGACTTTGTCCTCCTTTAGAGCAGGACTTCTCTCCGTTTGTCTTTTCGTTGCTTTGACGTAGAGATATATTTTGAATTAAAGGGCTAAAAACTGAGGTCGAGGTGAGATGAGATGGTCAACCTCTGGCTTCTTGCTAGTAATGTTCATTTTGTCTCCTCTAGTCTCCAAGAGCTCCAAGGTGCTCTTTTTTTCCCTTTATTCTTCTTGTGTACTCTGTCGTCTTTTGTATTTTGTGTTTGTTGTTGGGATTTATTGGAATTCTTCATGTGGTGGAGTCACTGCTAATCCCAAGGAGCACCTTGACCTCCGAGAAACAGTAGCTTCCAACCTATTGATTTCAGATTTATTGCATGAGGTTACAAATTTTACCATGGCACAAGTTAAGAGGACTAAGGGTGCATCCAAAAAATGCAATGGTCAACACAATTTTAGAATTTAACTTATCTATTTTTCTTTTTGGATTATGTCTTGTTTTCACTACCTATCTTGTTCTCTTTATTATTTTTTAGCTTATGTCTCTTTGGCATTTGTTTTCCACTGCTCTGTCTAAATAAAAACCCAGCCTATATGGAGGACAAGTAACTGAAGTTGCTTTCCAGAAGATCTAGTTTATAAGATTTATCAAGGTATAGTTAAAGTTTTTTTGGGCCAAAATTATGCCACAATGTTTAGATTGAGCTTTTCTTTTAAATTGTACTGTTAAGCTTTTGGAGTTTAATGTTCAAGGCATGCTTTTCTTTTCTCCGTAAATAGATGCGACGCACCATGCATGTAGTTCCTTCTTTCATTCTACTATCATGCTATTGAAAGATAAGAGTTTGTGATTAAGAGGTTCCGTAGTCTTGGCAAGCATTTTGTGGAACTAGCTATACTAAAACATCAAAAAGGCTGTTGCGTTTAGTGTTTTCTTGCAATTCATGGATGTGTATTATTTGTTAGAGTTCATGATTAGAGATCATTGAAGATGATTTGTTTCCATTGGTCATCCTTATAAATGATTCTATTTGCTTTAATCTTCGTTGTTTTAATATTTTCACTTATATTTGATTCAGGTTATTTCACTTATCAACATCCAGAAATACCCCTAGAATCTTAGCAAAATTTGAGCAAATCGAACCCAAAAGTTTGACAAATTTAATATTTAATAATTCATAGAAACTGTACCAATTTGACCTTAAATAAAATGTTCAAGAGAGAGTTTCTTCTTTACTGTGATTTGCAAAATACTCTGAGATCTACAGTATAACCAATACCGAGCTAATTTTCCCTGTTAAAAAAATAAAGACTTGATGCTCATATTTTGTTTGTTTCCATTGACTTTAGCTTCAACTTTTTGAATGCTTAAATATCACATAATAATTATATGCTTGTTATTTTGGTTCTTTGAGGGATTTGTTTGCTTATATTGTTTTGAGTTTGAGATGACTTCGTTTCATAACATTTTATAGTTTAATACTGGATGTTATTTTTTGTTTTACTGACATCTACTCATCGTTGCATTTCATTGAAATTGCATGTGCATTTTGTCCTTGCCACATTGTCATTTAAAGGCAACAACATTTAGGTATGTCTTTTCGATGCAGCTGTGGATTTATGGTTTATACACTGAAGTTCTATTTAGTTAGTTGCTTTCTAATTTGCATTGGGTTTATTCATTTAGCTTATGAAGAGGTATGCTTGTTTATATCTTTGGACACTATTAGATAGTTTGCTTACATGTCCATCCCATATTGTAGATCTACTATCTATTTTGATTAAATGCCTACAATATGAGACAAGTAGTATCAGAGTTGCCATATTTATTTCTTCTAATTATGAATTCTCATATCTGATTTCTATGGAGTAATTTTGCATGCATTACCATGATTTGGCTTGACATCAATCTGACCCGTTTTGTTAATCCTTATAGGGCTGCTTGGATCCTTTAAAGAATTTATTGACGATAGGACAAGTGTAGTGTACTAGATCTTTTCTAACCATTTTATTACATTTAACCAGTTTTTTAGTCTGTTTCTACCTCAAAGCCGTGGAACTTCTGAGCTTCAACAATAGCATCTTAAGTCTGTCAGTATCCATAAATAAACATTATTCTCTCTTTGAACATGTAACATGTTAATTCTTAACTTGAAGGATCCTTTTATTTTTCCTTTTTCTTTTTGATGATCAAGTGTGCTTGATAAGTACGTTCAGCAAAAGCATAATTTCAACAAGAACAACTTCTATAATATCTTTGCAGTTAGTGGAATAAACATGATTTGCTCTTTTGCACATATTTTTGTAGTTATTGTGGAATGAAATTTCATGTAGTCAGTTGGTTTATTAGCTCTTTTGTGCTATTAATATGAATACTATCTTTTCTCACATTTTCAGGTTGTCGGTTTTGGTTCTTAGTTGCATGAAGTTCCCATCTATAGCCAAAGTGGCCTTTCAGATTTTCATGGTTTATTGCTTGGTTACAAATTTGATCAACCTCTATAAGCTGATATTAAGTCATAGGTGTTAGGAGAAAAACAAGTCTCCTGATACCAGGTTCAAAGAAGCAAGAAAGAATAAAACACAAATAAAGACACAGATTACGTGGTTCACTCAAACTATGATGTCCAAGCACGCTTCAGATCTTTATTATAGGGAGAAAAATTAGTGTGTAAAAAACACTTAGTTCTCATCAGACTCAAACTCTTGGCAGCTTCTGGCTCTGCTCTACATGCCCTTCTCAAGAGTGTGTACACCAAGGAAAGAGAGATCACGTGTAACCCACTAATGTAAATAGCCCTTAACAACCCTTAGTTTTATTCATAAATCAGAAAATTGGTTGTAACTTCTTTTACTAAGTCAAAGGTAACTTTTAACAACACTTTTACTAAGTCAAAGATGACTTCTAATGATAGCGGGATGGTTTGTCAAAAAAGTTAAAAGCTAGTTGTAAATTGTCATTTTGTCAACTAGAAACATGTTGGCTTTGTTGGTCAAAACTTACTTGAGGAGTTACTTTATTGTATTATGATATATGCATCAACCTCCTTGCTAGCCCACTTCCAATTTAGGACTAATGGGGTCTCACAACCTCTTCATCTCAAACGTCGTCATTGTTCTAAAATTTATCATTTTTAGGCAGTATTTTGGCACACAGAACTACAATTATGGCTCTGTATTTCATATATCTTTACTATCTACAGGTTTCTTATTCTTTTTCTTCCATTAGAACTATAAACTTCATCATAGGATTTGATTATATGGACATCAAGAATAACAGTTTAATCTTGTAATTGGTTTGTCACTGTGCTTGCTTGATTTAATTTCTTTCTGTTACCATTTTTTAACTGTTTAGTTGTAAAACTGATTTAAAATAGAGGATACATTTGTTGATGACCAATGACAAAGATGGCCCGTAGCTTCTTTCTTTGTCTTGAGATTTAAATGTCCTCCCTTCCTATGCTATTTCAATTACTTGCTTCTGTCAAACCTTTTTTTCATGGGATTTCGTCACCAGGTATATTCTTGTTGTGGTTTATTTCAGTTTCCTTCCTCTTTTGTAGTTCATAGCAATTTGTTGCCTGCATTTAACTAAAGGGAAGCCCATGTTGCACATTAAATTTCTTTGAGAGAAATTTGGAAGAAATAATTGGCAAATATATGTAAGATTATTCTCAGAAGACACTTCAACAGAAGTCATAATTCTTATGTAGATGTTTATGTAATTATCAGTGTCAAAGTTGTTTCTTATGTAGATGTTTCTTATGTAGTAATGTCAAAGTTCTTATGTAGACATTTATGTAATAATTGGCATGCTGATTCTTTTTCCCTAGTGTCTTTGTTCTGCTACATAACTAGCTTCCTTTACACACAAAATTATCTAGCATGTTGTTGCACTAACTAGATTCATGCACTATCTGAATCTGGATTAGAATCTTCAAAGAGTACAATTTGCAACAGAAACTTTTGCTTTATCTTACCATTGATAGTGTCACTTAATTCCAGGCCATGGAATGCAACAAAAGGAATTGAAAGTCGCTAGAGCAGTCAAGCAAAGAAAAACAAAAAAAATTGAGGATCACACTATGAGAATTATGTGGCTGCTTCATGAGTGTCTTGTCTTTCTTTGAGAATTCAAGAAAAAGAAGGCAAGAACCTATCTCTTGCAAACGATTATATTCTTTTTATCGGTCTTTACTTTTCGTGCTTCTGAATAATTGAATTCCCCTACAAGAAGCGCAAACTAGGAGGACGACGAGCCTGAGACGGAGACAAGGTAATAACCCTTGATCCTTGATTTGCTTCATGAGTTCTTGAGATCGTTTCTTCTAGGCTTATTGATCCGATTACCTGTTGCATTTAACAAAACAACGAGGACCGTGAGACAATCAACCGTACGGACCAGGTTTCTCGATGAGCCAGGTGATGCGGTCTATCCCATGCTTCCTCTATTTTCTCGACTCCTTTGAGTTCTTGAAGGTCCAATACCTCGTCTATTTTCTTGACTCCTTGAGTTCTTGAAAGTTCTCACTCCGGGAGCCCCAGAGACAATCAGCAGGTTTCTCCAAGGCGAGGTGATGCTTTTCATCGCATACTTTCTCTCTCTTCTTGATTTCAGGGTTTCCTGAATGCTTTCTTCCATGGGTTTTTAATTCCGATCACTTGCTGCCAAGAAATCAGAGAATGAGCCCCAAAGAATTGGTCAGAAAGAGCATATTTGTTGAATGCGGAGACTAGATAATGCACTTAATCCGTCGCTTCTCCTGTTCTATTGATGCCATTCAAATTCTTGAAGCGATTTCTTTTGTATGGTTTTCTTTTTTATTACTTGATGCCAATAATTCAGAGAATAACGTCTCAGAGCCTATGTCTCTCCTGTTTTCTTGAATTGCTCATGTTTCTTGTAGACTGTTCCAAATTCATGTTCTTGTTCCTAAAATTTAAGTGTATTGATATCCTGTATCTAAATCTTTTGCAAGATTTTCTTCAGGCACTACAAGAACGAACATATACAGCAAGAAATAGATCTAGGTAATGTTAATTCCTTTCACATATTCAAAGTTTTTTACTCTAGATCGTTTTCTGGGTTTTCTTCAGGTACTACAACAACGCATGCAACAATAAACAGAGCTAGAAAATGTTTGTTCTTTCTACTGATTCAAAGTTTTTACCATGTAGAATTATGTTGAGAAGTCATCAACGAGATTCTCTTAGCATTTTATTTCTCAAGAAAAGACAATACAGTCACTTTTGTTAGCATGTAATTTCTGTCATAAGTAGATTCTGATAATGGATCAGGCATAATCAACTGCAAGTGAGGAACATTAAACATATCATTTCGCTTGCTTCCCATACTTTCTCTGTAATGGTCATATCTGCTACTTCTTTTCTTTCTCTGGTATAATTCAAATTATAAGGTCTGTTTTGCATAGTTTAATATGTGTAGATGTGAGATTGGAGCATAGTTTTCTGTGTGGTTTGTTTTGTCTATAAGGTGGTTTTTTCTAACCTTGATTCATAGCCATTTTTATTTTATATTAATTAACTGTATTGTTAAACTTAGTGGCTGAATGTTAAGGCTTTGTCGCCTTATAGTTCACTTAGAGTTTTGTTATGTTTTTAAATATACTCATATCATCAATTTATAAAACTGAGAACAAATATGGCCACATGAATTTTGATGTATACTTAAATTATTTTGGACCTTCTTCTTAGCATTCTTGCTAGATTCTTAGCTTTTCTTTCCCATATTTTTTTATTGCATCTTTTACTTTCTGAAACTATTGTCCAGTATGTGATTCATCATTCCCTTATATTACTATCTAGCATGTTCCAACTATGTTTGTTTGCTTTAAGAAGTAACCTTGAATGATACGTTAAATCAAGTAATTAACATTGCACCAAGTGGATTGGAAACACTGGGAACAAGTACTTGTTTAGGCTTTGTCACCTAATAGTTATCTTAGAGAGTTTTGTTATTTTTTTGAATTTACTCACAAGTCACATCATCATTTTAGATAACTGGGAACAAATATGGCCACATGAATTTTGATGTATACTTAAATTAGTTTAGACCTTCTTCTTAGCATTCTCGCTACATTCTTAGCTCTTGTTTCCAATGCTTTTTTATTACATCTTTTACTTTCTGAAACTATTGTCCAGTATTTGGTTCAACATCCCCTTATTATCATCTATCATGTTCGAACTATATTTGTTTGCTTTAAGGAGTAAACTTGATTGATAAATTGAATGAACATTGAACCAAGTGGATTGGAACATTGATGGCAAGAATTTGATATTTGTGTTACGTAAAGAAAAGTCAGTTACATGACATGCCACATGGTCTGTGGTTGACACTGTCCATGTTGTTGTTGTGTCTTGGTACATCATGGTATCAACATAGATGTGCTAGCGGAAGAATATGAGGAACATAGAAAATAATAAGAAAAAGTGAGAAGTAGAAATCACAAAAGGAAATATCAATTGTTCTTTCCACGGCATCTATGTGTTTATCTTGTTCTATAATAATCTCTCTTCCAGGTTGATGTATTTTCTAGTCCGTTCCTATTCTATGAAACCTAAAAGAAATATCAGTCAACCAAACTTGCTGGTTCACTCCTTTGTAATTTCGAAACCCCATCCACATACTCCATGCTGGATGGTACATAGGGTCACACATGGAGCAGTAAATGTGAGACATATTTGATTTAGATAATAGGTCAATATAACACTTCAGTTGGCAATCCTTATCATTTTGTTCTCTTTATCATTCTTGGTACACAACTAGTATATAGTGTCCATGACTTATTTTCTGTAAATTCAATTTAGATTGTTACACATTGTCAAGGCAACACTTTATTGGATAAGTCCTTACCCTTCCTTTCTATATATTAATTGTTATTATGGCACACAATGCATGTGATTGTTATGATTTATTTTTTTATATAATTCCAACGTAAGTTGGCATATTCTAGATTATTCCTTTTATCTCAGGAGATGGTAGTTTGATTCATGCTGCATACTCATTGAGTTGTTGATATTTGTTATTTGTGGCATTATATATCGATGTAAATTTCAACTTGCGGTTCTATTACCCTTCTTATGCTTCTGTCAGCCTTTTCTTCAACTATACACACTCATTTATGGATCTTCTAATTCATCATGTACATAACATATTTACATAATTTTCCGGACAATGTTTATGACAACTTACCTCATCTGGTTCCCAAATTCTGATTTCAACAACAGGCCAAAGGATGGTGCAAAAAGCACTGGTTGAATTATCATGAATCTGATTATTACAAATGGATAGGTAAAGTTTACACAACTTTCAATGTGCTGAATACTTTGTCACCAAGTTACATTTGTAATTAATTGTGATAAGGTCCATTCATTATTTCCATATATATTAGTGAATATAGGTTCATACTTTTCATAATTCATGTTGGAATGCTAAATGGATTGTTTGAACATGTTCTTCAATTTGTGGAATGTGTTCATTTTTACATGCTAACATTTTTAATCATCACTAGCACTTGCCTGCCTATTTGTAGTGATTGATATGATCCTATTAATTGGTTAGCTAAGACAATATAATTGTCTCTGATTTTCTAGAAACATAGAAATCGATGTTTGAATTTCCAAATCGGATTAAAGCATTTGGTCAAAAGTGGAGATCACTTCTTTACCATTTTATAAGTCTGTGATGTCACAGGTATTTTCAGTTTCTGATTTTGAGGTTGTTCAACAAGACTGAGATATCTACTTACTACTTACAAAAAGGGTAAATTAGTGACAAACTGATGAAATCCCTCAATTCTGATACTTCAAAGGAAGTACTAAATTGATAATTTCTCATACACATTACTATTCATCTTGTATGTGGACACTTGAATCTTTATATGGTATATATTGAGATTACATTTGAGTGCTTGCAAGAAGATTTCTCTCTCACGAAGGTCAACTTATAGATATAGAAGTCTATACTTCCAAAACTTGTTTTTTTGCATGTCACCATAGGACAAAGTGGCACACAACACCTGATTTTTTAATAATATATTGCAGAAGTTTTACCTCAACGTTATGAAATCATTATGAAGAATTGAAGATTGTTCCATACAACATATAGAATATATTGCTAAAAATGTAGATGTCTCATTTAAGGTTTGTAATACCAAATGTAAATAGCCCTTAACAACCCTTAGTTTTATTCATAAATCAGAAAATTGGTTGTAACTTCTTTTACTAAGTCAAAGGTAACTTTTAACAACACTTTTACTAAGTCAAAGATGACTTCTAATGATAGCGGGATGGTTTGTCAAAAAAGTTAAAAGGTGGTTGTAAATTGTCATTTTGTCAACTAGAAACATGTTGGCTTTGTTGGTCAAAACTTACTTGGGGCTTTAGATAAAACAATTAACTAGACTACAACCATAGGTTGCTTCCGCCAAAATTATTCTGATGGTCTCCCAACTTTTGTTAACTTTTTATTTTGTGTTTGTGTTCTTGAAAGATGAAAAACTCTAGTAAGGTGTTTAAAAGTGTAGGCCGTTTCACTTAGATAATGCATGATATGATGCATGATTCAATTATATATATTTTTTCTTACATTAAGAAGGATACACATGGTGCAATATGATTATGCTAATTAAGACATTCTCTCTTTGATTTTTCTTGTTCTAATTTATGTTGATTTACAAGTTATATTTCAGAACCGGTCATGGATGCGTAGAGTCTAGATTAGTTTCCTTGTAGTGCTTGAAGATGTAACCTATTGAAAATAGCCATGAGAAGTCCAAAAGAGCCTGGTAGAAATATAACATTTGCAATAAGTTCTTTAGGAGGACTAATACAGGATAAGCAGTTAAGTCTCATGGAAGAGAACAAGTACTTGTTAATATAAGTTAATATCATCAGATTTTCACTTATGGCCTATCGCCAATGCAGTTAACAATTTAGAATTTGTTTGCTCTATAGTTTAACTGGAGGTATGAAGCTTTAAGAGCTCTATTAATTGTGTTCACGAATAATGTAATAAAACTATATCCACATTTTTTATGAACGACTATGACTTCTAACACAATCACAGTCTTACTCAGCTTATTTATTATGGTTAAGACTAGTGTAAAAGATTAACCTTAATTGTAACATCTCTCAGTTAGGCTATATTTTTGAATGAAGTCAGTGATGCCATTGAGATACCTCAGCAGAATGTTGCTCCATTGATTTCAAATGCTTTGGTTGGGGTTGTGTGGAATTGGTTGAGCAATTTCTTTCTGATGGGCGTCCGGTCATGAGAACAAATCAGTTCATATTTGATCTTACCACCACCCTACCCGTTTTAAAGAGTAGAAAAGTTGTTCACTTGCACCACAAGATGAGTGAATCTAGACTGGAGGCAAGGCACACTGCCTCGACTAGTGAGAGTTCCTTAGGGGAAGTCTTGAGTTTCTATGGGTTTGCTTGTTCCAATTATCTTTGTTGCCATGAAACTAAAGAATAAGGAGGCAAATAGTGAGGAGGGCAAATACTGAGGAGTCCGAGGGTTATCATTTATGGAGACGAAGCTATAGTAGATACTTTTCTATGCCCTCCTTTCCCTGCTCCCTCAAGCCATAAAGACCTAAACTGGTGTCAAATTTATATATTTATTCAACCCCTAAAACATTTGGTGATTTTTTATTTTGCATCTCTTTTTGACCCCAATGAATTTGCTATATGTAATCTGGCATATAAAGATTTAAGTGTGATGCAAACTAGTCTATTCATGGATGCAATTGCATTTCGACTTTTGCTAATTATGAGATATAGGCATACTTCCAGTATAATTCTTTAAAATATCTCACTATTTTTTATTTTACATCCTGCATAGGTTATTTCACATCTCAAAGTCTTAAATCACTTCTGGAACCTCAATTGTATCTATGGCACACTAACAAATCCCAAAACACAACAAATGTATAGCTAGAGATTCACATGTAATTCCAGAGATTCCATTATTATTGGAGTTGTTGACTGACTTTTCTATTTTATGTATATGTTTCATTACTCTTTATGGGTTCTGTTTTGCCATTTGGTGTAGGTTTCATCAGTATATATGGATACTAGCATATGATTGATTGACAATCATTTCGGTATAAAAGAATAAAAAAGGGAACTGCTCATTAACTTAGATCTAATATTGCTCATGTCATTGTTTATCCGCTTGCTATTTACTAGTGTGGAATGCCACATGGTCTGTATAGGAGCTGCTTACCAGGCAATTTTTTTATAATTCTTTTAGTTTTTTTTTCAAACTTGGAATGCATTGGTGTACCATTACGTACTCGCATTGGTCCTCGGTTGGTTCGGTGAATGCTGACTGTGTCGACATATACATGATACCCTTTTTGGTTTTGGTTCTCGGAACCCCTAGAAACCCTATTTCATGGGTATTTGCTATCTAATAAACTTAAGATTTATATGATTTAACTGGTTTGAATCTACAAAGTAGCATATATTAGATAGAGTTGCCAAGAGCGGTCTGTAGTTCAACATAAATTTAACAACTTTCATGCTTCTTCATTGATGTGAATTTATGCAAGTGATTTATAATTATTGACAAGCCTCCAACATAGAGGTGATCGTGGGATCACAAGGTGTGATCATAGGATTATAAGTTGTAAAATAGAACGTGAAGTCTTAAAGTACCCAAAAATTGTGCTGATCTGCAATTTACATGCCCCTTAGTGTTTGGTTGTGGGACCAAACCTGTACCAGTCTATCCATTGACCGATACAAGTTTGGTCTATTCTGGTATACTGTGTGTTGGTATGTTGCAATGTGCCTTGGTACTATTGGGGGAGGGTGAGGAGGGGAGGAAGCAAGAAGAAGAGGAAGAGGGAAGAAGAGTAGGAAAAAGGAAGAAGAGGAGGAAGAGGTGTATTGGAGTGGGATTGTGCAGGCGGTGACAAGCGTGTAGGCGATGATAGGTGAAGATAGCTTGTGACTCCTTGCAAGGAATCTCATTTCGAGCCAAGACCTAGCACAGGGTTAAAAGCCAAAAAAATTGTATATGTAGTGAACCAGATGAGATGGTACAGTTTGGGTTGGTCTACTTACCAGTCATTGATTAGATAAAAACTATCCAAGATGTGCTAAGCCGGTCAGTTTTGCAATCCACATTGTATTGATCTATAGATTCAATGTTGACTTATCCTCTTGCCCTTCAACTTGATTTTGGTTTTTTTTAATGATCCATGTGAGTTTGATGTTGTATTGGGTGTCTTGGTCTCAATTTTGGAATATTATCTGTCACTTAAAATCTTTTTTCCTTGAATGATTGTTTGGAGTTTGATGTTAGTTGAGCGTTGTCCTCTTGGCACAAACCTTCTGTCATTTCAGATTATGTAGATGCTATAATTGTACGATTTCCATCGATATGTCCTTGTATTTATTTACCATTGGTTATCTTTTCATATTCGATACATTATGATATTTCTTGCATGTGGAACCCGCAACATACCTCTTAAGTACTAGAACATTGCTTCAAAGAGTTTCTTTTGCTTATGTTCATTTGATTCCTACCCCTTAAATCTTTGATAGAGGTCATTGATTCATTATGGTAAATTACATGGACTCTTAATGGTATCGATTGTTTACATTCAGATTCTGAATATCAGAAACTTTAAATTTCTTCAACTATGGTGTGAACCCTAGATTGCAATGGCTTTTACCAATTGATATTTCCTGGCTCGAGCTCAAACTGAGATGTATATTGCCCTCATTTTGGGCAGTTCAGTTATAAAAGATAAACTTTAAAAAATTATGTTTGCTTTAATTGGGGATTACTTTTCTGAGCTTTCTCCATACGTCTGGAGCTTGAAATTGTGTCCTGGTAAGTGTCATCCACCATCGCCTACCTCCACACCACACACCATGGGTTGTCAGCCTTGGCTCCGCTACCTCTCTTCTCCTACTCTTCCTTTTTCTTTTGACTATCTTTTCTATCTTAGCCATTCCTATAGTGTATTTAAATACCAAATCAGTACGATTTGATAACCTATCTAGTAGTACAGTACTGAGTTACTAGGTCGAATACTTAGCACAGTGATATTCATCTTACATTTTGGTATTCTTGAGAGAAGATTACCTATGTAGTTGATCCCATCATTGATGTCTTTTTAATTCAAATATTATCGTTCTTCTAGCTAACCAACATTTAGTGTTAATTAGTGAATCCTATTGCAATTATATTTGGCTTATCTCATTCTTACCCTTTTTTTATTGGAAGAGGTTTTCTGAGGTAGAAGTTCAACATACATAGCAAAAAAACCAAACCAAAATGGTTCTGATTTTTATGAACTCAAAGTTGTTTTGAGAGTATAGGCAAATTGATAAGTTATCACTAAGAATTTTTGTAGCATTTTCTTTCTTGTGGAAATATTATACATTATAATAACATCTTTCTTGATTTAGTTTGTCTTCTTATTCTTTTCTCTATTTTGTGAAGCTAAACTTGTGATATTTTGTCCCATGAAGTGAACCTTAATTCAAATTCTATGAATAATTTTGTTTCTCATTCTACGATGAAATGTTTGTATTTGACGATTCTTTAGTTTTGGGGACCTATCAAGGACTTCGGTCTGGGCTATTGTGAAGCAAATTTTGTTAGATGACACAAATTATTTTTGCCACTTGTTTTAATTTTTAACAGTGTATTGGTATATTGAAAATTCATAAAGTAATTTTTAATTATCTCATTACAAAAGAAGAGAAATAGGAGAAATGCTTATTTCATATATCTTCTATGCCCCTATTTTTATCACTCATGTGATGTGATACATCTTAGGAGCATCAAATGATTGATTTTAGGGGGCTGACTTTGAAGGATTTAGAGTCTTTCATGGCAGGTGAAAGAATTGAAAATTCAAGCATATGTATTAAGCATATTACTTTAGACTAGTAATGATTCTGATATATACAAGACAACCATTTTTCAGAAAGTTATGAAAATGGGGTTTGTTGTTTAAAGTTCTATAATTATTTACCACTCAAGAGAGTGTGTTTTGAGCTTATTTTAGAGTGACTTTATGTAATATAAGTAATTTAGGTGATTTCATTTTTATATGATTTAGGGTAGGATTTTAAATTATTTCTAAATTGAACTAGCAATCAATTGTAGTTACACAATACCTACGACACATTAAACAAACTGAGATCAGAATAACAATATTCTATCACATAAGAGACTTTGGTACTTAATAAACCAGTTGGTGAAGATATATGTTAAGATTGCAAAAATTGTTAGTGAACTTAAGATTGAAATTATTGTGATTGCCAAATGAAATGCTGTCAAAGGCAAGCCCCAAGTTGGACCTCATTCACAAAGGATGATGGGTTGTTTTGGTATGGAAGGCGGAAGGTGAAGAGGGTAAAGAATGGTCACAACGGTTAGGGAAAGTATATGTAGTAGCGAGTGATAACAGGAGGAAAGCAAGTAATCTTCGATGGCCCATTTGGGAGTTCTAAGAACTTGTTGTCTAGAAGAAACACTAATGTGCCGAGGTGATGGTGCTAGGATGGATACAAAGTAAGCACCCAATCATAATTGACTTCTTTGAGTTCATAAGAATTGGAAGCATTTCAATTGGATTGGTGCCTTTAAAAGAGAGTTAAAGCGTCCCCTTCATTCATAAGAAAAGCAAATCCATAGAATCGAGAGAAACTCAGAAATGGAGCGTAGGACAGTTATGAGGTATGCACTTAATCTTATAGTTGACTTGTATTTTGAGTTTTTGAAAGATTATTGACACCTTTAAAAGAGGCATGTTCTTCACCTATGTGGCAAGAAGAGCAAATGCAGAGAATAAGGAGCTTGAGATAAAGGAAGAGGTGCAGGGTGGGAAGAAGGTACTTGCTTGATTCTATACTTGTTTTAAGATCTTCAAGTGGTTTCTTAAATCGATCCTTTATGTTTGCTTGTTTTTAATGACATTTTCTTTGTAATCGAATTCTTGGCCTAACAAAGATATCATATCTTGCTCTTCTGTTTTGTGTTATTTCTAGAACCTATTAATTGGATAATATAGATGGCTTATGGTCCTACTACTGTTAGAAAGTTTTTGTTGTGTCATCTCTCTTTGTTATTACTTTTATAGTTCATGACTGAAGACTTCTAGTTTCTGGGTCATCTCACTTGGAGGTTGATTCTATTTGATTTTTGACTCGTTGTTTAAATTGTTTTATTGGTATTAGGCTCAAGGCATGTCACTATCAAAGTATTAAATGACATGGAACGATATGGGATGAGTGCTAGTTGCTTAATGATTTTTGACGTTGTTGTTTAAGCGGTTATGCTAGTATCGATCCAAGAGATTGATACGCGAACCATCGTGTCGGGTTGTATATACTAAAAGGCTCAGTATCACTCGACACGGGCTTTTACCACTCAGTAATGGTCGAAATCCAATCGTTACCTACGGATGACTCAGATTTGACCTATTTCAATGGTTAGATCTATTTAAAAGGGCTTTTAAATCCTTTTATCCTCTTTCACCCCCTTTCACTCTCTCAAACTCTTAACTCTTAATTTTTTTTCAATTTCTTATCTCATTCTCACATTTGCACTTTCTTAAAACTTCACAAGCCTGTGATTTGTGGCTTGCAATAAGTTTGGGAGGCTAATTAGATGGGCTTAACACCTAAGTAAGAAGAAGAATTCTCTAATTAAAAGGTAAGTAAAATAACTTTTCAATCGCATTCCACAACCCTCAAGGTCCAAAGACATGGTAGCGACGTGGACAATAGTGTCTCAATTGATGATGACGACGATGCAAGAGAGTTGATGGTCCCGTTGTTGCTATCGTCGGTTGAGGCACTACTGTCCATGTTGCTTTCATATCTCCGAACCGAACGGGTTGTTAAAAGTGAATGAAAAGTTGTCCATATACTTTTAATTAGAGGGTTATTCTTAGGTGTTAATCCTCCTTCATTAGCCTCAAAAGCTTGATCAAATCCATAAATCACAGTTTTATGAAGTTTTAAAAACTGTAAATGTGAAAATGAGAGAAAGAAGAAGTAAAAAAAAGATTGAGAGAAAATAAAAGCTTGAGGGAGTAAAAAGGGCAAGAAAGGTTTTAAAAATCCTTTAAACTGGATTTGACCATTGGAAAGGATCAGACTTGAGTTGTCTGTCAATAATGGTCGATATTTGATCGTTAAGATCGTTACAAGTCGGTAACAATCGGATTTCAACCATTATCGAGCGGTACAAGCTCGTACATAATCGTCATGTCAAGGTCCATGATCTGAATCGTAGGTGACATGCATAAAATTCTGCTCCTCAGTTCATGCACCACCATCAAAGTCATCTAAAAGTGAACCTTCTTGTATGTGCATCTAGAAAAGGAAAATTCATCTATGATTGTCTTTTGCATGTTCAGCATGATCATGCACACTCAGTCACTTAAATAGTTGAAATGAGTCCATTGAGTGTATCAGGTGCCCACATATTTTTCAGCAACACTGACATAGTTTTGTTATTTTTTACTGTTACTGGTGCTATGCAAGTTTAGATGTATTAGGACATAGTTATCACCTGAGTATCTTATACCTATTCTTGGATCTGATGATAACAACATCTAGTACTTGTTTCTTAAGACAAAGACATGATCTTCCTCTAATGTAAATCTACACCATAATATATGGAAGGTACAGTTGTTTTGTTTTACCCTTTCTTTTCAAGTTCTGTTTGCTCTGGTATCTGCATTTAGATAGAAGCATTAAAATAACTCGACGCCAAAATAGATGGAAGGTACAGTTGATTTGTTTTTCCCTTTCTTTTCAAGTTCAGTTGGCTGTGATATCTGCATTTAGATAGCATTAAAATGAACCATTAAAAAGTAAACATCCCCGATGGTTAACATAAACTTGAGATGATGTAGAATGGACTGTAACATTGCTTAGTTCTTTGCATTTTCACACATCACATTGGATGACTCTTTCAAACTGTTTACATAATACCTTGTTGAATTATTGTGTCGACTTGTCTGAAGTTGGAAACCAGCACAAACTATTGATATTTACATAAACCTCGCCATTGGATGTTTATTTATAAGCCTTCTTGTTTTTATTTGGATGTCAACTATCTATCAAATAGTTTTCTATGTCAATTCCAGATTCTTATGCCTACATGTCTAAATTGTTGAAGTGGTAAATGCATTTCCTTTTGATTTGCAAGGTTTTTGAGGAACATTTGTGCATGGCTCTGGTACAAAATTGTCAATCCTGAAGGCTCTATGAAATTTCAGGAATGATTTTGTGGAAAATAAATAACGTTCTGTGGTGAATCTTATCAAGAAGGCATTTAACAAAATCCCAACTTAGTTTTGATTGCACTTTAAATGGTTTCCATAAGTAAATTGTTACAAATTCTTATCTACAATTTATATTCTTACCATAAGGCACATAATCAACTCTGCTCCTCGTTTTCCTTTCTCTGAAGAAGTCAATTGCTTCTTGTTTTGGGGCTAATTGGTGAATTGCCTGCTCTTCAAAGTGATACTAGATGTTGCTCAAGGATATGCAAACCTCAGTTTAGTTTTCTTTTTTCATTCAGATTTTATTTCATACTACACCTTAGTGGAAGTATAATTTTGCATATTTTATTTTTACTATAAGGCAATCTACCCCTTTTAAGCTGCATTCTTCCTGATGGATTGGATATGAGGAACTTGATCGAAAATGACTTGGTTCAGATCAATTATAAGTCGGTAAATTAAACTATCATGGCCTCATACTCTTCTTGCCATCAAAACCTACTCCAGCAGTTAGATCCTACCTAAGTCTGTCACTTAGAAGATAAAAATAAAAAGAAGAAAGAAGTTGGTTTCTAAATTTGAAATGAAAAACCTAATATTAGATTTGTCTATCACTTCTTAACCGTCCATTTTTATGACCATTTCACAGAATCCTTGCATCTCTTTTTCAGTCGAAAGCTTCACTGTTGCTGTTGATACTACAAACACTTCCTTCCTTGTTTCCTTGCTGTGCAGTGCTGATGGTTACCATGAGGGCAGGAAGTTTAACAAATTCCACTCATAATGTAGCCCTTTGCTTGCTGAACTTGTTGTCTATCTCATCGGAATACCAGAGTTTGGACTGCAAATTGCTTGGTTGAGAGGTGCTGCTACCAGTGCCATGTAGCTAAACCATAAAGGTTCTTTGGTGCTAGTGCTTGCTATATTTCTGTCTGCTTTGCAAACAAAATCTCATTGCTTGCGAGGAGCCAAATAAACTGAAACAACATGCATTATATGTTTCAGGTCTATTATATGATATACACTTTCTTGAACACTAGCATTTGCATGCATTGAGCATGTTCGACTTTGTCCTCCTTTAGAGCAGGACTTCTCTCCGTTTGTCTTGTGACTTGATGTCAAATTAAGTTAGCATATTCAACGATTTTCTTTTCTTTGCCTTGAGGTAGGGATACATATATTTTGAATTAAAGGGCTAAAAAACTGAGATCGAGGTGAGATGAGATGGTCAACCTCTAGCTTCTTGCTAGTGATGTTCGTTTTGTCTCCTCTAGTCTCCAAGATCTCCAAGGTGCTCTTTTTTTTTTCGTTTTTCGTTTATTCTTCTTGTGTACTCTGTCGTCACGTTTTGTATTTTGGGTTTATTGTTGGGATTTATTGGAATTCTTCATGTGGTGGAGCCACTGCTAATCCCAAGGAGCACCTTGACCTCTGAGAAACAGTAGCTTCCAACCTATTGATTTCAGATCTGCTGCATGAGATTACAAATTTTACCATGGCACAAGTTAAGAGGCCAAACGATGCATCCAAAAAATGCAATGGTCAACACAATCTTTTAATTTAACTTCATATATTTTTCTTTTTGGATTATGTCTTGTTTCCGCTACCTATCTTGTTCTCTTTATAATTTTTTTAGCTTATGTCTCTTTGTCATTTTTTTTTCCACTGCTCTGTCTAAATAAAAACCCAGCGAATATGGAGGACAAGTAACTGAAGTTGCTTCCAAGAAGATCCAGATATAAGATTTTTCAAAGTATAGTTAAAGGTTTTTTGAGCTTTTCAGATTGAGCTTTTCAGATCCAGATACAAAATTATGCCACAATGTTCAGATTGAGCTTTTCTTTTAAATTCTACTGTTAAGCTTTTGGAGTTTAATGTTCAAGGCATGCTTTTCTTTTCTCCATAAATATATGCGACGCACCATGCATTTAGTTCCTTCTTTCATTCTACTATCATGCTATCGAAAGATAAGAGTTTGTGATTAAGAGGTTCTATAGTCTTGGCAAGCATTTTGTGATTAAGAGGTTCTACTATCATGCTATCGAAAGATAAGAGTTTATGAATCTTTTAAACTGTTTACATACCTTGTTGAATTATTGTGTCGACTTGTCTGAAGTTGGAAACCAGCATACAGTATTGATATTTGCATAAATCTCGCCATTGGATGTTTATTTATAACGCTTCTTGTTTTTATTTTTGTAGATTTTTTCACCATTGGATGTCAACTATCTATCAAATAGTTTTCTATATCAATTCCAGATTCTTATGCGTACATGTCTAAATTCTTGAAGTGGTAAATGCATTTCCTTTTGATTTGCAAGGTTTTTGAGGAACATTTGTGCATAGCTCTGGTACAAAATTGTCAATCCTGAAGGCTCTATAAAATTTCAGAAATGATTTCTGTAGAAAATAAATAACGTTCTGTGGTGAATCTTATCAAGCTCTTCTTGCTGTTGAAAAAAGGCATTTAACAAAAGCCCAACTTAGTTTTGATTGCATTTTAAATGGTTTCCGTAAGTAAATTGTTACAAATTCTTATCTACAATTTATATTCTTACCATAAGGCACATAATCAACTCTGCTCCTCGTTTTCCTTTCTCTGAAGAAGTAAATTGCTTCTTGTTTTGGGGCTAATTGGTGAATTGTCTGCTCTTCAAAGTGATACTAGATGTTGCTCAAGGATATGCAAACCTTAGTTTAGTTTTCTTTTTTCATTCTGATTTTATTTCATACAACATCTTAGTGGAAGTAGAATTTTGCATATTTTATTTTTACTATAAGGCAATCTACCCCTTTTAAGCTGCATTCTTCCTGATGGTTTGGATATGAGGAATTTGATCGAAAATGACTTGGTTCAGATCAATTATCCCTCATAGTCTACTTGCCATCAAAACCTACTCCAACAGTTAGATCCTACCTAAGTCTTTCACTTAGAAGATAAAAAGAAAAAGAATAAAGAAGTTGGTTTCTAAATTTGAAATGAAAAGCCTAATATTAGATTTGTCTATCACTTCTTAACCGTCCATTTTTATACTTCATTCCACAGAATCCTTGCATCTCTTCTTCAGTCAAAAGCTTCATTGTTGCTGTTGATACTACAAACACTTCCTTGTTTCTTTGCTGTATAGTGCTGCTGGTTACCATGAGGACGTGAAGTTTAACAAATTCCACTCATAATGTAGCCCTTTGCTTGTAGAACATGTTGTCTATCTCATCAGAATACCAGAGTTGTGGACTCCAAATTGCTTGGTTGAGAGGTGCTGCTATCAGTCCATGTAGCTAAACCCAGCCTATATGGAGGACAAGTAACTGAAGTTGCTTTCCAGAAGATCTAGTTTATAAGATTTATCAAGGTATAGTTAAAGTTTTTTTGGGCCAAAATTATGCCACAATGTTTAGATTGAGCTTTTCTTTTAAATTGTACTGTTAATCTTTTGGAGTTTAATGTTCAAGGCATGCTTTTCTTTTCTCCGTAAATATATGCGACGCACCATGCATGTAGTTCCTTCTTTCATTCTACTATCATGCTATTGAAAGATAAGAGTTTGTGATTAAGAGGTTCCGTAGTCTTGGCAAGCATTTTGTGGAACTAGCTATACTAAAACATCAAAAAGGCTGTTGCGTTTAGTGTTTTTCTTGCAATTCATGGATGTGTATTATTTGTTAGAGTTCATGATTAGAGATCATTGAAGATGATTTGTTTCCATTGGTCATCCTTATAAATGATTCTATTTGCTTTAATCTTCGTTGTTTTAATATTTTCACTTATATTTGATTCAGGTTATTTCACTTATCAACATCCAGAAATACCCCTAGAATCTTAGCAAAATTTGAGCAAATCGAACCCAAAAGTTTGACAAATTTAATATTTAATAATTCATAGAAACTGTACCAATTTGACCTTAAATAAAATGTTCAAGAGAGTTTCTTCTTTACTGTGATTTGCAAAATACTCTGAGATCTACAGTATAACCAATACCGAGCTAATTTTCCCTGTTAAAAAATAAAGACTTGATGCTCATATTTTTGTTTGTTTCCATTGACTTTAGCTTCAACTTTTTGAATGCTTAAATATCACATAATAATTATATGCTTGTTATTTTGGTTCTTTGAGGATTTGTTTGCTTATATTGTTTTGAGTTTGAGATGACTTCGTTTCATAACATTTTATAGTTTAATACTGGATGTTATTTTTTGTTTTACTGACATCTACTCATCGTTGCATTTCATTGAAATTGCATGTGCATTTTGTCCTTGCCACATTGTCATTTAAAGGCAACAACATTTAGGTATGTCTTTTCGATGCAGCTGTGGATTTATGGTTTATACACTGAAGTTCTATTTAGTTAGTTGCTTTCTAATTTGCATTGGGTTTATTCATTTAGCTTATGAAGAGGTATGCTTGTTTATATCTTTGGACACTATTAGATAGTTTGCTTACATGTCCATCCCATATTGTAGATCTACTATCTATTTTGATTAAATGCCTACAATATGAGACAAGTAGTATCAGAGTTGCCATATTTATTTCTTCTAATTATGAATTCTCATATCTGATTTCTATGGAGTAATTTTTGCATGCATTACCATGATTTGGCTTGACATCAATCTGACCCATTTGTTAATCCTTATAGGGCTGCTTGGATCCTTTAAAGAATTTATTGACGATAGGACAAGTGTAGTGTACTAGATCTTTTCTAACCATTTTATTACATTTAACCAGTTTTTTAGTCTGTTTCTACATCAAAACCGTGGAACTTCTGAGCTTCAACAATAGCATCTTAAGTCTGTCAGTATCCATAAATAAACATTATTCTCTCTTTGAACATGTAACATGTTAATTCTTAACTTGAAGGATCCTTTTATTTTTCCTTTTTCTTTTTGATGATCAAGTGTGCTTGATAAGTTCATCAAAAGCATAATTTCAACAAGAACAACTTCTATAATATCTTTGCAGTTAGTGGAATAAACATGATTTGCTCTTTTGCACATATTTTTGTAGTTATTGTGGAATGAAATTTCATGTAGTCAGTTGGTTTATTAGCTCTTTTGTGCTATTAATATGAATACTATCTTTTCTCACATTTTCAGGTTGTCGGTTTTGGTTCTTAGTTGCATGAAGTTCCCATCTATAGCCAAAGTGGCCTTTCAGATTTTCATGGTTTATTGCTTGGTTACAAATTTGATCAACCTCTATAAGCTGATATTAAGTCATAGCTGTTAGGAGAAAAACAAGTCTCCTGATACCAGGTTCAAAGAAGCAAGAAAGAATAAAACACAAATAAAGACACAGATTACGTGGTTCACTCAAACTATGATGTCCACGAAGTACGCTTCAGATCTTTATTATAGGGAGAAAAATTAGTGTGTAAAAAACACTTAGTTCTCATCAGACTCAAACTCTTGGCAGCTTCTGGCTCTGCT
Organism: Ensete glaucum; assembly: GCA_021527575.1. Lineage (NCBI taxonomy): Eukaryota > Viridiplantae > Streptophyta > Magnoliopsida > Zingiberales > Musaceae > Ensete > Ensete glaucum. The sequence continues at coordinate 17,775,627 of CM038553.1, forward strand.
CTACATGCCCTTCTCAAGAGTGTGTACACCAAGGAAAGAGAGATCACATGTAACCCACTAATGTAAATAGCCCTTAACAACCCTTAGTTTTATTCATAAATCAGAAAATTGGTTGTAACTTCTTTTACTAAGTCAAAGGTAACTTTTAACAACACTTTTACTAAGTCAAAGATGACTTCTAATGATAGCGGGATGGTTTGTCAAAAAAGTTAAAAGGTGGTTGTAAATTGTCATTTTGTCAACAAGAAACATGTTGGCTTTGTTGGTCAAAACTTACTTGAGGAGTTACTTTATTGTATTATGATATATGCATCAACCTCCTTACTAGCCCACTTCCAATTTAGGACTAATGGGGTCTCACAACCTCTTCATCTCAAATGTCGTCATTGTTCCAAAATTTATCATTTTTAGGCAGTATTTTGGCACACAGAACTACAATTATGGCTCTGTATTTCATATATCTTTACTATCTACAGGTTTCTTATTCTTTTTCTTCCATTAGAACTATAAACTTCATCATAGGATTTGATTATATGGACATAAAAAATAACAGTTTAATCTTGTAATTGGTTTGTCACTGCGCTTGCTTGATTTAATTTCTTTCTGTTACCATTTTTTAACTGTTTAGTTGTAAAACTGATTTAAAATAGAGGATACATTTGTTGATGACCAATGACAAAGATGGCCCGTAGCTTCTTTCTTTGTCTTGAGATTTAAATGTCCCTATGCTATTTCAATTACTTGCTTCTGTCAAACCTTTTTTTTCATGGGATTTCGTCACCAGGTATATTCTTGTTGTGGTTTATTTCAGTTTCCTTCCTCTTTTGTAGTTCATACCAATTTGTTGCCTGCATTTAACTAAAGGGAAGCCCATGTTGCACATTAAATTTCTTTGAGAGAAATTTGGAAGAAATAATTGACAAATATATGTAAGATTATTCTCAGAAGACACTTCAACAGAAGTCATAATTCTTATGTAGATGTTTATGTAATTATCATTGTCAAAGTTGTTTCTTATGTAGATGTTTCTTATGTAGTAATGTCAAAGTTCTTATGTAGACATTTATGTAATAATTGGCATGCTGATTCTTTTTTCCCTAGTGTCTTTGTTCTGCTACATAACTAGCTTCCTTTACACACAAAATTATCTAGCATGTTGTTGCACTAACTAGATTCATGCACTATCTGAATCTGGATTAGAATCTTCAAAGAGTACAATTTGCAACAGAAACTTTTGCTTTATCTTACCATTGATAGTGTCACTTAATTCCAGGCCATGGAATGCAACAAAAGGAATTGAAAGTCGCTAGAGCAGTCAAGCAAAGAAAAACAAAAAAAATTGAGGATCACACTATGAGAATTATGTGGCTGCTTCATGAGTGTCTTGTCTTTCTTTGAGAATTCAAGAAAAAGAAGGCAAGAACCTCTCTTGTTTAAAATAGCAAACGGTTATATTTTGTTTATTAGTCTTTACTTCTCGTGCTTCTGAATAATTGAATTCTTTTTCTTCTACGATTTTATTTGTTTTGTTGCCATTCATCTATCTACTACTTGCAATGAAAATTCATGATCCTACAATTACTCTAGAGGAAGTGCTAATCTTTTTCTTCCCCTGCTTGTATTGATTTTTTTTTCTGAATTAGATTTCTCAGTTTTATTGCTTTTTCTTCGGCCTTCTTGTTTTCTTGATGCTATGAGATCTCCTTGTTCTTCTTGGTCTATATCCTTATTTTTTGTAGGAGGCATTAGTTAAATATGTCAAGATCTTGAGTTGCGGATGTTGCTCATCACAATAAGCAACAATTCACAAGTAGATCTATTGCCACAATCTCACCATCCAACACCAATGATAAGGATGTCTTTGACTCTTGTGTTGGGTGTCGTGGCATAATCATAGTTTTCCTAGGTCTGGGTTACTAGAAAATGATCCACAGAGGATCAGCGTTTGCCTTGGAGAAAAGGATGATGAGGGATGTCTGAATCATAGGCTTTCATCTTAGAGGTGGAGAACATGGCTCTGACAAGGTTAGATGAGGAGGGATGTCAAGGTATACAAAATCTCTAATGTAAGTGTATTCATTACATATGTAATTTCCTGCCTAAGGTTATAACATCACTATCTTCGAAACGTATTTCTTGCTGGTTTTCACTCACTAATGTAGTAGAGAGTGATAACGAGGGGAAAGCAAGTAATCATTGATGGTCCATCTAGGAGTTTTAAGAACTTATTGTTTAGAAGAAAGACTAATGTGTCATATGCTGGTTACAATTGCTTTGTAAGTTAATCACGTGAGTGATGGCACGTGTGACACGTTACACGATCTTTTTTGCTTATTATTATTATTGGCATATTCTCACTTTATGTTGTCAATTATATATATTGAAAGTGACATTTAAAATAAAAAGATATAGCATAAAGTAAATTACATGCACACTTTAGATTTTAAAAAAAATAAGATGTGGATTTCTATCTTAATTTAGTCTCACTATTTTCTCGCAAAACATACAACTCCCTCCGGTATATAGAATTGGAAATCTTCGATTGATTTTTAATGGGGATTGGGATTCCAATCGACATCTTAGCATAATCTCAAGGGACTCGATTAATTACACTTAAGCACAAAAGGTAGGTAGCTCTTGTTAATCATAACTCGTGGTTTCCATCCTATTCGGCCTCCAAACTATTATGGTTTCGAGAGACTCGACCAATCATAATGTTCAATTAAGTCTGCACCATTATTACTGGATGAGTCTGATTCGATGATATATCATCGAGGGACTCGACCAAACATAACATGTCTTTAGGTCATCAGTGACATTTCTATATCGTAGGCAAGATCTCAAATTCCAATATAGGTGAGCCTCGAGAGACTCCACCAACTCACCGTATGTCAGAAAATGATCTCCACCTATAATGATGGAAGGCTACGTGAGTTAATCTAATTACCTCACGTTTATTGACTTAATATTAATGTTAGAAGGGTCTTAAATTTGGTGTTATAGTTAGATATAATATGTCACACACACACACACACACATATATATTGGTGCATAGATAAGCAACTATCACATATAAGCAATCATACGATATGATCATAAACCAAAGCCTAATGTGATTATTAAACCTTGGCCGCTATTGTTATCCTACAGCCATGACTCCCTAGTCGTTGGGCTGCCAAGAAACCCTGGCCCCCAAGGTCTCCATTGTAGCTAGGACTCTTTGGTTGCAAGCTATTCATGGGTGGCTAGGATACCCTGGCTGCCTAATTGCCCCAAGGAATCCGAATGAGGGTCACAGCGACTAGGAAACCTTAACCTCTAGGGTTCCCCATTTGGCTAGTACACCTTGGCTGCATGGAGTGCTTAATCATATCTGAGAGCTTGCTGCTCTTGGCCATGGTGCCTTTGGCTTGGTCAAGAGCACAAATATTACTCTTGGTTAAGGCTACAAGCCGCCTTTAGCCTTGGTGCAGTTGCTACCCTTCTTACTACATTTTGCAATAAGAATTTTGATGACAAAATATTAATCTACAGCACCTTTTAGTCAGATGTAGAGGTGCTGTCCAAAAATCAGATTGGTGATGAAACGCAAAAATTGTATGCATAAAATGATTCTACGTGATTCAACAACACACGTAGTTTATATCCAATCATAACACGATGAACTTAGCTTTGATATCACTGTTAAAAAACCTCATAGTTCATCACACATGTAAGAACAAAAGCAAAACTGTTTCATAAAAGAATCATATCGAATCATTTTATAGTGATTAGGAGCGAAAAAAACTCATGAAACCAAAAAGCTAAATCCTCGCAGTTATCGTGCACCACCTTGCAACAATAATCAAGAAGGGTCGGCCCCTTCTTACTATCCTCACACACCATCAAGGGGGGCTAACGACTAAGGAGGAGAGGGACGTGATCATGTGAATGATCGAGGCTGGGAGCTCCACTTGGTGAACAATGCAAGAAGAAGGGTTACGGATTCAAAGGGTGAATACAATAGTAGAGGCGGGTCTTCCGTGTGTGCATCAAGCTTGCATCGATGAAAGCCTTGGTCATCGATAGGGGTGTACTACCGAGGGAGAAGTCGATTGCAAGTACCGGTGAGTCTCATAGAGGGACTTTATTATATAAAGGTATGATTGAGCGATTAGAGACTTGGACCGCCTGCTCACATTTGCTTAAGGGAGCCCCGCCAGGAGGACAAAGCCGAATAAACGTTGCTACCAAGGAAGCTAAGGAGAATAGAATCGGCGTGAGCCTGCAACAAGATAGCGGATGCCATGCATGAGTTGTAGTCTATCTTTTCATCGACCAAGGAGAACTGCTAGGAAGACACAATGGTGTTGAAGCGGATGGTCGAAAGGGGTGAGGAAGCGGACGAGTCCAGTCTACCCAAAAGCAAAGCGTCTAGAAAGGAGGTGGACTGAGGAGTACCACGGTCCAGAGGCGATCTACCGATGCGAAGGAAGGGATGAAGATGCAAGGTAACGGATAGTAGTGCTATGGGCTTGGCAACACCATGGTACCGCAGAGGCGAGACTTCCGTGGAGTCATCGATCCCTTGCTCATGGAGGGAGAGCATTGGTCGTAAAGGGGCCAAGGAGGTGGAGAATGCAAAAGCAAACCCAAGTACCAAGACAGGATGGAAGGGCCAAGGAACTTCATAAGACTAGTGTCGATGGGTTTCTCATCAAGATAGCCAAAAGCGAGGGACTTGGGTTGATGCAGAGTGCTCGATCAAGGAAAGTAGGCGATGTGGTATCGCCTTTCTACTCAAAGGAGTAGGTGGCAAAGGTGATGAAGAAGATGGTACAATCCCGAGGCGTCGGATCTATTAAAAACTTACTCCAAGTTAGGGGACTCCAAGTTGGGATAAACTTTTGCTCTTTTCGGGTAAAACTTCTTGCATTCCGAAGTTCAATGGTAGTGGGAAGGCGAATCACGAGCTAACTCAACGCAGGAGTGCAAACACTTCAAGAGCTGTGTGAGCAAAGAGCGAATGTTAGTAACCCATTCAATACATGAAGTACAAACTCAAGGCGGCGAAATCAAGTAACTTTTGCCTTCTCAACTCGGAGAATGGGGCGAGTACCCCAATTCTCTTAACTCGAGGAGGTGAGCGAAGCCAAGTAACCTTGCCTTCTCAACTATTAAGAGAATGGATGAAGTCGAGTATCCCGTTCTCTTACTTATCCAAGAGCTCGTAAGTTCGATGACCCTTCAAAGAAAGCTTATGGAAGACAATAGTTGTCAAATTCTCACTATTGGTGATCAATATTACAGTAGATTGTCCACTTCATTTCCCAATTGAGTGTCAATCGAAAGTAGGAATGCGAACTTACTTGGAAGTGACAACTAAATATGGAAGAAGGATCAATTGGCAAACATTGTGGAGGAAGGACCTCAAAACACGAAAGTCTGCGGCGATGTTCACAAAGTTCCAACAAGCATCTACCCGTTCAAGCAACACGAGTATCGCGATCGCACATAATAAGGTAGGTCTTTTTCTTCCAAGGATCCACGAGAACCAACAAGGATCAAGACAACTCAAACCCACGGACTCGTCATTGGTGAGTTGAAGCGGCATGGCGATTAGAGTTCGACTACTCAACAATAGTGGCGAGCGGTTAGGAGCCAAAGGGGCGTGTTGCTTGAGCGGTGTTTGATGAAATGCTCATGTTTGTCCGTACTTGGTTTGTGTACATACCTTGTACAACAATTAGCGGCTTGCAATAGACCATGACCCTAGTTTGATTTTGCTTTGTGGCGATTTTGGCTTGTAAATACGAGTGTGTCTTATAAGCACTTATGGGGACTTTGGTCTGTAATAGACTATTATCCTTTGTGTGTAATATTTCTGAGTTTGTAATGTCCATGGGTGTAATTTGTATATGGCTTTATAAAGTATTTGCTTGAGCAGTTGCTTGTGGATCCCGTGGGAATTGTTTTTTCTGGCTCGTTTTCTCTTTTGTAAGTCTATGGGACTCTAGGAGATCTCGGGGAGGGCTAACCTTTGCGGACGGACACGCATGGGTGTCGCACGGCTTAGGCAAAATCAGCTAAGCCCATGACAGGGCGGCACCGGGTTGGATGGGGTTTCGGGTATATGTCGGGCGTAGGCTTTCATCAACAATTGAACTTGTCTTACATCCGATACCTTGGGAACCGTCATTTGTGGACTTGCGACCATTCTTACAACCCTCTAAAGTCCCGATTCGCTCTCTTTCTCTCTTTTCTTTCTTTGCACTTAAGGTATTCGACAATTGCTTGTATAACTTCCCGCTTTGCAAGACGTCGGGATTTGTCCGTCGCTCATTTCTAAGCTAATCAACTTCTTCTTTGCAGGTCCTACGGGACCTTACAAGGTTGCAAGAGGGCTGACCTTTTGTGGACAGATAATGCTTTGGGCGTTTCATGACTTAGGCAATCCCAGCTAAGTCCGGAATACTGGGCAAGGTTGCTTCACGACTTAGGCAATTTTAGTTAAGTCTTGAGAGTCTTTGCTAGGGTGTCATGCGCTTAGGCAAATTCAGCTAAGTCCGTGACTGCTTTGTGACTTTATGTCATATTAAGTTAGCATATTCAACGATTTTCTTTTCATTGCTTTGAGGTAGGGATATATATATTTCGAATTAAAGGGCTAAAAAACTGAGGTCGAGGTGAGATGAGATGGTCAACCTCTAGCTTCTTGCTAGTGATGTTCATTTTGTCTCCTCTAGTCTCCAAGAGCTCCAAGGTGATCTTTTTTTTGTTTTTTCTTTATTCTTCTTGTGTACTCTATCGTCATGTTTTGTATTTTGGGTTTGTTGTTGGGATTTATTGGAATTCTTCATGTGGTGGAGCCACTGCTAATCCCAAGAAAGAGCACCTTGACCTCCGAGAAACAGTAGCTTCCAACCTATTGATTTCAGATTTATTGCATGAGGCTACAAATTTTACTAAGGCACAAGTTAAGAGGACAAAGGATGCATCCAAAAAATGCAATGGTCAAAACAATTTTAGAATTTAACTTATCTATTTTTCTTTTTGGATTATGCTTGTTTTCACTACCTATCTTGTTCTCTTTATTATTTTTTTAGCTTATGTCTCCTTGGCATTTGTTTTCCACTGATCTGTCTAAATAAAAACCCAGCTAATATGGAGGACAAGTAACTGAAGTTTCTTTCCAGAAGATCTAGTTTATAAGATTTATCAAGGTATAGTTAAAGTTTTTTGGGCTAAAATTATGCCACAATGTTCAGATTGAGCTTTTCTTTTAAATTCTACTATTAAGCTTTTGGAGTTTAATGTTCAAGGCATGCTATTCTTTTCTCTGTAAATATATGCGACCCACCATGCATTTAGTTCCTTCTTTCATTCTACTATCATGCTATTGAAAGATAAGAGTTTGCGATTAAGAGGTTCCGTAGTCTTGGGAAGCATTTTGTGGAACTAGCTATACTAAAACATCAAAACGGTTGTTGCGTTTAGTGTTTTTCTTGCAATTCATGGATGTGTATTATTTGTTAGAGTTCATGATTAGAGATGATTGAAGATGATTTGTTTCCATTGGTCATCCTTATAAATGACCGTATTTGCTTTAATCTTCGTTGTTTTAATATTTTCACTTATATTTGATTCAGGTTATTCCACTTATCAACATCCAGAAATACCTCTAGAATCTTAGCAAAATTTGAGCAAAGCGAACCCAAAAGCTTGACAAATTTAATATTTAGTAATTCATAGAAACTGTACCAATTTGACCGTAAATAAAATGTTCAAGAGAGAGTTTCTTCTTTATTGTGATTTGCAACACTCTGAAATCTACAGTATAACCAATACCGCGCTAATTTTCCCTGTTAAAAAAACTAATAAAGACTTAATGCTCATATTTTTGTTTGTTTCCATTGACTTTAACTCCAAATTTTTATGAATGCTTAAATGTCACATAATAATTATCTGCATGTTATTTTGGTTCTTTGAGGGATTTGTTTGCTTATATTGTTTTGAATTTGAGATGACTTCGTGTCATAACACTTTATAGTTTAATACTGGATGTTATTTTTTGTTTTATTGATGTCTACTCATCGTTGCATTTCATTGAAATTGCATGTGCATTTTGTTCTTCCCTCATTGTCATTTAAAGGCAACAACATTTAGGTATGTCTTTTCGATGCAGCTGTTGATTTATGTTTTATATACTGAAGTTCTATTTAGTTAGTTGCTTTTCTAATTTGCATTGGGTTTATTGATTTAGCTTATGAGGAGGTATGCTTATTTATATCTTTGGACACTATTAGATAGTTTGCTTTCATGTCCATCCCATATTGTAGATCTACTATCTATTTGATTAAATGCCTACAATATGAGACAAGTAGTATCAGAGTTGCCATATTTATTTCTTCTAATTATGAATGCTCATGTCTGATTTCTATGGAGTAATTTCTGCATGCATTACCATGATTTGGCTTGACATCAATCTGACCTGTTTTGTTAATCCTTATAGGGCTTCTTGGATCCTTTAAAGAATTTATTGATGATGTGACAAGTGTAGTGTACTAGATCTTTTCTAACCATTTTATTACATTTAACCAGTTTTTTAGTCTGTTTCTACATCAAAACCATGGAACTTCTGAGTTTCAACAATAGCATTACATGGTTTGCTCTAATTTGGTTGCATCTTAAGTCGGTCAGTGTCCATAAATAAACATTATTCTGTCTCTGAACATGTAACATGTTAATTCTTAACCTGAAGGATCCTTTTATTTTGCTTTTCCTTTTGATGATCAAGTGTGCTTGATAAATACATTCAACGAAAGCATAATTTTAACAATAACAACTTCTATAATATCTTTTCAGTTAGTGGAATAAACATGATTTGTTCTTTTGCACATTTTTGCAGGTATTGTGGAATGAAATTTCACTGTAGTCATTTGATTTATTTTCTCTTTTGTGCTATTAATATGAATACTATCTTTTTTCACATTTTCAGGTGGTCGGTTTTGGTTCTTAGTTGCATGAAGTTACCCATCTATAGCCAAAGTGGCCTTTCAGATTTTCGTGGTTTATTGCTTGGTTACAAATTTGATCAACCTCTATAAGCTGATATTAAGTCATAGTTGTTAGGAGATACAGATTTATGTTGTTCGCTCAAACTAAGCAATGTCCATGAAGCACGCTTCAGATCTTTACTATAGGGAGAAAAATTAGTGTGTAAAAAACACTAAGTTCTCATGAGGCTCAAACTCTTGGCAACTTCTGGCTTTGCTCTACACGCCCTTCTCCCTTAACAACCCTTAGTTTGTATCCATGAATCATAAAATTGGTTGTAACTTCTTTTACCAAGTCAAAGATAACTTTTAACAACACTTTTACTAAGTCGAAGATGACTTCTAATGATAGCAGGATGGTTTGTCAAAAAAGTTAAAAGCTGGTTGTAAATTGTCATGATGTCAACTAGAAACATGTTGGCTTTGTTGGCCAAAACTTACTTGAGGTGTTACTTTATAGTATTATGATATATGCATCAACATCCTTACTAGCCCACTTCCAATTTAGGACTAATGGGGTCTCACAATCTCTTCATCTCAAATGTCGTCATTGTTCCAAAATTTATCATTTTAGGCAGTATTTTGGCACGAAACTACAATTATGGCTCTGTATTTCATATCTCTTACACCATCTACAGGTTTCTTATTCTTTTTCATCCATTAGAACTATAAACTTCATCATAGGATTTGATTATATGGACATCAAGAATAACAGTTTAATCTTGTAATTGGTTTGTCACTGTGCTTGCTTGATTTAATTTCTTTTTTTTACCATTTTTTAGCTATTTAGTTGTAAAACTGATTTAAAATAGAGGATACATTTGTTGATGGCCAATGACAAAGATGACACAGCTTCTTTCTTTGTCTAGAGATTAGGGTTATCCTTGAATCATTAGGGTCTTCTAAACGTCCTCCCTTCCCTATGCTATTTCAATTACTTGCTTCCGTCAAACCTTTTTTTTCATGGGATTTCGTCACTTTTTCTATACTTTCAGGTATATTCTTGTTCTTCTGGTGTATTTCGGTTTCCTTCCTCTTTTGTGGTTCATAGCAATTTGTTGCGTGCATTTAACTAAAGGGAAGCCCATGTTGCACATGAAATTTCTTTGAGAGAAATTTGGAGGAAATAATTGGCAAAATCTGTAAGATTATTCTCAGAAGACACTTCAACAGAAGTCATAATTCTTATGTAGATGTTTATGTAATTATCAGTGTCAAAGTTCTTATGTAGACGTTTACATAATAATTGGCATGCTGACTCTTTTTTCCTTAGTGTCTTTGTTCTGCTACATATCTAGCTTCCTTTACACAAAAAATTATCTAGCATGTTGTTGCACTAACTAGATTCATGCACTATCTGAATCTGGATTAGAATCTTTGAAGAGTACAATTTGTAACAGAAACTTTTGCCATATCTTACCATTGATAATGTGTCATTTAATTCCAGGTCATGGAATGCAACAAAAAGAATTGAAAATTGCTAGAGCAGTCAAGCAAAGAGAAACAAAAAAATTTGAGGATCACAACATGAGAATTATGAGGCTGCTTCATGAGAGTGTCTTGTGTTCCTTCGAGGATTCAAGAATAAGAAGGCAAGAACCTATCTCTTGCTTAGAAAAAGCAAACGATTATATTCTTTTTATTAGTCTTTACTTCTCGTGCTTCTGAATAATTGAATTCTTTTTCTTCTACGATTTTATTTGTTGTGTTGCCATTCGTATGTCTACTACTTGCAATGGAAATTCATGATCCTACAATAACTCTAGAGGAACAACGAATCTTTTTCTTCCCCTGCTCGTAATGATTTTTTTTCTAAATTAGATTTCTTGGTTTTATTGCTTTTTCTTCGGCCTTCTTGTTTTCTTGATGCTATGAGATCTCCTTGTTGTTCCTGGTCTATATCCTTATTTTTTGTAGGAGGCATTAGTTAAATATGTCAAGATCTTGAGTTGCGGATGCTGCTCATTACAATAAGCAACAATTCACAAGTAGATCTATTGCCACAATCTCGCCATCCAACACCAATGGTAAGGATGTCTTTGACTCTTGTGTCGGGTGTCGTGGCATAATCATAGTTTTCCCTGATCTGGGTTACTCGAATCATAGGCTTTCATCTTAGAGGTGGAGAACATGGCTCTGACAAGGTTCGATGAAGAGGGATGTCAAGATATGCAAAATCTCTAATATAAGTGTATTCGTTACATATGTGATTTCCTGCCCAAGGTTATAACATCACTATCTTAGAAACGTATTTCTTGCTGGTTCACTCACTAATGTCTCCTACTATTTCCTCTCTTGTTCTTTGTGCATGACCTGCTCACTCGATGTCTTGTCAGACCGTGTTCTGAGGAGTGTCTTTCTTCTGGTTTTTAAGAACAAGGCTAGACTGATACTTTCCTCACACTTTGAAATAGTGATGTAATTTCCTCTTCGAATGAGTTTTTCTTTGATTTTGTTTGTTCCTCTCTTGCGTTGTGACAACTCCAGTCTTGGATTTCGGATCAATCCATCCGATTTTGGCTTGATTCAAAGGATTGAGAAGGCAGGACCAGTCCTTTTCTATGGTTTTGTCGGTCCTGTGGTGTTTTGGAGGAAGTATTTGTGGGTCTTTGATCTTATCTTGAAGTAGTTAAAGTCTTCAAGATTCAGAAGGTGAACACAACTTTCTTATCTTAGTGGGTTTACTCGATTTTGTTTGTTGTTGTTTTGATGATAGCATTCATGGTTTTTTTAATTTTCTTTTCTTGATGTGTTTTAATTGGCATTGCTTTGACCTCAATGTTTCTAAGGCAGCATTTGGTGCATCTTTGATCAATCTATCCAATTTCTACATTCTTCTTCAAAGATTCAAGAGTCAAGAATTCCTGACCGGTATTCTGATCTCATGCTTCACAATTGTAGAACAATTTTTGTTTCTTGAAGGGTTTATTTGGTTTTATTTGCTGCTAGTTGTTCGAGAGACAACATTCTTGATCTTCAATCGATTCTTTTAATTACTTGAGGATTCAAGAATGCAAGACTGGTCCTTCCCATCTTATTGTTTTAGATTATCACAAAATTTTCTTTTCTTGGTGTGGTTTTCTAGCTTTTGTTTGTTTTTTGTTTTGTTGCTGTTTCATCTTTTCCTTCATGCATGAAAGATTTTTAATTCTAAGAGTTGTCTGATGATTTGCCTCCTATGTTTGAAAAGATCATAATGTTTTTGGTGAAATTTCTTTCTTTGTTTTGTTTGCCTCTCTTCCTCTATTGGTTGATCTTTCTTTCCTTAGTCAATTTTAGTTGTTTGCTTAACCCCATGGGGTAGTTTTATTAGAAGCATGAAACTTTTACTCCAATCCTAGTGATATTGTTAGTCTTCTATCGTATTGTCTGTAGTCAAATATTTTGTTTTCTTTTGTGTTTTACTTTTAAGGTCAAATATTTTGTTTTCTTGCTAAGTAGTAGATGACATACTTTGTTTTAAGTGTTTCGTTATTCATATTTGATACTTTGGATATTGCTTTTTCTAAAGTTCGTCATCTTGTACCATACCGATGTATCGAGCTCAGCTCGGTATAATACAATACATATGTATCGAGCGGTATGGTGTAAGTGGAGAAGAAACGTCTCATGAAGTCTCAACGATATTGCTAAGGCTTTGTGCCCTCGTTTCTTCTCCTCGCGTGGGAGAAGAAATGTCACATTCTTCTCCCATTATCATCAAAGCTTATTCTCCCCATGAAGCCTCACCGAGGCTTCTTCTTCATGACGGATCGGGATCGTCGAGGAGAGTGATCGCGATCTCTAAGTTCTTTTTCTTCTCTGTCTTCTTCCTTTTCCCTCGGTTGATATTGCCGACAGCAGTAACGATGGTTGAAATCGATTGTTACCGATTGATTTGGGGTCATAATAGGCGGAAACAACTCTAATCGTTCGAGCGAGAAGTCCGCGTACTAGTCATTGGACATATCGCTCGATACATGCGGTACCCATTAGTATTGCAACCTTGGTTTCTTTTTATCTTCTTATTAGCCAAATGTTCTTTTGTTCTACTTGCTATAAGGTAAGAGAAGAAAGTATATCATCATCTTTCAATTCAGGTTTGTTTTATTTATCTTATTCTTGTTTTTTGTTGTTTTATATACCTAAAATTATTACATTTAGGAGGCTAATTGGGAGGATTAAAAGGAAATTATTACATTAAAACTTGATCGATGGAGAGTTATGAACATGTGGTTTCTCTGGACGCTCGGACTTAGATCGTTATCGACTTGTATCGAATGATTGAAATCCCATCATTACCGACCTATATCAATAAAAACGATCGGATTTCAATTCTTGATCAAGGGTTGAGATTATCCGATTTCAAAGAGTCGCTTAGAAAAGATTTTAAACCCTTTCCTCCTCTTTCAACTCATTTTACTCCTTCAATATTTCAAACTCTTTTCAATTCATTTTCACTCATATCTATCTTATTTTGATATTTTTACGCTCCTAAACCTACTAAAGCTATCATTTGTGGTGGATCGAATTTAGGAGGGTAATTGGGAGGATTAAGAGGAAATTATTACATTGAAACTTGATCGATGGAGAGTTCTGAACATGTGGATTCAATGGGTGGCTGCATGATAATTTGAAAAATCCTGATATAAAGGTATGCAGTTCTTACTATATGTTATACTTAATTCTTAGAAGTGTTATTTCCGGTCATGTGGTTACTTAAGTGGATATTTCTTTAAATGTTCCTATTCGATTATATGGAATTTAACTTGTAAATGACACAATTATCAAAAATACCAACACTAACTTGCATAGAAGCCTCCGAAAGATGTCACTCATCAAGCTTTGAAAAGTAAAATGGGCATTCGTAAGTCCGAAGGGCATTACCAAAACTCATAGTGGCGTTATGTATGCGTGCGGTTTTCCAAATATCTTGATGCGTACGTCGATGATAACCGAGCGAAGATCCAATTTAGTGAATACTTGGGCTCCCTTTGGTTCATCCAAGAGCTCATCTATGATTAGTATATAATATTTGCCTTTAATGGTGATGGTGTTTAAAGCGTAATCAACACACATCCGCTATGTACCATCCTTCTTGCGCACTAGCAACAGTAAGGGTAACTTGATCGAATTACTCTAGTGTTAAGCATCTCATTGATGATGTTCTCAATCTCATCCTTCGCAAGTGAGAATAGCGATCTCAAATTCTTGGAGGTTTGCGGTAAAATAGGTATGTGATGGTCATGTAGCGGTTAGGGGAAGCCGGTAGGTGAAAACATATGTGAGTTCATCCAAAGAATAGGATAAGCTTAGGATTTGAATTTTGCACTTTTCCTCCTTTGATGGTCTGGATATGCATCAAAATCCACCATTTGTTTTATGTAGCACATTTTCATTCATTGCATCGAAGCGGTGGAAATATTGCTCGACGCTTGCCTCGCAATGTGACATGTCTCCCTTTATAATAAAACTTCATGATTAGTTTAGAGAAATTCCAAGAGATGTCACCTAATATTGTGAGTCACTCAATCTCAAGCATGGTCGCATATCATCTATGGGTAGGAGGAAGAAATCGGCTATCACTTCTTGGTCTTGTAGGAGCAATTTTACTTGCACCGCTTATCGCAATTAAGAATTCAATCATTGGCAACCTTTACATCAAACTTGTTGCAACCTTCGATTTGAAGTGTCATATGTATAGCAACCTTGCTATTGAGGAAGTTATTTGTGTTGCCGTGTCGATGAGAATGGTGATGGGTTGTTGTTTAAGAAGTCCTCCAACTTTCATCGTTTAGAGTAGTAGCCAACGCATACCTTGTATAGTCGGTCAGTTGGGGCTCTTCCTCCATGGCTTCATCTTTGGGATCAAGGCTTAACAATTTTTGGAGAAGAGGTGGCAAGTTGGATGGGTGGATCGGGTAGATGGAAGTAGGCTACGGTTTATGGTTGATTTGGGTGGCTGTTTAGGATCGGTTTAGGGTATGATTTAGAAAGGTTTTAATGAGGATGTTAGGGTTTGTAGATGAGAGAAAGAGAGTCTAAAATCCATAAAAGATATTTCTCAAATCTAATGGAATTCAACAAAGAAAGGTATTGTGATGTGTTATCCTAGCAGTTTTACATCAAGAAACGATAAATTCTTGATATAAATTCCAAAGGAAAATTTGATATAAATCTAAACCGAGGGTTTAGATGTAGTCGATATTAGTAAAATGTTTGACAAAATTTTGGCAAAGTAATGGTAGGAAAATAAGGTAAAAATGGAAGGTAGATCCTTCAATGTAAAATTCTAACCTACGTAATGATGAATTAAGCCACAATAAAATCCATTCTAGAAGGATTTTTTAAAGATCAATTTTAGATGGAAGTTAAGATGATCTATGAAATTGTGTAAATGTTTTACTAAAAGGAGAAGAAAAAATTAGTTTTAAGAGGCAAATAGGCGTTAAAAATTTTTGCGATTTCACCTTCGCAATAATGATAACATTTACGATGGTCAAAATTCTGATGGATAAAATATGAAATATTTCTTCAACGTGTAAGGTAAAGGACTTTGTAGTATTGAAGAAGTTTGGATGATAAAATATACGGATCTCCAAATCAAACGCAAGGCATCTAATTTGATCTGCGATTGGGGTGGAAGGTGGAGGCACGTGTCATAGCAATTGTGGGAATTTCTTGGGAAGGTGAGGGCGGCTAAAATAGCTACGGGGGCACGACCAAATGATAAAACTCGAATAAGCTTTATAGATTTTGATCTTTGAGAAGGATCAACCCTTAGAATGCTATAGTGATTCCTCCCTCTTAGAACTCGGCACAAGGCTGAATAAAAATTGATCTTGCTTGATAAAAGAGAGGGGCAATTATATCATTATATAGGATTCTAAACCCTAGCCTATGAGGTGCTTACCTAAGTAAAATTATCTCTTTGCCCTTCTATAGTCGACTGTCTTAGTAGGAACATGGGACGGCTATGTTGACTTTATAGCCAACCTAAGTAGGGAAAAACACTAGCCGACTAGCCCGAAGGGGCGATAGCTACTAAGCCCTAAGACTCCAATCTAAACTCTAGCCACACTTATTTATATGATAGAAATGGCTAAGTGGGGTTTTATTACAATCTCACATAATTTTGTTGATTACTTCTAGGGTGATTAGGACTCAACCCTCAAGTCCTATCGGTGTGATAAGATTGATATATGTAAATTATTTTATATGTACCTTACTATAATTTTTTTATTAATTAGATCTGAACAATGCTTTTTCTTGTTGTAAAAGGTGTTGTAGAGAGGTGTTCTAAGGTCCTTTAATGTTAAAATTGTTGGCATAAAGAAAGAGGAAAATGGTAGCAATTGTTGTTGCCCTATGGTATGGTATTGACCTTTGCCGAGAGCAAGGATGTTGCTCTCCACTTGGCCAAAGGCTACAAGGCGGAGTAGCAAGCTCTGCCATAGTAGCCTCCCATATAGCCAAGAGTCCGTGCATGGGCAACCTTGGCTAGGATTTCCTAGTAAAGGTAACTCTTGGCTAGGGTTTCCTAGCCATGGGTGTTTTAGGCGGTGTGCTAGCTACCCATGATAGATTGAAGCCATGGAGAGGGGCAAAGAGTTACTTGGGGCTAGGGTTTCCTAGCCTCCTAAGGTTCCCTTATGGCCGGGGACTCCTAACCATAGGGGACTCTTAGTGGATAGGATTTCCTAGTCGCACAAGGAGTCCCAAGCTATCATTTTAGGAACCCTATAGTAGGGTATCCTAAAAATTCTAAAAATAATTAATTAAATAGTTTAATTAATTATTATATATCTAGTAATCCTACATGTGATGTGATGTATATATGTAATGTATGATATGGATGGATGATCATGAGCAATATGATGTGATGTATGTACATGTGATTATTATTATTATTAGAGCCTGCGAACCAATATTTTTTCTTATTTATTGTTGGGCCTACGTGCTTGTGATTATTTTATAATTACATAGAGATCGGTAGGAGTGTGGAGGTCACAGTGAGACCCATGATACCGTGGCGGGAGACGTATGGTGATGCTAAGAGGATTAGGTGACGTATGGAACCAATAATGACAAGATTAACAATCACATGGCATGAAGATGCGTCAATGCATACATAGATCCTATCGAGTGATTAGGCCCATTAACTCAGGCTTAATCATATTAGGTGACGGCTCATAATCATCTGGTGTGACTTGTATATATATTATATATAATACACCTACTATATATATATATATATACGATGTAGAATATATTAAATATATATGTGTGTGACATAACAAAAAAAAAACCCCTCATACGATAATATTAAGTCGGTGAGCGTGAGACAATAAGATTGACCCACGTAGCTTTCCAATCATTATAGGAAGAAATTGAATCACGATATAAGTTGAGTTAGTTGAGTCACTCAAGGCTCACCTATCTACGTAATCGAGATCTTGCCTATGACATAGAGATGTCATCGGTAACGAGGACATGGTATGCTTGGTCGAGTCACTCGAGAGTATATCATTAAATCAAACTCATCTTGTAATAATGGTGACGACTTAGCTTAACTTCATGATTGGTCGATTGAGAGAAATCATTTGGCGATCGATTGAGAGAGAAATCCATCGTCGTCGATTGAGGAAGAAATAGGGAAGAAGAAGAGAATACCTCGCGCGCATTGTCGTTGCCTGGGTGTGCCGTCATTTTTTCTCCGAGGAGGCGTCTCCCGCACGGGAGAAAGATCGGCGGCCATTTCTTTTATTTTTAATATTTTAATATTATATGATAATATATTATATTATAAAAATATTATATTATATTTTAATCTTGGGCGATATGCACTATGCATACCACTCGATATCGATCTATCGACAATATGTCGGTACCGGTATGGACCGTAAGTCAAACCTTGGTATTTCTAACTAGTTTCTTGGATAGAAAGAAAATACATGATTGCTATCTTTAATACATTATCAAGTATTATGGTTAGTAGTCAACCACTTATACTTGTATATCAAGTCGTATCATATGCATTACGTGAACAAATTTGTGTTTATGACATGATGTGAAACTGGAAATTTGTAATTTTTTACTTTGCCTTCTGATTACGTCAATATGAAGCATGCTTACAGTAATGACATCATCCTTTAATTTAAGCCTCCTCAGTATAGAGTGTTGTTGATGCTTCAAGCAGTTTGAGCATGTCTGGCCCGTGAGCTTCGTGTTTTCCTTGTTATGTAGGTTGGGCAATTATTGAAGATGATCACTGTCTTTCTACTAAGGATGCACCTGGGCTGATATAGTGGACCAATTACCGACAAGTTTAAATCTTGACCTTGCCTATCATTTTTTGTAGCTTGTCTCTTGTCTTCACTACTGTGTTTATTTGCCTCTCGTTTTTCTTGCCATATGTTTCTATTTCAGTTATTTTCTTTCTTGATTTTGTAAAGAAAAATTGGTCTGCCTCCATTGGAGATATAGATAAACGGTTCACTAAAGAACACAACGAAAAGCTACTTAGTCCATAATTATTTAGCCAGTCTTATAAGTTATGTTGACTTTTCTTTTTCTGTTTTGAAGTTTTTGAACTATAGCAGTTTTCTAATAAAGAATTCATTACTTTTGGCACGCTCTTTTTTGGACAAGGTACATGATTTTGATGTGTATTTTTCAATTCAAATTTCTCTCTGTTGCTTAATCCTCTTTTTAATATGTCACGGTAAATTATGTTTTGACTTATAGATATGCCCGTCAGTTTTAACTTTTATTTTGGTTTCGAATTTCTCCATCTTGATTTATTTGTTCAATTTTGTCCAATAAAAAAAGCAACTTGTCACTTATGTTTGATGTTTGGACTAATTTGCTTATGATGAATGAATAAGTAACTGATGGTAGTACCATTGAAAGATCTAGTTGACCTAAGTAGCAATATAAATTTTGCAAACGACTATAAGTTGGGTATTAGAGGAATACGAAATTGCTTTATTTTGCTGATGCAATTAAAATAATAGGAAGTTATTAGACTAAGTAGTGTGGTTTTGAGGAGGACAATCATAGTTATTGGTCTAAGTGATACTTCTCATCTTCCTTTCACTAAACAATAGGATTTCTATAATGTAAATTTGGTAGAACATACTTATAGATATTTTAGAAATGTGAAACCTGTAAGCTTTTTTATGTCAGATGATTTCTCTTTTTATTTTTTATACTTTTTTCTGGAACATTTTGAGGAATGATGACCAGTGAGAATTAATCATGATATCAATTAATTGACTATTAGACTTAATAATGTGTCTTAAAAATGTTTCAGTAGATTTGCCATTGTTGCTAGCTACTATATTTATAAAATAATTTTATTTAGCGTCAATCATTTATCTGGAGTAAAGTGGATAAATTGCTATTGCCCTCAGAATTCAGATTTAATAATTTAGGGATTGGCCAATAGTTGGATCAATATTTTTTATGATAGAACATCGAGGTTTGTTTATTATGGTATGAGGATTCATATGGTTTACATGACTTATCAATAAGCTAGGATTCTATTGGACTGTTTAGTTTAGGGCGATCTAGAAGATTATAAACATTGGTTTGGATAATTTTCTTTAAATCTAGAAGATTATAAAAGAAGAAAGAAGAAAGAAGAAGAAAAGGAAATTGAGGGAAAAGAAGATTTCGGGCATCGGCGGTCGATTGAGGGAAAAGAAGAAAGAAGAAGAAAAGGAAAGAAGAAAGAAGAAGAGGAGAAGAAGAAAGAAGTACCTCCTTTCCCGTCCTCGCTCGTGTGCTCGCCTCTGAACTATTTTTCTCCAGCGAGGAGACAAAACGTCCCCCTGCGCGGGGAGAAAGATCGAGGCGACATCGCCCCTTTTTTTTAATATATTAATATTTAATATTATATTATAAAATATTATAATATATTTTAATGTGTCAGGTGGTATGCACTGTATGTACTGCCCAATACTAATACCATATTGGTACCGAGATAATCTCGGATCTGACCAATATGTCAAACCTTGTTTTTAACAATGTATTTTATGCCTCTAATTTATTTAATTATTACAATTATGATGGTAAAGCATATATTAATTTAAACTGATTAGGCTCTATTAGTTTTGTTGATTGAGTATTTGTAATAATAAGGATTTGGGTGCCTTGGGTCATGGTTCCACCAACTAGCCACAAGTATTTGTCTGTAATGTTGTACGAAGTCTGTGCTATTGGCACACTTAGCTTTATGCATGACATGTAAAAAGCATTATGCTCATATGATGCTTCAGTATATGCCAGCACTTTAATAGTTATGTTTGATTATCTGATAATTATAACAGAATCAACAAAGTTATTCAGTTCTCATTTTAATATGACACTAACTAGTTCCACATTGAGGATTGCTATTGAACTTGGTTGGTATATGCGAGTACTACTGTCAGCTTGAGCTTAAGTGTTTTGGGCCACATGGTAGGGCCAGGCTAGTATATCCATTGAGAGATGACAATTATAATTAAAGAAACAAATAATTTTATAACTATGTAGAGTAGTAGGCTTTGTAGGAAAATATTGCTTGTAGATTGTGCGAGGAGGATGCCAAGTGTGGAGCTCTTACTTCAGCGTTATTCATCCTACATGCCACCTGATTGGATGATTTCAGGCTGTGTTGGGCCCTGAATTGTTAAACCTAAATGGGTCTGTGGGCGGGGGATGGGAGATTGTAATTCCTTGCCTAGTCCCACATTAAAAATCGTGGATGAGTTGGACCATTATATAAGAATAGATGAGCTTATTTTGGTTGCTTGGATTTACCAATCTTTGGGCCATGTTGTTAAGGCAAGTTTGCCCAAGTGATTGTGCAATTTGGTTTATTGGGTTAGGTTGTGATGATTAAAGCGAATTGTAAACCTAATTTGATCTCATTCTTTCTCTCTGAAGTAGTTTTATTTTTATTTCTAACATTTGTCAATTCTTGAAACATTCAACTGAGACTTCATATTGCATGATGTAGATTATTTTTTTTAAACAAGATATAATTTTGTTAGAATTTTTTAAATTAGGGTATAAAAATCATTCATCACATTGGTAATTTCAGTAGATTATTGAATTTGATTAAATGTGCTCTTTTATGTGAAGAATGGAAGATACTGCTGCTATGATCAGCTTTTGCATTTTCTGAGACAACTTTGTAATTCTCTGTCAAAAGAACATATGGACGACATTCTTTTCGTCATTCTATTTTTTGGATGAGTAGAAAAGCTATGGAACTCGTGGACTGGGAACAATCTGCGTTGGGCTAAAGTTAACTCTAGAATATATGAAAGGCCACAAAATTAGAAAGTGAACTTGTTGGCTAATTACTATTTTTATCTAACTAATTAACCTGAAAAATCTGTAAATTATGAAAAGGTTTGAACTTTGAAGTGCTTAAGCATCTAATTGTCATGTCTGTTCATCCATGATAAACATATTCCTTGTGTGTATGCAGTTAAATTTATGGTCTTTATTACATATTTTTTTAAAAAACAATTTAAGTGTTTTTGATTTTCCAGTAAACATCCAAGTTAAATCTAGCTTACTACTAAAAATATTTTGAGGTGCTTATAGCATGTATATTTGTTTGTCCACGATGCACATATTCCTTGTTGTTATGCACTTAAATTTATGGTCATTAGTACATTTTTAAGGAATAAATTAAATGTTTTTAGTTTTCTAGTCAACATCCAAGATAAATCTAGCTTACTACTAAAAAAGACCATTTATTTTATCATTTTAGCAGAGATTAAAAGGCTAGAAAGGTTCCACTTTTGCTATTATGCTCGTTGGACTTCCAGTTGTGATTAATCGTGTAGATTGTCTGTTCAAACATCTCCACTTACTTCTTCTAAAGGCTTGTACAAATTGGTTGTGCAGCATGCCCATGCAACAGCAATTCTCTGCATTTTAGAGAGGTGCAAATTGAAAGTGATATTTGTGTTTTTATTTCTGGTGATATGTTGCTTTCTCGTCCTACTCTTGATTTCCCTGAGGAAATTTTTATGAAATTTGTTAGCTTTGGTTCATTTATGTTTTGTTAACGCTGGTATAACACTTCTTGGAACTTCTGCAATTATCAAATTGTTATTTTTGTTATTTAGTGCAAGTATGTATTACCATCAGTGTGATGTTTGTTTGTGCTTAGCTTTTGGAGATTTCTTTGCTTGGTATTCTTTGGTACATGTGCAATTGTGCATAACCTCAAATATTGTCTTTGGTTCCTTTTTGTAGTTTGTTCTAGTTTGGTTACTAGTATTTCTTCCTTTCACAAGTGCACCAGAAATGTACCTAGTCACTATGGTATTGATGCCTTTAAATTGGGAAATTGGTTATCTGCTTGTATTGCTTGAATTCACAATGGTAGCTTGATGTTATCATAAGAAATGTTCTCACCTTCAGGTTATATGTGTTGATTGAATGATTTATGGTGAATTGGTGATGTGGAGGTTATCCTCAGGTTCTGATGGAGTACGGAAAATTTTATCCCCTCTTCTATTCAGACTCCGTAGAACACTAAAATAGTTATTCTATCTGAAATACTGTCATATTATACGGCTGCACCAGATGTTATCATTCCCATTCTTTAGATTGCTATTTAAATGATATCATGACAGTTTAAATCTTCTTCTGTATAGTTACATGTATTAGAAAAATGGCATCAAACTGTTCATAGTTGCTTTTGATTTGTACCTCACTTGCAAGTTTGCCCGAAAAGTTGTCTTTGGAGACATCTGAGTTAATTAGTGTCTTGATGCACAAGTGATAGGTCTCAGATTTGGGTCCACATGTGAGCATCATGTACGCCATTTGATATAATGAAGATTTATTTCAATTTTTTTTGAAAAAAATGAGTCTCGCTAAAGGAAAATTATTACTTGTTTTCCTTTGTTGATTTTGCTGTGAAAAGCTTTCAGTGCTGCCTTCTATCAGTTGGTTTCTCGTGTCTTGGATTCTTTTTGTTATGAGAGGGTACTTTTGGAGACTTATGTATCAGCCATTCAGTAAATGTTGGTGAGGGCGCTGCTGCATTTCTATGCAGTGATTCTTAACATCTATTCTTTGTATGTTACAATTCTATTCAGTGATTCTTACATCTATTCTTTGTATGTTTATGTTGGTGATTCAGTGTTTGAGAATTTTTAGTTGGTTTGACAACAAGCGTCTTCTTTTTTATTTAACTTAGTACCTTTTAAAATGACTTAATTGTTGCATCATGGAGACTTAGTTTCATTCCCTCCGATGGTTAGGTTCCTACGGGAATGTGCACTGTGCAGTTTGAACCATTAAACTGTATTGGACACTTCCATTTTTAGTAATGGTTCGACATTTTGGTTTGTGAATTATGGATGGTTAAGTCGTTTGCTCTATTTTTTCTTCATATTAACCAAATTAAGCATTAAACCAGATTCTATGATATTATGTATATGTATATGTCCAAACCTCTTCCTCCACTGTACCTCTTACTTCCTCCTCCTTTTTCTCTCTTAGAGTATGCTACATACTGGTATATGAGTACACTGGTACCGGTCCCTGTTCGAGATTACAAACCTTGTATATATCTATATATGTGTATGATATTCTTTAACTAAAACCCTAGGGTGAGCCAGTCTAATGTCCCAATTTCTCACTCCTAAAGTATGTCCATTTGTTTGTTATCTTTCAATGAGTTCGAGTTTCAATTATTTTGTTTATTGAATATCATATGCTACAAACATCTTTGTATTCCTTTTCATGCTATAATGCAATAGTTCAAAATATTAGAATTACAATGATATTTTCCAGAAACTTGAAACTGTATTAGAAACCAGAACCATGTTTTTTCTTATTGGTTTGAGAAATCTCAAACTGATATTTATTAATTTGATTTGTTCTCATTTACACTCTCAAACAAAGTGGATGTGCACAGCCTTAGTGATTATCTCAGCCCTTGGTTAACATAATTATAAGGTTATTCCATAAGTTACCTTGCTTTTAACAAATTGCAGTATGCAACAAGGTGCATCATACTAAACATGTGTTGTCTTTGTTTTATTTGTACATCTGATGTATGTGTTTGAACCTGATTTGTTGGATACTTTGGTTCTTTGGAGAATGATGTGAGATATTAGTTTTGTTTGGTTTGATGATGGATATGAGATACTTCTCTAGGCAATTTTACTTTGCCATATTTTGATTATAACACTTTTCATGTGAAATCTTAGTTATTTTAGGAAACTATCACTCGTGAAAAGTAATAGCATTAAATATGATTTTGTTTATAATATTTCTAGATTTTGTAATATTTCCTTATGCATTCTGACCTTCATGTTATTTATGTTAGGATACCGGCCCAACAAGTTCAACATCTTCTGGAATCTTGCCTGATATTATTCAGAAAGATATGTGGCGACTGGATGGATCACAGGATAAGAAATGCATGTGAAGTAGATTTTAGTTGCCGTTGGCGTGAAAAGGAGAGAGATACTAGCTTGCTTGGTAGGAAAGAATGTAAAAAGGAAGGAGATCGTGAAATTGAGTTCCGAAAAAGTCACCGCCATCCTGACAATATCCTGTTGAGAGACTCTGCTGATTCTAGGATTTCACCTTCATCATCACAAGTTTTATGAAGTTCCTAATCATGGAACTGGGAATGAAAATCGTCGTTTCAGCAAATGGTCATATAGGTGGGGTCCTATGGACAAAGAGAAGGAAATGCGGACAGAAAAGAAAGTGGATGCAGAAAAAGAAGATTCTCATGTTTAGAAATATTTTTTTATTGCCAGCTTTTGCCCCTTATCTGGATTTGATTCTCATGATAAGTGGAGGCCACGCGATCGTCAAGATGTTTATTTTGGTGGGTCATCAGTGATTCGTGCTCCTGGATTTGTTTGGCTTGGAAAGAGTTTCCACAGAGGATTCAAATGTGAGTTTTGCTTGTGGTAGGGGTAGATCAGACTCTGTTTCAGGATTGCAATTTAGTAGGTCATCTGTTGCTGACCCTATTAGTGCAACTCCAGTAAATAAATTGGAGTTTCGATATCCCAAGGGTAAACTACTAGATATTTATAGGAAGCAAAAGATGGCAGTAATTGATGCTAGTCTTGAGATATTTGTGGAAGTTACTCCGATAACAGAATCGAGCTTTGTGACCCCTTTGGCCCTTTGTCATACCTGATGTTGAGAAAGAGGTAATCTAAATTTTTATTCCTCGTATCTTAGTTCTACCTCATTATGTTCCTTTTGGCGTTTGCAGCTAAGGATAATTTCTTTGCATCTTGCCTATAGATGATATAGTTTGAAGATCGATTTTGATACTCTCATGAAATTACTTATTATTTATTTGTTTTGTAGTACTTTGGAATTGTTTGCTCCTGTAAATGGAATTTGAATCATTTTTGCATATGGAATTTGATCTTGGTACACATGTATAACTAGGAAAATCTTGTCAGTTTGAAATTGCCTGTTTCTACGTGGTCTGTTCAAATAATGAAAAGACAAAGACATTATAATGTGATATGCATGTGAACTATGATTACAGTGGCAAAATATTCTTGCAGTATATTTGATTTTTACTGAGTTTAGTGCCAAGTAACATTGTGTAACATCTGAAGCATGGAGTATGCTTGCAATACTGGGTCCTGCACAGGCATAAATTTGGTTGGAAGGTGTATTTATTTAGAGTTACATTTATGTTTGTTATTCCTAATGTTATTTCTTTAGATTTTCTTGTCAAATTACTTGTTCTTTTTTCTGTTGAGGATGATCTTTACAATGAACACATTAATTTAAAATTGGTTGTGTGGTGTGAATGTTCTTCTGAAAGATATTGGAAGGGAAAAATCATGAGCAGTGAAGCAAGTTCAAGTTGCGAAAGGATGGCAAGGGATAATAAAATTGGGATAGGCATACAATATGTCATCATATTCATATGGTATGGTTTGATTATTGAACCTTGTATATATTATTTAGGTGATGGAGACAAAACCCTGGTTGAGAAGAAACTTGCTAGAAAGGGATCTTTTACAAATTCTGAAGGTCATAAGAATACAAGTTTTTCCATGTCTTTTTCGAATCTCTACGTTGACTTTTTAGATATTACTAAGAATACAAGTTTTTTTCATGTTTTTTTCGACTCTCTACGTCGGACTGATTTTTCATTTCAGAGTTGAATTATGACCATGAAGAATGAAAGGCTGTCAACACATTGATTAATTTGGTGGGTTTTAATGGTTTAACTAAAAAAATTGCAGATCATGAGGTTTCCCACGATAAACCAGTTTCAATCATCAAGATTACTAATTCCCAGATAAATGATGGTCAGATAGAAGTAGTTAATGTCGATGATGAATCAAGTCATGTGGATATTCTAAAAGATATCAAGTTAGAAGGAGAGGATTTAACTGTCTGTGATGTTAATGCTAAGCTACCTGATGAGTCATACCCTTTTTTTGATTCCAGGAATCAACAAACTTAAAAACAGCAAAGCTGAGATGAATCCTTCAGAACAAGACAACTCCTGAGGAGTTGAGTTTATTTTACATGGATCCCCAAGGAGACATACAGGGTCCATTTCTTGGTGCTGACATCATCTTACGGTTTGAACAAGGTTTCTTTGGTACAGATTTACCTGTGTGCTTATCATATGCTCTGATGGCACACCTTTTCAGCCACTTGGTGAAGTAATGCACCAAGTGGTACACCTTTGGACCAGGTGCATGGACCTATGCACCAACATCACCATGTTCCAACCTATGGAGGATCTAGAGCATATTGCTGAAATTTCAGTTTGAGCAGCTGCGACATCTTGATATGTTGCAGCAGCAACATCAACTGCATCAGCAACATACACAACTGCATGAGCATCAGATTCAATTGTTACAACATCGTCTTCATCATGAACCGCAACCACAACAATCCCAGCAGGAGATGTATCTTGAATGTCTGCTGCATCGGCAATTACTTGAAGCTGGTTTTGGAAAAGACAAAGACATTATAATGTGATATGCATGTGAACTATGATTACAGTGGTAAAATATTCTTACAGTATATACGATTTTTACTGAGTTTAGTGCCAAGTAACATTGTGAAACATCTGTAGAGTATGCTTGCAATACTGGGTCCTGCACAGGCATAAATTTGGTTGGAAGGTGTATTTATTAAGAGTTACATTTATATTTGTTATTCCTGATGTTATTTCTCTAGATTTTCTTGCCAAATTACTTGTTCTTTTTCTTTTGTGAGGATGCTCTTTACAATGAACACATTAATTTAATAAAATTGGTTGTGTGGTGTGAAGGTTCTTCTGAAAGATATTTGGAAGGGGAAAGTCGTGAGCAGTGAAGCAAGTTCAAGTTGGGAAAGGATGCTAGGGATAACAAAATTGGGATAGGTATGCAATATGTCATCATATTCATATTGTATGGTTTGATTGTTGAACCTTTTATATATTATTTAGGTGATGGAGACAAAACCCTGGTTGAGAAGAAACTTGCTAGAAAGGGACCTTTTACAAATCCTGAAGGTCATAAGAATACAAGTTTTTCCATGTCTTTTTCGAATCTCTACGTTGACTTTTTAGATATTACTAAAAATTGGACTGATTTTTCATTTCAGAGTTGAATTATGATTTATGACCTTGAAGAATGAAAGGCTGTCAACACTTTGATTAATTTGTTGGGTTTTAATGGTTTAACTCAAAAAATTACAGATCATGAGGTTTCCCATGATAAACCAGTTTCAATCATCAAGATTACTAATTCCCAAATAAATGATGGTCAGATAGAAGTAGTTAATGTTGATGATAAATCAAGTCATGTGGATATTCTGAATGATATCAAGTTAGAAGGAGAGGATTTAACTGTCTCTGATTTTAATGCTAAGCTACCTGATGAGTCATACCCTTTATTTGATTCCAAGAATCAACGAACTTGAAAACAGCAAAGCTGAGATGAATCCTTCAGAATAGGGCACTCCTGAGGGGTTGAGTTTATTTTACATGGATCCCAAGGAGACATACAGGGTCTATTTCTTGGTGCTGACATCATCTCATGGTTTGAACAAGGTTTCTTTGGTACAGATTTACCTGTGTGCTTATCAGATACTCCTGATGGTACACCTTTTCAGCCATTTGGTGAAGTAAGCCTCACTTGAAATTAGAGTTCCATTCTGGCCCTGATATTTGTTCTGGCGAAAAGTCCAAAACTTTGGATGCTGCAAGGAGTGATCTGGAGTCTTGTATCCCTTCTTCCCATGGTATTGGTGGTTTTTTGACCCCAAACAATCAGAGAAGGGCGCTATCATCGGATTCTCTGGATCATCATGTAAAATATGATGTTCCTGAAAACAGCTCTCATAAAAAACAGTTTATCCTTCCCTAGCTCGGATACCCTACCAGGTGCAACTGGTGGACACAGCTTTCATGATCCTACTGGGTGAGACGCAAAAGGTTTGTAGACTTAAAGCAGTTTGCCTTGTTTTTTTTCTTCACTTTTGTACAAAGATTCATAATAACTGAATGGAACTTTGTTTTCTACAGTTGCATTGTACAAAGGTAGGTCCATGAGTGACATGGGGAAACAATCAGGAAAATTTGCTGATGACCACATTGCTCTATCAAGGTCCCCTAATAATCACCAGTTTATGGTGGCAGAGGCTGGAAATACTAGTTTTGCTGGTAATCACATTCCAAGAGATAATAATTTGGATCCTTTTATATTATTGTGGTCCGAGCTAGAAGGAACTCAACAGAAGCTTCCCCTTTCATCAAATATTGCTGGGTCTGCTGAGAATTTGATTGGCAACTGTGATTATTCAAGAAATTCCTTTCCATTTGGCCTCAATCAGGAGCAGTTAAATTCAATCAATGACTTCCCTATTGCCAATGATTCATTGTCCAAAAACTATAGAAGGAGCAATAGTTTAAACATAATTCCTGATATGTTTGATGCAAATAACATGTCACATATTGAAGCTGAGTCAAGCCACTTTGGCTTAGACCAGCGCCTACTCTTCCAACAATTACAGATGAAAGAACTTGCAACAATGTTTACCGGCCCATCAAAATGCTGAGTTAAGTGGTACACCTTTGGACCAGGTGCATGGACCTATGCACCAACATCACCATGTTCATCAACAACCTGTGGAGGATCTAGAGCGTATGCTGAAATTTCAGTTTGAGCAGCTGTGACATCTTGATATGTTGCAGCAGCAACATCAACTGCGTCAGCAACAGACACAACTGCATGAGCATCAGATTCAATTGTTACAACATCGTCTTCATCATGAACCGCAACCACAACCATCCCAGCAGCAGATGTATCTTGAACGTCTGCTGCATCGGCAATTACTTGAAGCTGGTTTTGGAACACCCAACATTGAGCCTCAGGGAATAAATATGTTTGATCAAGTTCGTCTTAGACAGCAGCTCTTGAAAGAGTCACAACAGTCAGTCTCACAACCTTTCACTGCATCATGACTCAGCTATAGATCAACTTATCCAAGCAAACTTAGTGCTGAATATTCAATGGCACAGTCATAATGGTTTATTAGATGTTCTATTCCATTCCAATCAGAGGCTGGTGCCTCCTATAGAACAACAATTTCTTTTAGGGCTTCAACTGGACCAGCTTCAGGCACAACTGTCCCCTGCTTCTACCAAGCTCTCTGGCATGGAAGAAGAGAGACGCATAGGGGGGGTTTGGTCAGTTGGTGAATCTGGTCAGTTTATCAGGACTGCAC
The DNA here is from genome assembly GCA_021527575.1 of Ensete glaucum. Taxonomy (NCBI): domain Eukaryota; kingdom Viridiplantae; phylum Streptophyta; class Magnoliopsida; order Zingiberales; family Musaceae; genus Ensete; species Ensete glaucum. Next base: position 17,805,386 of record CM038553.1, read on the forward strand.
TTGGCCCCCACCAGGATTTTTCTGCCAGATCTAGCCAACCAGACTTTATGCAGGCACCAAAGGGACCATTGTTTGAGCAGCGCAGTCATGTTCAACCAAACATTTTGTTTCATGAGAGAATGCAATGAGGGCCTTATGAACAGGGGTCACATCCTCTTGACAGGCTACATATGCATGCAGGTACTGCTGGTCTGAACTTGGAATCCATAAATATTTTAGCACGAGTTTAAGGACTAGATGCACATGAGCATCTTAATCAGCTGCATACTTCTGGTCAGGTAGGACAGCTTCCTTCTATTATACACTCTCATCAGAATTAGATTTCCAATGATTTAACTGGTGCAAACATGGATGTGAGTGAGAGGCACCGGTTTGAACCAAATAGGCAGCTCTCAGCTGATTTAATGGAATCCCATTTGAAGCACTTGCCAGTAGAAGCAGAAAAGCAGAGGGGCATTAATATAAGTCACTCTGTTGAGGACCCAAATGTATGGACATCATTTGTAGAAAATGATGGCAGTTCAGCACATGAATTGAGAGACTTGAAATGCTTCTTCGATCTCAACAGCCACTAGGAGTATATAGCACTCCATCTTCCAATGTGCATGGGCACACTTCTTGGCTCTATTCTCAGCATGGTCTTGAGCATTCCTTTAATCTTAACGAGCATTCGAGAGTGTTAGAAGGCCAAGTTAATGTCCGAGGGTTCTCTTTTTTCTGAAGTAAGACAGCCACGAAACGAGCAACTGATCAATAAAAATCTGGAAGGTAGTGCTAATGACATTGAGAGTGGTAGAAGGCCAAGTTTGAGATCTGGTTCTGCAACATTAATTGAACAGAAACATTGTCTTTCAGATATGGATTATATTGAAAGAGAATAAATTGTGAATTCTTTGGTGATGCTTCCTTAGAATCTTTTGATTTCTACAATTTAAATAGGGTGGAAAATAGGAAGATGCAGGGTCTAAAGGGCAGTTCCAGGACTCAATCAGCACATGCAGGACAGTGGGTTTATGCAAGCAATAGGTGGAGGTCATGAGGAGGTTAATGTCGACAAACTTTTTAGGCATGATTCATCTAGCACGGCTGGTAATGTGATCTGGCAATTTATTTATCCTCGGGTTAACTGCTTGTCCCCTGTGGCAATTTAAGTAACTATGAACTGGATGTATTATGCAGTCAGAGGTTTAAGCTTCAACAATTATGAAACATGGACTGATAGCACTCTTATCGAAGGGATGGGTAATAACATGTAAGTATATTCTTTCTGCTTTTGTGAAAAGAATAAGAATCAGATGAAATCTTTTTTCGTCCTTTGAAATCATGATATCTTGATACTGGTTTTCTTTTTCATTATCTTCTTGGGTACCTTATGTTTGTTTTTCTTATTGATAATATTCTTTTCATGATTCCAACATCATTTGGATAATGGATGGTTTGTGCATGATTTTTGTGCTGTATGAATTTACCTGAATTTAAGTTATACACCATTTTTTTTTTATCTTTTCTAGTGACCTATACTATATTTATGTGCACTTTCATATGTATGGACACACGGACTATTGTTCTTACCAATGTTGATCATTGTGAAGGATGAAGCTACAACATTTAGGTCACTAGTTCAGAAGGCGTCCTTTAGTTCTTTAACAAGAATGTCTTTACTAACTATCAACTCTTTTATTATAGAAACTTATTTGATTTCACATTTTGAGATCAACTTTCTATAGGAGCTTTGTTGCCACTTTGAAGTCCCGAAACAAATTTGAAATGGGTTGGATTCAGGTCTACTACCCATTTATAGGATTCTAGTTCAGCTCTCTATTTGTTTATGTGTATGGGCAGCCGAGCTTGAAGAAGCAAAAAGCTGTTCGAACTTGGCTCAATTGAAAAGAAAGACGTGGGATTTTATCAAGATCAAAGTTGTCCAAGTTCCAAGGTGGTCACTGGTGGTAACACCTTGAGTGTAGGTTGAAGATTTCGGCACAGAGGTGGCTGCTTAAGAAAAAATATTATAAAATAATATTATTGCTTCTATATATCTTAAAATGTAAAAATATTTTTAATGTAAGTCCTTTGAAAGCGTTTATGTTAGACAGATCTCTGTGCATTAAATTTTCAGTGGAGATCACATAGGACAGTAATTAAGATCTGTTGATTCATATTGGACATTTTTTATCATAATCCTAAGATAGATTTTGACTCATGATTAATACTAGAATTACCCACATAGATAAAAACAAAAGAAGAAAAAACATATTAAAACAATTAGGATCCAGTGACATGCATCATATATGGAAACACAAGCATAATACTGAGGATGTAGTAAATCAATATTCATTGTGATTATTGTTTTTTTTGTTTTTACTTTTTTATATTCCTTCTCTAGTTTTCTCTTCTATTCCTTGTTTGTTAGTAGAAATTTCTTTTCTTCTTGCTATTACTATCATTATTGCCCTCCACAATTTGATTTCCTCCTAACTATAGGCATCCTCTTCCTCTTTCCTCAGTATGGTAAGGTATACTTTGTTGATTGCTATTGCTTTTAAGTCTAGAATACCTTGAAATACTATCATTAGTTGCATTTTGAAAAGAAGACACCATGCAATTTGAAACTGAAGCAGTAAATAAAAAGGATGTTTGAAGAGTTCATGATTTGAAGATGTATTCTTGTATTGGAGGATCCTGAGATAGGCCTCAGGATGAGAAACCATGTTCAATTTATCTGGAAAGCACTCTCACGCCTTTGAATCATTTTATATTCATTTGAATGTCTTTATGAATGAGATGGTAGGCTAGAGCATGTGATTGCATAATTTCATTGTTTAAAAAAAGGGTGTAGAACTCACGTGGACTTAGGTAGCTTAGAAGCCTTTTATATTTGTACACTAGTCTAGTTGAGATTGGATGACCACTTAATTTCGAACCAATCTCTAAATAACTAGCTGATTTGTTTAAGAACATGCTTAAATGTTGTAAGGATCAACGTGTAGTTAGTTTATTTATGGGCTTTATTGTCATTATCCCATCACCATATAACTTTCAAATTCATTCAATTATATTCACTGCTTCTACCATTCCTTAATTTTTGAGGATATCAATAGGATACTAACAACATGTGAATCTCAGTATCAATAAGCTAAAGGCTTCTTTTCCGATTTTGTAGTCCTATTCAGACTTTCTGTTTCCTTAATTTTCCTTGTAATAGCAGCCTTGTTTTTGCTTTATCAAAGTCGACAGATGAAACTTATTTGATTTCACATTTTGAGATCATCCACTGCCACCATCTCGAACATCCTTTGCTTCCTTTGCTCCGAAGGTAACTCTCTCCTCATCGGTGCAGATATATCTCTTCTTATTGTCAAACGACAGTCTCTCGTCGATGTCGAAGCTAGAGATTTCTAGTGCATCGGCTTTCTCTTCCTCCGTTGGACCTTGTTGGCTTTCTCAATTCCTCTACCGAAGCATTCTTCTGCATGAGGTCATCTTCCTTGTGCACCACCATCGCCGCATCGCCTCCAATAAGCGACACACCTGCTCCCTCCCCTCCGTTGTTCTCTTTTCTGAGAGTACCGAGGGCCGTCGCTTATCGTCTCGGTTTCTGAGAGGGCACAACAAGTTCTTTCTCGTTGTCAAACGACGAAATCTACGATCGTGGCGCTTCTCTCGCCACCATTGTTGCCACGCAACCGCGTCGCTGCCCTTTGCTACAACCCTTGCTCTTTGCCGTTGACATCACCGTCAAAGTCAACTATCGTCAACGCCAACCACCGTCGTCTTCACCATTGACAACACAGCCTTCCTTCCTTGATTGGCATTGATTCAAGATCGACATCCTTAGTTCAAGATCGGCGTCCTTACAGAGCTCGATCTTGCGGGGGCATGATAAAAGATAAGATTTAGTCAGGATTTAGATATGATTTCCCCAACTGAATGAGGAAATCTCGTATGTTAGTTGAGGAAAATCCTTCTTCTCATTATGTATAAATAAACGATGAATCAATGAATCAAGTGGGCATTTTCATTACTTCTTCTTATTTTCAACATCAATAAGCTAAAGGCTTCTTTTCCGATTTTTGGTAGTCCTACTCAGACTTTCTGTTTCCTTAATTTTCCTTGTAATAGCAGCCTTGTTTTTTGCTTTATCAAAGTCGGCAGATGAAGCGACTGTTGCTATGTGGTTCAGCCACTGGTGTTGAAAACCTATTTACATTGGTTATAGTTGTTGCTACTATTGCCATAATAACATTAGCTACAGTGACTAGATGCCCATGATTGTGTGGCTGCCAGCTAGGTGATCATCTTCTGTAGTTGACAATATCTAGGCTTGCTGCCTAATGCCTAATATATGTTAGAAATATTACATGATTTTATGACATATGACATTAGGAATTATCATCTATTCTCTTCATTTTCTTTGTTCTAGGCAGTACTAGCAGTTATCATGTTTCAGTATATGATCCATGTCAGTCTGTCTGCCAACCAGTACTAGCACTAGATCAAGATTCTATATTTTGGTTTTGATGTACCATCACAATTTTCCAAAAATTTATGATATGAAATGTACCTAAAAGGAATAAATGGATTAGGAAAGAACAGTGATAGAAGAGAATTCATGAGAAAAGATACTCAAGAGGTAGGCTATTAAGGACTGGAAGAAAATATTGCAAGCTATCTAGGATAACTCGTTCTTTTGGAAATAATGATCCATTGGTCATTTGGATTATGGTGACTGAGAAGATGAGAAATTATTACGTGATAGAGAAATCCCTTGGCTAGAGGTGAATCTTACTGCCTTTTAGATATGTATGATGACAACAACATCAAAGCCATAATTTCTAACTATTTGGGGTTAGTTATATGGATCCTTTGTCGCCATTGTGATCGGTGTATTCAAATGGCGTTGTGGTGCTCGCCTAGGTGCTTGGGCAAGGCGAGGCCCGAACACCTGCAAAACCCTAGGCACAACGAGCCTAGGTGCCTCGAGCAAGCACCGAGCCAAATTTGGTTGGGTTTTATCTTTAGTTTGATTGGACTTATAAGTTAGTTCAATCAAACCAACTAACGTAGTTTGCGACACTATCCAACTCCCTCCCTTGCGGATCCGATAAAAGAAAATAAAGGTGAAATGAAACTCATTATTAGCAACCTCGTCCAATCTTATTCGTCGACAACTCGACTCATCGTTGTAACTCGTTTATCGTGTAGCTCGACCGCCATTATTAGCAACCTCGTCCAATCTCTCATCATACCACGAACAGTAATCATTTCACCTCTTGTAATTACCGTCTCTATTGGTCTCTGAGTATATGTCTGTACCATCTTCAACATCCTCATTTCAGCAATATAAACCATTTTTATATGTTGTTTCTGATAACTATCTAACACTTGTATTAATAAAGTATTGCTAGACTAACGATTGTTTTATAAAATTTTTCTTTTAATATCAAAGGTACCCGATGATCACACAAGACTGTTGATGTCTTTCATCGTTTAAACCATCTTGTCTTATATATGAATAATATTTTTATCAATCTCTCAATCTTGTTGAATAATTGACCCATCCTTATTGGATATGTGCTGTTATAAAATCACTAGGCTACTTATTCTAGGTGGATTATTGAAAGTTCCATAGTATGGGTGGAAATAGGTGAAGGATTGATGAGACTTAGGAGTAGGAGAGCATTGATGGTGATGTAGCTTATTTCTAAAATCTATAATGATGATGGATTAGACCATTTTCATTCTTGTTCTATTGAACATATATTGTTGTTCTGGGAGTGTATTTGTTTGTAAATTTTCTTATTTTTCTTGTTGTGTTTAGGCTGAAATGTCAGTTTGATGATCTGATTAGACTAAGTTGATCTCATTCTTAAAGCTTAAGTACGATTCCAAATCATTCCTGAGTTTCAAGCATTGCTTGTTCCCGAGTATGGATTTTGGTGAGAAATCAGTAGGGCAGTATTCTTCTTTTACTATGTTGGAATCCTCGAATGTCAGATTTTCACTGTTTCTCTTTCACAAATATGTTTATGTTCCCTTTGTTTTGCAGGATTTCCGGTGATATCTCAAAAGAAGATGATAATTCATTCTTAGCAAATAATTGTGATCCTCATTCTACCTTATCTATAACAGGATGTGACCTGGCCTCAAAGCAATATGTAAAGGTAAAGAATCCTACTAATGGATCTTATGAGGATATACTCAATTTCTTTTAACCTTTTCCAGTATTATACTGATCATAGTACCTTTGAAGATTGTCCTTTTGTGTTGCAAGTTGATTGAATTTTTAAATGTCTTCAATAAAAATGAGGTGCAGGAGGATGTCTCAACTGTGGAGGTAATTCTACATCATATGTCTCAGAGACATCAATATTTGACAAGAATGACTTCAGATTTCGTCGAACCCCTTCGAGCAGTGATGCAGATGCAGAACCTTCATTCAGTGATTTGCTGAAGAGTACCAAAGACTATGCCTGAGCCTTGAGTCTCTAGAAGTTATCTCATCTAGTAAGAGGGCTAAAAAGAAAGGAAAGAAGGGCAGATAGATTGATCCGTCACTTCTTGGTTTCAAAGTCCACAGCAACCGCATATTGATGGGTGAGATCCAGCGGCCAGATGATTGAGCTTTGTGCCTTTTTAGTAATCACTGTCTAATTGTTCCATTGCAAGGATGTACAGGTTTTGGTACAGTTTTCTGAAATATTTTAGTTAGTTCTTTTGTTTTTTTGGCCACAATAGATCAGTTGTAAAGTGAGGTTCATAATATTTGAAATTTAGATGAAGCCTCACTGTAGGTGGGGATGGAACATGCGTGCAGATTTTGTATAGACCAACAAAATCAATGCTCATGAATGCAGCATCTTTTTTCACCTTTTAGCCATGGTATTTGGCTGGGTTCTGCTTGCATGTCAACTGACCTTTATTCCTGTTAGAATAGAAATTAATTGGATCTCTCTTCTTAACAAGAAGATACTTTCAATGTGTTTTCGTCGCATAGATGATTCAATTCTTGGCTTTCTTCTGCTACAACCGTTGCTAGCCTTGGTTTTCATGTCTGCTCTTTTTTTTCCAGGTGCTGAAAAGCTGTGAGCTAGTTGAATACCACTACACGTATCCTGGTAACATTCTTGTCAGTTGGTATACTTTTATCAATGTGTGGGGAGCCCGACCTTGCAGATCTTACGGTTGAATCCAGCACGATGTTGACAGTTAAGATGGTTTTGGTCTCGTATGGGCGTGATATAAAGAGTTTGAATGTCGATCTAGTAAGTTTGGAACGAAAATATATTTAAAGGAGTAGGTTTGTATGTCATCTTTTTCTATACCAGTGTCATCAGTCATAAAACAAGAAGTTAAAAAGGTAATGTTAGATCTAATGTATCGAGTCCGAATTAATATAAAAAAAAAACAATGATCATAGCATTTGTTCTCAATTGTTGGGTTTGTCTGTTTCAAAGTGAAATGTCCAATTTATAGGACCTCAACCTGAGAACGTAGTAGCACTTAATGGGAGATCAGGCAATTTGCTAGGGATGTGGGGACCAGGATTCGGCTGTAGACTATTGGCCTAACCTTGGAAGACTGGAATGTGGGGGCGACAGTTTGCTTCCATACCGATAAGAGTCGAGCTAGTTTGATGCTGAGAAGCGTGGGTGCGTGCAGAGGAGAGCAATGGGAATATGGGAAAGGCTAGTAACGAGTGTATAATGATTGTTCTTATGTTCTTTCTGATAACTTAAGTCGGTAACTAATATAATCATATAAGTCAAATAAGGTTATATGTAATTTTTGAATTTACCTATGCAGTCAGTCCTGTTTACAGTGGGTGCCTTTAGTAAGACTTGCTACATAGCTTCGTTGGGTGATAGAAGCATGAGAATCAGTTATAATTATCGTTAGCTACTATTGAGCTGTTATGTTCATCTGTTACTCTAGTTAACACGGTCATCAATCAGTGTTGGACCATTACGCCGCCCATTCACCATACTGCTTGCATGATAACAAATGTGCGTCAATACTTGTTTTCCAATTGGCACTTACAAGGTGTAGTTAGTTACATAAGGTTAAGATAGTGACAACATGTCATTTAAATAGCTCCCACGTGTCGATTAGGTGGTTTAGCCACATGGAAATGAGGTATCTAAAGCAGTGAAATAAAAACTAATCGAGAAGTACTATTTGATTAGTATTGTCATCAATGTTAAAGACATTGGAGATGCTTAACTCGATATATTATATATAGGTCAGTATACTTCGATGAGATGTGATAAACGTTGTGGGATGATATGTATGGTCCAATATGAAGGCATCATGCAATAGCACGATGAGATGGGTGGTTATACATAAAAGGACCAATGAGGCCCAATGTGATAGTCTAATAGGTTGGTATGAGGATCTACAAGGCTAAGTATAGTGACGCACGAAGGGCTAATAGACCGGGTGCGATGGCGTGGAGGGCAAGTGAGGATGGGCATGATGGTGTACAAAGGACCACATGTGATATGTAATATAAATTATAAACATAAATTTCAAAAGTTATAAACAATCGCATGATAAAAGGTCTATAATGATTTGCCACAACCAAAAGTCTCTTTAAGTGTCCACATGACACTACTGCGAAGTAATACAATAAACCAACTCTATACATTACGCTAAGAGCCTATCCAGCCATATGTCGCTCGAGTAGCTCGTAGATATTATGTTAGATGACACTCCATACTACTCTATGAGACTAAAACTTGTATTTACAAGACTGAGATAATTCCAAAAGTCAACCAAAATGAAATTACTAAGTTTATTATAAACCCTCTACAAACAATGTAAAATATAAATAAATTAAAAAATACAAACATACACAAATATTATATTGAACTAGCTAATTATAAATTTGTCCATGACACTTCCAAGGTACAATTACACAATACCTACCTAGAAAATGATCAAGATCACTTAAATGACTCTCATGTGATTCGGTATCAAACACAAATAATAGTATTGATAAATAGTGGTGATGGATCATTATGATGAGTCAGTCATGTCATTTTCACCATAATATTAATTAAATATTAGCATAATAATTTAAATATCTTGTATTGTTATACTTATACCTATTGGAAAAAATTGACAGCAAACTGTTTCTAGTTGCGTTTGACTTATACCTCACCTAAAACTCTGTCCGAAAAATTACCTACCAATTCTGAAAGATGATCTGAGCTTGTTTTGCTTCCTAACCTTTGAAAGGCAATAAGGTTAAACGGATACAGATGTCTCAATAAAAATATTTAAGTTGATTGATATAAGTAATATGTTTCAGATATAAGTCTAAATGCCTACATCATATATATATTATTTTGATATAATTAAGTTTTCATAATTATTCAGAAAAACACTAAGGATCGATAAAGGAAAATTATTACTTGTTTTCCTTGGTTGATATTGCTTGAAAAGACTTCACTGCTACCTTCTGTCACTTGGTTGCTATTGTGTCTAAGATTCTATTTGTTATGAGAGTCTGAGAGGGTACTTTTTGAGATATGTTTTTGTTGCTCTTAGTACTTGGTGTTGGTGAGTTGGTGGGCACGGTTGGATTTCTATATGGTGATTCTTAACGTCTTTATCTCTGTATGTTTAATTTTATTCAGTGATTCTTACATCTACTCTTTCTTTGAGAATGGTTAGTTGGTTTGACACCAATAGCTTCTTTTTCTATTCAACTTGATACCTTTTAAAAAAACTTAATTATCGCATCATGGAGACTCCGTTTCATTCACTCCTATGGTTAGTTTTGTAAGAAAATGTGCACTATACAGTTTAAACCATTAAATTTTATTTGACACTTCCATTTATATTAATGGTTTGACATTTTGGTTTAGGAATTATGATTGGTTTAGTTGTTTCCTCCATTTTTTTTTCATATTAACCAAATTAAATATTAAACAATATTCTAAAATATTATATATATATATATATATATATATATATATATATATATATATATATATATCTCCAAACCTCTTCCTCCACTATACCTCTCCCTTCCTCTTCTCTCTTAAGAGTACGATTCATACTGGGGTGTATGTCAATATACAAGTTCGAGATTATAAATCTTGTATATGTCAATATATATGTGTTATGTGTTTGATGTTATTTAACTAAAACCCAATGGTGAGCCAACCTAAAGTCTCAATTTCTCATTCCTAAAGTATGTCATTCTTTTTTATTATCTTTTAAGGAGTTAGTGTTGCAATTATTGACTGTCATATACTATATATATCCTTGTATTACTTTCGTGCTATGATGTAATTGTTTGAATATTTGAATTACGATGATGTTTACTATTAACTAGAAATTGTATTAAAAACCAGACAGCACCATGTTATTTCTTCTTGGTTTGAGAAATTCTAAAACTGACATTTATTATTAGTTTGATTTGTTCTTATTTACAGTCTTAACCAAATTGGATACGCACGGCCTTAGTGATTATCTCGACCTTTCATCAAAATAATTATAAGGTTATTCTCGTGATTATCTCGGCCTTAGAGAGAACCTATCTTGTTCTCTTTATAATTTTTTTAGCTTATGTCTCTTTGTCATTTTTTTTTCCACTGCTCTGTCTAAATAAAAACCCAGCGAATATGGAGGACAAGTAACTGAAGTTGCTTCCAAGAAGATCCAGATATAAGATTTTTCAAAGTATAGTTAAAGGTTTTTTGAGCTTTTCAGATTGAGCTTTTCAGATCCAGATACAAAATTATGCCACAATGTTCAGATTGAGCTTTTCTTTTAAATTCTACTGTTAAGCTTTTGGAGTTTAATGTTCAAGGCATGCTTTTCTTTTCTCCATAAATATATGCGACGCACCATGCATTTAGTTCCTTCTTTCATTCTACTATCATGCTATCGAAAGATAAGAGTTTGTGATTAAGAGGTTCTATAGTCTTGGCAAGCATTTTGTGATTAAGAGGTTCTACTATCATGCTATCGAAAGATAAGAGTTTATGAATCTTTTAAACTGTTTACATACCTTGTTGAATTATTGTGTTGACTTGTCTGAAGTTGGAAACCAGCATACAGTATTGATATTTGCATAAATCGCCATTGGATGTTTATTTATAACGCTTCTTGTTTTTATTTTTGTAGATTTTTTCACCATTGGATGTCAACTATCTATCAAATAGTTTTCTATATCAATTCCAGATTCTTATGCGTACATGTCTAAATTCTTGAAGTGGTAAATGCATTTCCTTTTGATTTGCAAGGTTTTTGAGGAACATTTGTGCATAGCTCTGGTACAAAATTGTCAATCCTGAAGGCTCTATAAAATTTCAGAAATGATTTCTGTAGAAAATAAATAACGTTCTGTGGTGAATCTTATCAAGCTCTTCTTGCTGTTGAAAAAAGGCATTTAACAAAAGCCCAACTTAGTTTTGATTGCATTTTAAATGGTTTCCATAAGTAAATTGTTACAAATTCTTATCTACAATTTATATTCTTACCATAAGGCACATAATCAACTCTGCTCCTCGTTTTCCTTTCTCTGAAGAAGTAAATTGCTTCTTGTTTTGGGGCTAATTGGTGAATTGTCTGCTCTTCAAAGTGATACTAGATGTTGCTCAAGGATATGCAAACCTTAGTTTAGTTTTCTTTTTTCATTCAGATTTTATTTCATCCAACATCTTAGTGGAAGTAGAATTTTGCATATTTTATTTTTACTATAAGGCAATCTACCCCTTTTAAGCTGCATTCTTCCTGATGGTTTGGATATGAGGAATTTGATCGAAAATGACTTGGTTCAGATCAATTATCCCTCATAGTCTACTTGACATCAAAACCTACTCCAACAGTTAGATCCTACCTAAGTCTTTCACTTAGAAGATAAAAAGAAAAAGAATAAAGAAGTTGGTTTCTAAATTTGAAATGAAAAGCCTAATATTAGATTTGTCTATCACTTCTTAACCGTCCATTTTTATACTTCATTCCACAGAATCCTTGCATCTCTTCTTCAGTCAAAAGCTTCATTGTTGCTGTTGATACTACAAACACTTCCTTGTTTCTTTGCTGTATAGTGCTGCTGGTTACCATGAGGACGTGAAGTTTAACAAATTCCACTCATAATGTAGCCCTTTGCTTGTAGAACATGTTGTCTATCTCATCAGAATACCAGAGTTGTGGACTCCAAATTGCTTGGTTGAGAGGTGCTGCTATCAGTCCATGTAGCTAAACCATAAAGGTTCTTTGGTGCTGCTGCTATATTTCTGTCTGCTTTGCAAATAAAATCCCATTGCTGGCGAGGAGCCAAATAAACTGAAACAACATGCATTTTATGTTTCAGCTCTATTATATGATATACACTTTCTTGAACACAAGCATTTGCATGCATTGAGCATGTTCGACTTTGTCCTCCTTTAGAGCAGGACTTCTCTCTGTCTTTTCGTTGCTTTGACGTAGAGATATATATATTTTGAATTAAAGGGCTAAAAAACTGAGGTCGAGGTGAGATGAGATGGTCAACCTCTGGCTTCTTGCTAGTAATGTTCATTTTGTCTCCTCTAGTCTCCAAGAGCTCCAAGGTGCTCTTTTTTTTTTCCCTTTATTCTTCTTGTGTACTCTGTCGTCACGTTTTGTATTTTGTGTTTGTTGTTGGGATTTATTGGAATTCTTCATGTGGTGGAGTCACTGCTAATCCCAAGGAGCACCTTGACCTCCGAGAAACAGTAGCTTCCAACCTATTGATTTCAGATTTATTGCATGAGGTTACAAATTTTACCATGGCACAAGTTAAGAGGACTAAGGGTGCATCCAAAAAATGCAATGGTCAACACAATTTTAGAATTTAACTTATCTATTTTTCTTTTTGGATTATGTCTTGTTTTCACTACCTATCTTGTTCTCTTTATTATTTTTTAGCTTATGTCTCTTTGGCATTTGTTTTCCACTGCTCTGTCTAAATAAAAACCCAGCCTATATGGAGGACAAGTAACTGAAGTTGCTTTCCAGAAGATCTAGTGGCTGAATGTTAAGGCTTTGTCGCCTTATAGTTCACTTAGAGTTTTGTTATGTTTTTAAATATACTCATATCATCAATTTATAAAACTGAGAACAAATATGGCCACATGAATTTTGATGTATACTTAAATTATTTTGGACCTTCTTCTTAGCATTCTTGCTAGATTCTTAGCTTTTCTTTCCCATATTTTTTTATTGCATCTTTTACTTTCTGAAACTATTGTCCAGTATGTGATTCATCATTCCCTTATATTACTATCTAGCATGTTCCAACTATGTTTGTTTGCTTTAAGAAGTAACCTTGAATGATACGTTAAATCAAGTAATTAACATTGCACCAAGTGGATTGGAAACACTGGGAACAAGTACTTGTTTAGGCTTTGTCACCTAATAGTTATCTTAGAGAGTTTTGTTATTTTTTTGAATTTACTCACAAGTCACATCATCATTTTAGATAACTGGGAACAAATATGGCCACATGAATTTTGATGTATACTTAAATTAGTTTAGACCTTCTTCTTAGCATTCTCGCTACATTCTTAGCTCTTGTTTCCAATGCTTTTTTATTACATCTTTTACTTTCTGAAACTATTGTCCAGTATTTGGTTCAACATCCCCTTATATTATCATCTATCATGTTCGAACTATATTTGTTTGCTTTAAGGAGTAAACTTGATTGATAAATTGAATGAACATTGAACCAAGTGGATTGGAACATTGATGGCAAGAATTTGATATTTGTGTTACGTAAAGAAAAGTCAGTTACATGACATGCCACATGGTCTGTGGTTGACACTGTCCATGTTGTTGTTGTGTCTTGGTACATCATGGTATCAACATAGATGTGCTAGCGGAAGAATATGAGGAACATAGAAAATAATAAGAAAAAGTGAGAAGTAGAAATCACAAAAGGAAATATCAATTGTTCTTTCCACGTCGGCATCTATGTGTTTATCTTGTTCTATAATAATCTCTCTTCCAGGTTGATGTATTTTCTAGTCCGTTCCTATTCTATGAAACCTAAAAAGAAATATCAGTCAACCAAACTTGCTGGTTCACTCCTTTGTAATTTCGAAACCCCATCCACATACTCCATGCTGGATGGTACATAGGGTCACACATGGAGCAGTAAATGTGAGACATATTTGATTTAGATAATAGGTCAATATAACACTTCAGTTGGCAATCCTTATCATTTTGTTCTCTTTATCATTCTTGGTACACAACTAGTATATAGTGTCCATGACTTATTTTCTGTAAATTCAATTTAGATTGTTACACATTGTCAAGGCAACACTTTATTGGATAAGTCCTTACCCTTCCTTTCTATATATTAATTGTTATTATGGCACACAATGCATGTGATTGTTATGATTTATTTTTTTATATAATTCCAACGTAAGTTGGCATATTCTAGATTATTCCTTTTATCTCAGGAGATGGTAGTTTGATTCATGCTGCATACTCATTGAGTTGTTGATATTTGTTATTTGTGGCATTATATATCGATGTAAATTTCAACTTGCGGTTCTATTACCCTTCTTATGCTTCTGTCAGCCTTTTTCTTCAACTATACACACTCATTTATGGATCTTCTAATTCATCATGTACATAACATATTTACATAATTTTCCGGACAATGTTTATGACAACTTACCTCATCTGGTTCCCAAATTCTGATTTCAACAACAGGCCAAAGGATGGTGCAAAAAGCACTGGTTGAATTATCATGAATCTGATTATTACAAATGGATAGGTAAAGTTTACACAACTTTCAATGTGCTGAATACTTTGTCACCAAGTTACATTTGTAATTAATTGTGATAAGGTCCATTCATTATTTCCATATATATTAGTGAATATAGGTTCATACTTTTCATAATTCATGTTGGAATGCTAAATGGATTGTTTGAACATGTTCTTCAATTTTTGGAATGTGTTCATTTTACATGCTAACATTTTTAATCATCACTAGCACTTGCCTGCCTATTTGTAGTGATTGATATGATCCTATTAATTGGTTAGCTAAGACAATATAATTGTCTCTGATTTTCTAGAAACATAGAAATCGATGTTTGAATTTCCAAATCGGATTAAAGCATTTGGTCAAAAGTGGAGATCACTTCTTTACCATTTTATAAGTCTGTGATGTCACAGGTATTTTCAGTTTCTGATTTTGAGGTTGTTCAACAAGACTGAGATATCTACTTACTACTTACAAAAAGGGTAAATTAGTGACAAACTGATGAAATCCCTCAATTCTGATACTTCAAAGGAAGTACTAAATTGATAATTTCTCATACACATTACTATTCATCTTGTATGTGGACACTTGAATCTTTATATGGTATATATTGAGATTACATTTGAGTGCTTGCAAGAAGATTTCTCTCTCACGAAGGTCAACTTATAGATATAGAAGTCTATACTTCCAAAACTTGTTTTTTTGCATGTCACCATAGGACAAAGTGGCACACAACACCTGATTTTTTAATAATATATTGCAGAAGTTTTACCTCAACGTTATGAAATCATTATGAAGAATTGAAGATTGTTCCATACAACATATAGAATATATTGCTAAAATGTAGATGTCTCATTTAAGGTTTGTAATACCAAATGTAAATAGCCCTTAACAACCCTTAGTTTTATTCATAAATCAGAAAATTGGTTGTAACTTCTTTTACTAAGTCAAAGGTAACTTTTAACAACACTTTTACTAAGTCAAAGATGACTTCTAATGATAGCGGGATGGTTTGTCAAAAAAGTTAAAAGGTGGTTGTAAATTGTCATTTTGTCAACTAGAAACATGTTGGCTTTGTTGGTCAAAACTTACTTGGGGCTTTAGATAAAACAATTAACTAGACTACAACCATAGGTTGCTTCCGCCAAAATTATTCTGATGGTCTCCCAACTTTTGTTAACTTTTTATTTTGTGTTTGTGTTCTTGAAAGATGAAAAACTCTAGTAAGGTGTTTAAAAGTGTAGGCCGTTTCACTTAGATAATGCATGATATGATGCATGATTCAATTATATATATTTTTTCTTACATTAAGAAGGATACACATGGTGCAATATGATTATGCTAATTAAGACATTCTCTCTTTGATTTTTCTTGTTCTAATTTATGTTGATTTACAAGTTATATTTCAGAACCGGTCATGGATGCGTAGAGTCTAGATTAGTTTCCTTGTAGTGCTTGAAGATGTAACCTATTGAAAATAGCCATGAGAAGTCCAAAAGAGCCTGGTAGAAATATAACATTTGCAATAAGTTCTTTAGGAGGACTAATACAGGATAAGCAGTTAAGTCTCATGGAAGAGAACAAGTACTTGTTAATATAAGTTAATATCATCAGATTTTCACTTATGGCCTATCGCCAATGCAGTTAACAATTTAGAATTTGTTTGCTCTATAGTTTAACTGGAGGTATGAAGCTTTAAGAGCTCTATTAATTGTGTTCACGAATAATGTAATAAAACTATATCCACATTTTTTATGAACGACTATGACTTCTAACACAATCACAGTCTTACTCAGCTTATTTATTATGGTTAAGACTAGTGTAAAAGATTAACCTTAATTGTAACATCTCTCAGTTAGGCTATATTTTTGAATGAAGTCAGTGATGCCATTGAGATACCTCAGCAGAATGTTGCTCCATTGATTTCAAATGCTTTGGTTGGGGTTGTGTGGAATTGGTTGAGCAATTTCTTTCTGATGGGCGTCCGGTCATGAGAACAAATCAGTTCATATTTGATCTTACCACCACCCTACCCGTTTTAAAGAGTAGAAAAGTTGTTCACTTGCACCACAAGATGAGTGAATCTAGACTGGAGGCAAGGCACACTGCCTCGACTAGTGAGAGTTCCTTAGGGGAAGTCTTGAGTTTCTATGGGTTTGCTTGTTCCAATTATCTTTGTTGCCATGAAACTAAAGAATAAGGAGGCAAATAGTGAGGAGGGCAAATACTGAGGAGTCCGAGGGTTATCATTTATGGAGACGAAGCTATAGTAGATACTTTTCTATGCCCTCCTTTCCCTGCTCCCTCAAGCCATAAAGACCTAAACTGGTGTCAAATTTATATATTTATTCAACCCCTAAAACATTTGGTGATTTTTTATTTTGCATCTCTTTTTGACCCCAATGAATTTGCTATATGTAATCTGGCATATAAAGATTTAAGTGTGATGCAAACTAGTCTATTCATTGATGCAATTGCATTTCGACTTTTGCTAATTATGAGATATAGGCATACTTCCAGTATAATTCTTTAAAATATCTCACTATTTTTTATTTTACATCCTGCATAGGTTATTTCACATCTCAAAGTCTTAAATCACTTCTGGAACCTCAATTGTATCTATGGCACACTAACAAATCCCAAAACACAACAAATGTATAGCTAGAGATTCACATGTAATTCCAGAGATTCCATTATTATTGGAGTTGTTGACTGACTTTTCTATTTTATGTATATGTTTCATTACTCTTTATGGGTTCTGTTTTGCCATTTGGTGTAGGTTTCATCAGTATATATGGATACTAGCATATGATTGATTGACAATCATTTCGGTATAAAAGAATAAAAAAGGGAACTGCTCATTAACTTAGATCTAATATTGCTCATGTCATTGTTTATCCGCTTGCTATTTACTAGTGTGGAATGCCACATGGTCTGTATAGGAGCTGCTTACCAGGCAATTTTTTTATAATTCTTTTAGTTTTTTTTTCAAACTTGGAATGCATTGGTGTACCATTACGTACTCGCATTGGTCCTCGGTTGGTTCGGTGAATGCTGACTGTGTCGACATATACATGATACCCTTTTTGGTTTTGGTTCTCGGAACCCCTAGAAACCCTATTTCATGGGTATTTGCTATCTAATAAACTTAAGATTTATATGATTTAACTGGTTTGAATCTACAAAGTAGCATATATTAGATAGAGTTGCCAAGAGCGGTCTGTAGTTCAACATAAATTTAACAACTTTCATGCTTCTTCATTGATGTGAATTTATGCAAGTGATTTATAATTATTGACAAGCCTCCAACATAGAGGTGATCGTGGGATCACAAGGTGTGATCATAGGATTATAAGTTGTAAAATAGAACGTGAAGTCTTAAAGTACCCAAAAATTGTGCTGATCTGCAATTTACATGCCCCTTAGTGTTTGGTTGTGGGACCAAACCTGTACCAGTCTATCCATTGACCGATACAAGTTTGGTCTATTCTGGTATACTGTGTGTTGGTATGTTGCAATGTGCCTTGGTACTATTGGGGGAGGGTGAGGAGGGGAGGAAGCAAGAAGAAGAGGAAGAGGGAAGAAGAGTAGGAAAAAGGAAGAAGAGGAGGAAGAGGTGTATTGGAGTGGGATTGTGCAGGCGGTGACAAGCGTGTAGGCGATGATAGGTGAAGATAGCTTGTGACTCCTTGCAAGGAATCTCATTTCGAGCCAAGACCTAGCACAGGGTTAAAAGCCAAAAAAATTGTATATGTAGTGAACCAGATGAGATGGTACAGTTTGGGTTGGTCTACTTACCAGTCATTGATTAGATAAAAACTATCCAAGATGTGCTAAGCCGGTCAGTTTTGCAATCCACATTGTATTGATCTATAGATTCAATGTTGACTTATCCTCTTGCCCTTCAACTTGATTTTGGTTTTTTTTAATGATCCATGTGAGTTTGATGTTGTATTGGGTGTCTTGGTCTCAATTTTGGAATATTATCTGTCACTTAAAATCTTTTTTCCTTGAATGATTGTTTGGAGTTTGATGTTAGTTGAGCGTTGTCCTCTTGGCACAAACCTTCTGTCATTTCAGATTATGTAGATGCTATAATTGTACGATTTCCATCGATATGTCCTTGTATTTATTTACCATTGGTTATCTTTTCATATTCGATACATTATGATATTTCTTGCATGTGGAACCCGCAACATACCTCTTAAGTACTAGAACATTGCTTCAAAGAGTTTCTTTTGCTTATGTTCATTTGATTCCTACCCCTTAAATCTTTGATAGAGGTCATTGATTCATTATGGTAAATTACATGGACTCTTAATGGTATCGATTGTTTACATTCAGATTCTGAATATCAGAAACTTTAAATTTCTTCAACTATGGTGTGAACCCTAGATTGCAATGGCTTTTACCAATTGATATTTCCTGGCTCGAGCTCAAACTGAGATGTATATTGCCCTCATTTTGGGCAGTTCAGTTATAAAAGATAAACTTTAAAAAATTATGTTTGCTTTAATTGGGGATTACTTTTCTGAGCTTTCTCCATACGTCTGGAGCTTGAAATTGTGTCCTGGTAAGTGTCATCCACCATCGCCTACCTCCACACCACACACCATGGGTTGTCAGCCTTGGCTCCGCTACCTCTCTTCTACTCTTCCTTTTTCTTTTGACTATCTTTTCTATCTTAGCCATTCCTACAGTGTATTTAAATACCAAATCAGTACGATTTGATAACCTATCTAGTAGTACAGTACTGAGTTACTAGGTCGAATACTTAGCACAGTGATATTCATCTTACATTTTGGTATTCTTGAGAGAAGATTACCTATGTAGTTGATCCCATCATTGATGTCTTTTTAATTCAAATATTATCGTTCTTCTAGCTAACCAACATTTAGTGTTAATTAGTGAATCCTATTGCAATTATATTTGGCTTATCTCATTCTTACCCTTTTTTTATTGGAAGAGGTTTTCTGAGGTAGAAGTTCAACATACATAGCAAAAAAACCAAACCAAAATGGTTCTGATTTTTATGAACTCAAAGTTGTTTTTGAGAGTATAGGCAAATTGATAAGTTATCACTAAGAATTTTTGTAGCATTTTCTTTCTTGTGGAAATATTATACATTATAATAACATCTTTCTTGATTTAGTTTGTCTTCTTATTCTTTTCTCTATTTTGTGAAGCTAAACTTGTGATATTTTGTCCCATGAAGTGAACCTTAATTCAAATTCTATGAATAATTTTTGTTTCTCATTCTACGATGAAATGTTTGTATTGCGACGATTCTTTAGTTTTGGGGACCTATCAAGGACTTCGGTCTGGGCTATTGTGAAGCAAATTTTTGTTAGATGACACAAATTATTTTTTGCCACTTGTTTTAATTTTTAACAGTGTATTGGTATATTGAAAATTCATAAAGTAATTTTTTAATTATCTCATTACAAAAGAAGAGAAATAGGAGAAATGCTTATTTCATATATCTTCTATGCCCCTATTTTTATCACTCATGTGATGTGATACATCTTAGGAGCATCAAATGATTGATTTTAGGGGGCTGACTTTGAAGGATTTAGAGTCTTTCATGGCAGGTGAAAGAATTGAAAATTCAAGCATATGTATTAAGCATATTACTTTAGACTAGTAATGATTCTGATATATACAAGACAACCATTTTTCAGAAAGTTATGAAAATGGGGTTTGTTGTTTAAAGTTCTATAATTATTTACCACTCAAGAGAGTGTGTTTTGAGCTTATTTTAGAGTGACTTTATGTAATATAAGTAATTTAGGTGATTTCATTTTTATATGATTTAGGGTAGGATTTTAAATTATTTCTAAATTGAACTAGCAATCAATTGTAGTTACACAATACCTACGACACATTAAACAAACTGAGATCAGAATAACAATATTCTATCACATAAGAGACTTTGGTACTTAATAAACCAGTTGGTGAAGATATATGTTAAGATTGCAAAAATTGTTAGTGAACTTAAGATTGAAATTATTGTGATTGCCAAATGAAATGCTGTCAAAGGCAAGCCCCAAGTTGGACCTCATTCACAAAGGATGATGGGTTGTTTTGGTATGGAAGGCGGAAGGTGAAGAGGGTAAAGAATGGTCACAACGGTTAGGGAAAGTATATGTAGTAGCGAGTGATAACAGGAGGAAAGCAAGTAATCTTCGATGGCCCATTTGGGAGTTCTAAGAACTTGTTGTCTAGAAGAAACACTAATGTGCCGAGGTGATGGTGCTAGGATGGATACAAAGTAAGCACCCAATCATAATTGACTTCTTTGAGTTCATAAGAATTGGAAGCATTTCAATTGGATTGGTGCCTTTAAAAGAGAGTTAAAGCGTCCCCTTCATTCATAAGAAAAGCAAATCCATAGAATCGAGAGAAACTCAGAAATGGAGCGTAGGACAGTTATGAGGTATGCACTTAATCTTATAGTTGACTTGTATTTTGAGTTTTTGAAAGATTATTGACACCTTTAAAAGAGGCATGTTCTTCACCTATGTGGCAAGAAGAGCAAATGCAGAGAATAAGGAGCTTGAGATAAAGGAAGAGGTTGTGCAGGGTGGGAAGAAGGTACTTGCTTGATTCTATACTTGTTTTAAGATCTTCAAGTGGTTTCTTAAATACGATCCTTTATGTTTGCTTGTTTTTAATGACATTTTCTTTGTAATCGAATTCTGGCCTAACAAAGATATCATATCTTGCTCTTCTGTTTTGTGTTATTTCTAGAACCTATTAATTGGATAATATAGATGGCTTATGGTCCTACTACTGTTAGAAAGTTTTTGTTGTGTCATCTCTCTTTGTTATTACTTTTATAGTTCATGACTGAAGACTTCTAGTTTCTGTTGGGTCATCTCACTTGGAGGTTGATTCTATTTGATTTTTGACTCTGTTGTTTAAATTGTTTTATTGGTATTAGGCTCAAGGCATGTCAGCTATCAAAGTATTAAATGACATGGAACGATATGGGATGAGTGCTAGTTGCTTAATGATTTTTGACGTTGTTGTTTAAGCAGTTATGCTAGTATCGATCCAGCACAGGATTGATACGCGAACCATCGTGTACCGGGTTGTATATACTAAAAGGCTCTGTATCACTCGATACGGGCTTTTACCACTCAGTAACGGTCGAAATCCAATCGTTACCTACGGATGACTCAGATTTGACCTATTTCAATGGTTAGATCTATTTAAAAGGGCTTTTAAATCCTTTTATCCTCTTTCACCCCCTTTCACTCTCTCAAACTCTTAACTCTTAATTTTTTTTCAATTTCTTATCTCATTCTCACATTTGCACTTTCTTAAAACTTCACAAGCCTGTGATTTGTGGCTTGCAATAAGTTTGGGAGGCTAATTAGATGGGCTTAACACCTAAGTAAGAAGAAGAATTCTCTAATTAAAAGGTAAGTAAAATAACTTTTCAATCGCATTCCACAACCCTCAAGGTCCAAAGACATGGTAGCGACGTGGACAATAGTGTCTCAATTGATGATGACGACGATGCAAGAGAGTTGATGGTCCCGTTGTTGCTATCGTCGGTTGAGGCACTACTGTCCATGTTGCTTTCATATCTCCGAACCGAACGGGTTGTTAAAAGTGAATGAAAAGTTGTCCATATACTTTTAATTAGAGGGTTATAGGTGTTAATCCTCCTTCATTAGCCTCAAAAGCTTGATCAAATCCATAAATCACAGTTTTATGAAGTTTTAAAAACTGTAAATGTGAAAATGAGAGAAAGAAGAAGTAAAAAAAAGATTGAGAGAAAATAAAAGCTTGAGGGAGTAAAAAGGGCAAGAAAGGTTTTAAAAATCCTTTAAACTGGATTTGACCATCGGAAAGGATCAGACTTGAGTTGTCTGTCAATAATGGTCGATATTTGATCGTTAAGATCGTTACAAGTCGGTAACAATCGGATTTCAACCATTATCGAGCGGTACAAGCTCGTACATAATCGTCATGTCAAGGTCCATGATCTGAATCGTAGGTGACATGCATAAAATTCTGCTCCTCAGTTCATGCACCACCATCAAAGTCATCTAAAAGTGAACCTTCTTGTATGTGCATCTAGAAAAGGAAAATTCATCTATGATTGTCTTTTGCATGTTCAGCATGATCATGCACACTCAGTCACTTAAATAGTTGAAATGAGTCCATTGAGTGTATCAGGTGCCCACATATTTTTCAGCAACACTGACATAGTTTTGTTATTTTTTACTGTTACTGGTGCTATGCAAGTTTAGATGTATTAGGACATAGTTATCACCTGAGTATCTTATACCTATTCTTGGATCTGATGATAACAACATCTAGTACTTGTTTCTTAAGACAAAGACATGATCTTCCTCTAATGTAAATCTACACCATAATATATGGAAGGTACAGTTGTTTTGTTTTACCCTTTCTTTTCAAGTTCTGTTTGCTCTGGTATCTGCATTTAGATAGAAGCATTAAAATAACTCGACGCCAAAATAGATGGAAGGTACAGTTGATTTGTTTTTCCCTTTCTTTTCAAGTTCAGTTGGCTGTGATATCTGCATTTAGATAGCATTAAAATGAACCATTAAAAAGTAAACATCCCCGATGGTTAACATAAACTTGAGATGATGTAGAATGGACTGTAACATTGCTTAGTTCTTTGCATTTTCACATCACATTGGATGACTCTTTCAAACTGTTTACATAATACCTTGTTGAATTATTGTGTCGACTTGTCTGAAGTTGGAAACCAGCACAAACTATTGATATTTACATAAACCTCGCCATTGGATGTTTATTTATAAGCCTTCTTGTTTTTATTTGGATGTCAACTATCTATCAAATAGTTTTCTATGTCAATTCCAGATTCTTATGCCTACATGTCTAAATTGTTGAAGTGGTAAATGCATTTCCTTTTGATTTGCAAGGTTTTTGAGGAACATTTGTGCATGGCTCTGGTACAAAATTGTCAATCCTGAAGGCTCTATGAAATTTCAGGAATGATTTTGTGGAAAATAAATAACGTTCTGTGGTGAATCTTATCAAGAAGGCATTTAACAAAATCCCAACTTAGTTTTGATTGCACTTTAAATGGTTTCCATAAGTAAATTGTTACAAATTCTTATCTACAATTTATATTCTTACCATAAGGCACATAATCAACTCTGCTCCTCGTTTTCCTTTCTCTGAAGAAGTCAATTGCTTCTTGTTTTGGGGCTAATTGGTGAATTGCCTGCTCTTCAAAGTGATACTAGATGTTGCTCAAGGATATGCAAACCTCAGTTTAGTTTTCTTTTTTCATTCAGATTTTATTTCATACTACACCTTAGTGGAAGTATAATTTTGCATATTTTATTTTTACTATAAGGCAATCTACCCCTTTTAAGCTGCATTCTTCCGGATGGATTGGATATGAGGAACTTGATCGAAAATGACTTGGTTCAGATCAATTATAAGTCGGTAAATTAAACTATCATGGCCTCATACTCTTCTTGCCATCAAAACCTACTCCAGCAGTTAGATCCTACCTAAGTCTGTCACTTAGAAGATAAAAATAAAAAGAAGAAAGAAGTTGGTTTCTAAATTTGAAATGAAAAACCTAATATTAGATTTGTCTATCACTTCTTAACCGTCCATTTTTATGACCCTTTCACAGAATCCTTGCATCTCTTTTTTCCTTGCTGTGCAGTGCTGATGGTTACCATGAGGGCAGGAAGTTTAACAAATTCCACTCATAATGTAGCCCTTTGCTTGCTGAACTTGTTGTCTATCTCATCGGAATACCAGAGTTTGGACTGCAAATTGCTTGGTTGAGAGGTGCTGCTACCAGTGCCATGTAGCTAAACCATAAAGGTTCTTTGGTGCTAGTGCTTGCTATATTTCTGTCTGCTTTGCAAACAAAATCTCATTGCTTGCGAGGAGCCAAATAAACTGAAACAACATGCATTATATGTTTCAGGTCTATTATATGATATACACTTTCTTGAACACTAGCATTTGCATGCATTGAGCATGTTCGACTTTGTCCTCCTTTAGAGCAGGACTTCTCTCCGTTTGTCTTGTGACTTGATGTCAAATTAAGTTAGCATATTCAACGATTTTCTTTTCTTTGCCTTGAGGTAGGGATACATATATTTTGAATTAAAGGGCTAAAAAACTGAGATCGAGGTGAGATGAGATGGTCAACCTCTAGCTTCTTGCTAGTGATGTTCGTTTTGTCTCCTCTAGTCTCCAAGATCTCCAAGGTGCTCTTTTTTTTTTCGTTTTTCGTTTATTCTTCTTGTGTACTCTGTCGTCACGTTTTGTATTTTGGGTTTATTGTTGGGATTTATTGGAATTCTTCATGTGGTGGAGCCACTGCTAATCCCAAGGAGCACCTTGACCTCTGAGAAACAGTAGCTTCCAACCTATTGATTTCAGATCTGCTGCATGAGATTACAAATTTTACCATGGCACAAGTTAAGAGGCCAAACGATGCATCCAAAAAATGCAATGGTCAACACAATCTTTTAATTTAACTTCATATATTTTTCTTTTTGGATTATGTCTTGTTTCCGCTACCTATCTTGTTCTCTTTATAATTTTTTTAGCTTATGTCTCTTTGTCATTTTTTTTTCCACTGCTCTGTCTAAATAAAAACCCAGCGAATATGGAGGACAAGTAACTGAAGTTGCTTCCAAGAAGATCCAGATATAAGATTTTTCAAAGTATAGTTAAAGGTTTTTTGAGCTTTTCAGATTGAGCTTTTCAGATCCAGATACAAAATTATGCCACAATGTTCAGATTGAGCTTTTCTTTTAAATTCTACTGTTAAGCTTTTGGAGTTTAATGTTCAAGGCATGCTTTTCTTTTCTCCATAAATATATGCGACGCACCATGCATTTAGTTCCTTCTTTCATTCTACTATCATGCTATCGAAAGATAAGAGTTTGTGATTAAGAGGTTCTATAGTCTTGGCAAGCATTTTGTGATTAAGAGGTTCTACTATCATGCTATCGAAAGATAAGAGTTTATGAATCTTTTAAACTGTTTACATACCTTGTTGAATTATTGTGTCGACTTGTCTGAAGTTGGAAACCAGCATACAGTATTGATATTTGCATAAATCTCGCCATTGGATGTTTATTTATAACGCTTCTTGTTTTTATTTTTGTAGATTTTTCACCATTGGATGTCAACTATCTATCAAATAGTTTTCTATATCAATTCCAGATTCTTATGCGTACATGTCTAAATTCTTGAAGTGGTAAATGCATTTCCTTTTGATTTGCAAGGTTTTTGAGGAACATTTGTGCATAGCTCTGGTACAAAATTGTCAATCCTGAAGGCTCTATAAAATTTCAGAAATGATTTCTGTAGAAAATAAATAACGTTCTGTGGTGAATCTTATCAAGCTCTTCTTGCTGTTGAAAAAAGGCATTTAACAAAAGCCCAACTTAGTTTTGATTGCATTTTAAATGGTTTCCGTAAGTAAATTGTTACAAATTCTTATCTACAATTTATATTCTTACCATAAGGCACATAATCAACTCTGCTCCTCGTTTTCCTTTCTCTGAAGAAGTAAATTGCTTCTTGTTTTGGGGCTAATTGGTGAATTGTCTGCTCTTCAAAGTGATACTAGATGTTGCTCAAGGATATGCAAACCTTAGTTTAGTTTTCTTTTTTCATTCTGATTTTATTTCATACAACATCTTAGTGGAAGTAGAATTTTGCATATTTTATTTTTACTATAAGGCAATCTACCCCTTTTAAGCTGCATTCTTCCTGATGGTTTGGATATGAGGAATTTGATCGAAAATGACTTGGTTCAGATCAATTATCCCTCATAGTCTACTTGCCATCAAAACCTACTCCAACAGTTAGATCCTACCTAAGTCTTTCACTTAGAAGATAAAAAGAAAAAGAATAAAGAAGTTGGTTTCTAAATTTGAAATGAAAAGCCTAATATTAGATTTGTCTATCACTTCTTAACCGTCCATTTTTATACTTCATTCCACAGAATCCTTGCATCTCTTCTTCAGTCAAAAGCTTCATTGTTGCTGTTGATACTACAAACACTTCCTTGTTTCTTTGCTGTATAGTGCTGCTGGTTACCATGAGGACGTGAAGTTTAACAAATTCCACTCATAATGTAGCCCTTTGCTTGTAGAACATGTTGTCTATCTCATCAGAATACCAGAGTTGTGGACTCCAAATTGCTTGGTTGAGAGGTGCTGCTATCAGTCCATGTAGCTAAACCATAAAGGTTCTTTGGTGCTGCTGCTTGCTAAATAAAAACCCAGCCTATATGGAGGACAAGTAACTGAAGTTGCTTTCCAGAAGATCTAGTTTATAAGATTTATCAAGGTATAGTTAAAGTTTTTTTGGGCCAAAATTATGCCACAATGTTTAGATTGAGCTTTTCTTTTAAATTGTACTGTTAATCTTTTGGAGTTTAATGTTCAAGGCATGCTTTTCTTTTCTCCGTAAATATATGCGACGCATGTAGTTCCTTCTTTCATTCTACTATCATGCTATTGAAAGATAAGAGTTTGTGATTAAGAGGTTCCGTAGTCTTGGCAAGCATTTTGTGGAACTAGCTATACTAAAACATCAAAAAGGCTGTTGCGTTTAGTGTTTTTCTTGCAATTCATGGATGTGTATTATTTGTTAGAGTTCATGATTAGAGATCATTGAAGATGATTTGTTTCCATTGGTCATCCTTATAAATGATTCTATTTGCTTTAATCTTCGTTGTTTTAATATTTTCACTTATATTTGATTCAGGTTATTTCACTTATCAACATCCAGAAATACCCCTAGAATCTTAGCAAAATTTGAGCAAATCGAACCCAAAAGTTTGACAAATTTAATATTTAATAATTCATAGAAACTGTACCAATTTGACCTTAAATAAAATGTTCAAGAGAGAGTTTCTTCTTTACTGTGATTTGCAAAATACTCTGAGATCTACAGTATAACCAATACCGAGCTAATTTTCCCTGTTAAAAAAATAAAGACTTGATGCTCATATTTTGTTTGTTTCCATTGACTTTAGCTTCAACTTTTTTGAATGCTTAAATATCACATAATAATTATATGCTTGTTATTTTGGTTCTTTGAGGATTTGTTTGCTTATATTGTTTTGAGTTTGAGATGACTTCGTTTCATAACATTTTATAGTTTAATACTGGATGTTATTTTTTGTTTTACTGACATCTACTCATCGTTGCATTTCATTGAAATTGCATGTGCATTTTGTCCTTGCCACATTGTCATTTAAAGGCAACAACATTTAGGTATGTCTTTCGATGCAGCTGTGGATTTATGGTTTATACACTGAAGTTCTATTTAGTTAGTTGCTTTCTAATTTGCATTGGGTTTATTCATTTAGCTTATGAAGAGGTATGCTTGTTTATATCTTTGGACACTATTAGATAGTTTGCTTACATGTCCATCCCATATTGTAGATCTACTATCTATTTTGATTAAATGCCTACAATATGAGACAAGTAGTATCAGAGTTGCCATATTTATTTCTTCTAATTATGAATTCTCATATCTGATTTCTATGGAGTAATTTTGCATGCATTACCATGATTTGGCTTGACATCAATCTGACCCGCTTTGTTAATCCTTATAGGGCTGCTTGGATCCTTTAAAGAATTTATTGACGATAGGACAAGTGTAGTGTACTAGATCTTTTCTAACCATTTTATTACATTTAACCAGTTTTTAGTCTGTTTCTACCTCAAAGCCGTGGAACTTCTGAGCTTCAACAATAGCATCTTAAGTCTGTCAGTATCCATAAATAAACATTATTCTCTCTTTGAACATGTAACATGTTAATTCTTAACTTGAAGGATCCTTTTATTTTTCCTTTTTCTTTTGATGATCAAGTGTGCTTGATAAGTACGTTCAGCAAAAGCATAATTTCAACAAGAACAACTTCTATAATATCTTTGCAGTTAGTGGAATAAACATGATTTGCTCTTTTGCACATATTTTTGTAGTTATTGTGGAATGAAATTTCATGTAGTCAGTTGGTTTATTAGCTCTTTTGTGCTATTAATATGAATACTATCTTTTCTCACATTTTCAGGTTGTCGGTTTTGGTTCTTAGTTGCATGAAGTTCCCATCTATAGCCAAAGTGGCCTTTCAGATTTTCATGGTTTATTGCTTGGTTACAAATTTGATCAACCTCTATAAGCTGATATTAAGTCATAGCTGTTAGGAGAAAACAAGTCTCCTGATACCAGGTTCAAAGAAGCAAGAAAGAATAAAACACAAATAAAGACACAGATTACGTGGTTCACTCAAACTATGATGTCCAATCACGCTTCAGATCTTTATTATAGGGAGAAAAATTAGTGTGTAAAAAACACTTAGTTCTCATCAGACTCAAACTCTTGGCAGCTTCTGGCTCTGCTCTACATGCCCTTCTCAAGAGTGTGTACACCAAGGAAAGAGAGATCACATGTAACCCACTAATGTAAATAGCCCTTAACAACCCTTAGTTTTATTCATAAATCAGAAAATTGGTTGTAACTTCTTTTACTAAGTCAAAGGTAACTTTAACAACACTTTTACTAAGTCAAAGATGACTTCTAATGATAGCGGATGGTTTGTCAAAAGTTAAAAGCTAGTTGTAAATTGTCATTTTGTCAACTAGAAACATGTTGGCTTTGTTGGTCAAAACTTACTTGAGGAGTTACTTTATTGTATTATGATATATGCATCAACCTCCTTGCTAGCCCACTTCCAATTTAGGACTAATGGGGTCTCACAACCTCTTCATCTCAAACGTCATTGTTCTAAAATTTATCATTTTTAGGCAGTATTTTGGCACACAGAACTACAATTATGGCTCTGTATTTCATATATCTTTACTATCTACAGGTTTCTTATTCTTTTCTTCCATTAGAACTATAAACTTCATCATAGGATTTGATTATATGGACATCAAGAATAACAGTTTAATCTTGTAATTGGTTTGTCACTGTGCTTGCTTGATTTAATTTCTTTCTGTTACCATTTTTAACTGTTTAGTTGTAAAACTGATTTAAAATAGAGGATACATTTGTTGATGACCAATGACAAAGATGGCCCGTAGCTTCTTTCTTTGTCTTGAGATTTAAATGTCCTCCTTCCTATGCTATTTCAATTACTTGCTTCTGTCAAACCTTTTTTTCATGGGATTTCACCAGGTATATTCTTGTTGTGGTTTATTTCAGTTTCCTTCCTCTTTTGTAGTTCATAGCAATTTGTTGCCTGCATTTAACTAAAGGGAAGCCCATGTTGCACATTAAATTTCTTTGAGAGAAATTTGGAAGAAATAATTGGCAAATATATGTAAGATTATTCTCAGAAGACACTTCAACAGAAGTCATAATTCTTATGTAGATGTTTATGTAATTATCAGTGTCAAAGTTGTTTCTTATGTAGATGTTTCTTATGTAGTAATGTCAAAGTTCTTATGTAGACATTTATGTAATAATTGGCATGCTGATTCTTTTTTCCCTAGTGTCTTTGTTCTGCTACATAACTAGCTTCCTTTACACACAAAATTATCTAGCATGTTGTTGCACTAACTAGATTCATGCACTATCTGAATCTGGATTAGAATCTTCAAAGAGTACAATTTGCAACAGAAACTTTTGCTTTATCTTACCATTGATAGTGTCATTTAATTCCAGGCCATGGAATGCAACAAAAGGAATTGAAAGTCGCTAGAGCAGTCAAGCAAAGAAAAACAAAAAAAATTGAGGATCACACTATGAGAATTATGTGGCTGCTTCATGAGTGTCTTGTCTTTCTTTGAGAATTCAAGAAAAAGAAGGCAAGAACCTATCTCTTGCAAACGATTATATTCTTTTTATCGGTCTTTACTTTTCGTGCTTCTGAATAATTGAATTCCCCTACAAGAAGCGCAAACCAGGAGGACGACGAGCCTGAGACGGAGACAAGGTAATAACCCTTGATCCTTGATTTGCTTCATGAGTTCTTGAGATCGTTTCTTCTAGGCTTATTGATCCGATTACCTGTTGCATTTAACAAAACAACGAGGACCGTGAGACAATCAACTGGACCAGGTTTCTCGATGCAGCCAGGTGATGCGGTCTATCCCATGCTTCCTCTATTTTCTCGACTCCTTTGAGTTCTTGAAGGTCCAATACCAGAGACAATCAGCAGG
Source organism: Ensete glaucum (assembly GCA_021527575.1). Classification (NCBI taxonomy): domain Eukaryota; kingdom Viridiplantae; phylum Streptophyta; class Magnoliopsida; order Zingiberales; family Musaceae; genus Ensete; species Ensete glaucum. The sequence goes on from CM038553.1 coordinate 17,836,307, forward strand.
TTTCTCCAAGGCAGGTGATGCTTTTCATCGCATACTTTCTCTCTTCTTGATTTCAGGGTTTCCTGAATGCTTTCTTCCATGGGTTTTAATTCCGATCACTTGCTGCCAAGAAATCAGAGAATGAGCCCCAAAGAATTGGTCAGAAAGAGCATATTTGTTGAATGCGGAGACTAGATAATGCACTTAATCCTACGCTTCTCCTGTTCTATTGATGCCATTCAAATTCTTGAAGCGATTTCTTTTGTATGGTTTTCTTTTTTATTACTTGATGCCAATAATTCAGAGAATAACGTCTCAGAGCCTATGTCTCTCCTGTTTTCTTGAATTGCTCATGTTTCTTGTAGACTGTTCCAAATTCATGTTCTTGTTCCTAAAATTTAAGTGTATTGATATCCTGTATCTAAATCTTTTGCAAGATTTTCTTCAGGCACTAAAAGAACATATACAGCAAGAAATAGATCTAGGTAATGTTAATTCCTTTCACATATTCAAAGTTTTTACTCTAGATCGCTTTTCTGGTTTTCTTCAGGTACTACAACAAACATGCAAAACATAAACAGAGCTAGAAAATGTTTTGTCTTTACTGATTCAAAGTTTTTACCATGTAGAATTATGTTGAGAAGTCATCAACGAGATTCTCTTAGCATTTTATTTCTCAAGAAAAGACAATACAGTCACTTTTGTTAGCATGTAATTTCTGTCATAAGTAGATTCTGATAATGGATCAGGCATAATCAACTGCAAGTGAGGAACATTAAACATATCATTTCGCTTGCTTCCCATACTTTCTCTGTAATGGTCATATCTGCTACTTCTTTTCTTTCTCTGGTATAATTCAAATTATAAGGTCTGTTTTTGCATAGTTTAATATGTGTAGATGTGAGATTGGAGCATAGTTTTCTGTGTGGTTTGTTTTGTCTATAAGGTGGTTTTTTCTAACCTTGATTCATAGCCATTTTTATTTTATATTAATTAACTGTATTGTTAAACTTAGTGGCTGAATGTTAAGGCTTTGTCGCCTTATAGTTCACTTAGAGTTTTGTTATGTTTTAAATATACTCATATCATCAATTTATAAAACTGAGAACAAATATGGCCACATGAATTTTGATGTATACTTAAATTATTTTGGACCTTCTTCTTAGCATTCTTGCTAGATTCTTAGCTTTTCTTTCCCATATTTTTTATTGCATCTTTTACTTTCTGAAACTATTGTCCAGTATGTGATTCATCATTCCCTTATATTACTATCTAGCATGTTCCAACTATGTTTGTTTGCTTTAAGAAGTAACCTTGAATGATACGTTAAATCAAGTAATTAACATTGCACCAAGTGGATTGGAAACACTGGGAACAAGTACTTGTTTAGGCTTTGTCACCTAATAGTTATCTTAGAGAGTTTTGTTATTTTTTTGAATTTACTCACAAGTCACATCATCATTTTAGATAACTGGGAACAAATATGGCCACATGAATTTTGATGTATACTTAAATTAGTTTAGACCTTCTTCTTAGCATTCTCGCTACATTCTTAGCTCTTGTTTCCAATGCTTTTTATTACATCTTTTACTTTCTGAAACTATTGTCCAGTATTTGGTTCAACATCCCCTTATATTATCATCTATCATGTTCGAACTATATTTGTTTGCTTTAAGGAGTAAACTTGATTGATAAATTGAATGAACATTGAACCAAGTGGATTGGAACATTGATGGCAAGAATTTGATATTTGTGTTACGTAAAGAAAAGTCAGTTACATGACATGCCACATGGTCTGTGGTTGACACTGTCCATGTTGTTGTTGTCTTGGTACATCATGGTATCAACATAGATGTGCTAGCGGAAGAATATGAGGAACATAGAAAATAATAAGAAAAGTGAGAAGTAGAAATCACAAAAGGAAATATCAATTGTTCTTTCCACGGCATCTATGTGTTTATCTTGTTCTATAATAATCTCTCTTCCAGGTTGATGTATTTTCTAGTCCGTTCCTATTCTATGAAACCTAAAAGAAATATCAGTCAACCAAACTTGCTGGTTCACTCCTTTGTAATTTGAAACCCCATCCACATACTCCATGCTGGATGGTACATAGTCACACATGGAGCAGTAAATGTGAGACATATTTGATTTAGATAATAGGTCAATATAACACTTCAGTTGGCAATCCTTATCATTTTGTTCTCTTTATCATTCTTGGTACACAACTAGTATATAGTGTCCATGACTTATTTTCTGTAAATTCAATTTAGATTGTTACACATTGTCAAGGCAACACTTTATTGGATAAGTCCTTACCCTTCCTTTCTATATATTAATTGTTATTATGGCACACAATGCATGTGATTGTTATGATTTATTTTTTTATATAATTCCAACGTAAGTTGGCATATTCTAGATTATTCCTTTTATCTCAGGAGATGGTAGTTTGATTCATGCTGCATACTCATTGAGTTGTTGATATTTGTTATTTGTGGCATTATATATCGATGTAAATTTCAACTTGCGGTTCTATTACCCTTCTTATGCTTCTGTCAGCCTTTTTCTTCAACTATACACACTCATTTATGGATCTTCTAATTCATCATGTACATAACATATTTACATAATTTTCCGGACAATGTTTATGACAACTTACCTCATCTGGTTCCCAAATTCTGATTTCAACAACAGGCCAAAGGATGGTGCAAAAGCACTGGTTGAATTATCATGAATCTGATTATTACAAATGGATAGGTAAAGTTTACACAACTTTCAATGTGCTGAATACTTTGTCACCAAGTTACATTTGTAATTAATTGTGATAAGGTCCATTCATTATTTCCATATATATTAGTGAATATAGGTTCATACTTTTCATAATTCATGTTGGAATGCTAAATGGATTGTTTGAACATGTTCTTCAATTTTTGGAATGTGTTCATTTTACATGCTAACATTTTTAATCATCACTAGCACTTGCCTGCCTATTTGTAGTGATTGATATGATCCTATTAATTGGTTAGCTAAGACAATATAATTGTCTCTGATTTTCTAGAAACATAGAAATCGATGTTTGAATTTCCAAATCGGATTAAAGCATTTGGTCAAAAGTGGAGATCACTTCTTTACCATTTTATAAGTCTGTGATGTCACAGGTATTTTCAGTTTCTGATTTTGAGGTTGTTCAACAAGACTGAGATATCTACTTACTACTTACAAAAGGGTAAATTAGTGACAAACTGATGAAATCCTCAATTCTGATACTTCAAAGGAAGTACTAAATTGATAATTTCTCATACACATTACTATTCATCTTGTATGTGGACACTTGAATCTTTATATGGTATATATTGAGATTACATTTGAGTGCTTGCAAGAAGATTTCTCTCTCACGAAGGTCAACTTATAGATATAGAAGTCTATACTTCCAAAACTTGTTTTTGCATGTCACCATAGGACAAAGTGGCACACAACACCTGATTTTTAATAATATATTGCAGAAGTTTTACCTCAACGTTATGAAATCATTATGAAGAATTGAAGATTGTTCCATACAACATATAGAATATATTGCTAAAATGTAGATGTCTCATTTAAGGTTTGTAATACCAAATGTAAATAGCCCTTAACAACCCTTAGTTTTATTCATAAATCAGAAAATTGGTTGTAACTTCTTTTACTAAGTCAAAGGTAACTTTTAACAACACTTTTACTAAGTCAAAGATGACTTCTAATGATAGCGGATGGTTTGTCAAAAAGTTAAAAGGTGGTTGTAAATTGTCATTTTGTCAACTAGAAACATGTTGGCTTTGTTGGTCAAAACTTACTTGGGGCTTTAGATAAAACAATTAACTAGACTACAACCATAGGTTGCTTCCGCCAAAATTATTCTGATGGTCTCCCAACTTTTGTTAACTTTTTATTTTGTGTTTGTGTTCTTGAAAGATGAAAAACTCTAGTAAGGTGTTTAAAAGTGTAGGCCGTTCACTTAGATAATGCATGATATGATGCATGATTCAATTATATATATTTTTCTTACATTAAGAAGGATACACATGGTGCAATATGATTATGCTAATTAAGACATTCTCTCTTTGATTTTTCTTGTTCTAATTTATGTTGATTTACAAGTTATATTTCAGAACCGGTCATGGATGCGTAGAGTCTAGATTAGTTTCCTTGTAGTGCTTGAAGATGTAACCTATTGAAAATAGCCATGAGAAGTCCAAAAGAGCCTGGTAGAAATATAACATTTGCAATAAGTTCTTTAGGAGGACTAATACAGGATAAGCAGTTAAGTCTCATGGAAGAGAACAAGTACTTGTTAATATAAGTTAATATCATCAGATTTTCACTTATGGCCTATCGCCAATGCAGTTAACAATTTAGAATTTGTTTGCTCTATAGTTTAACTGGAGGTATGAAGCTTTAAGAGCTCTATTAATTGTGTTCACGAATAATGTAATAAAACTATATCCACATTTTTATGAACGACTATGACTTCTAACACAATCACAGTCTTACTCAGCTTATTTATTATGGTTAAGACTAGTGTAAAAGATTAACCTTAATTGTAACATCTCTCAGTTAGGCTATATTTTTGAATGAAGTCAGTGATGCCATTGAGATACCTCAGCAGAATGTTGCTCCATTGATTTCAAATGCTTTGGTTGGGGTTGTGTGGAATTGGTTGAGCAATTTCTTTCTGATGGGCGTCCGTCATGAGAACAAATCAGTTCATATTTGATCTTACCACCACCCTACCCGTTTTAAAGAGTAGAAAAGTTGTTCACTTGCACCACAAGATGAGTGAATCTAGACTGGAGGCAAGGCACACTGCCTCGACTAGTGAGAGTTCCTTAGGGAAGTCTTGAGTTTCTATGGGTTTGCTTGTTCCAATTATCTTTGTTGCCATGAAACTAAAGAATAAGGAGGCAAATAGTGAGGAGGGCAAATACTGAGGAGTCCGAGGGTTATCATTTATGGAGACTATAGTAGATACTTTTCTATGCCCTCCTTTCCTGCTCCCTCAAGCCATAAAGACCTAAACTGGTGTCAAATTTATATATTTATTCAACCCCTAAAACATTTGGTGATTTTTATTTTGCATCTCTTTTGACCCCAATGAATTTGCTATATGCAATCTGGCATATAAAGATTTAAGTGTGATGCAAACTAGTCTATTCATGGATGCAATTGCATTTCGACTTTTGCTAATTATGAGATATAGGCATACTTCCAGTATAATTCTTTAAAATATCTCACTATTTTTTATTTTACATCCTGCATAGGTTATTTCACATCTCAAAGTCTTAAATCACTTCTGGAACCTCAATTGTATCTATGGCACACTAACAAATCCCAAAACACAACAAATGTATAGCTAGAGATTCACATGTAATTCCAGAGATTCCATTATTATTGGAGTTGTTGACTGACTTTTCTATTTTATGTATATGTTTCATTACTCTTTATGGGTTCTGTTTTGCCATTTGGTGTAGGTTTCATCAGTATATATGGATACTAGCATATGATTGATTGACAATCATTTCGGTATAAAAGAATAAAAAGGAACTGCTCATTAACTTAGATCTAATATTGCTCATGTCATTGTTTATCCGCTTGCTATTTACTAGTGTGGAATGCCACATGGTCTGTATAGGAGCTGCTTACCAGGCAATTTTTTATAATTCTTGTGTTTTTTTCAAACTTGAATGCATTGGTGTACCATTACGTCGCATTGGTCCTCGGTTGGTTCGGTGAATGCTGACTGTGACATATACATGATACCCTTTTTGGTTTTGGTTCTCGGAACCCTAGAAACCCTATTTCATGGGTATTTGCTATCTAATAAACTTAAGATTTATATGATTTAACTGGTTTGAATCTACAAAGTAGCATATATTAGATAGAGTTGCCAAGAGCGGTCTGTAGTTCAACATAAATTTAACAACTTTCATGCTTCTTCATTGATGTGAATTTATGCAAGTGATTTATAATTATTGACAAGCCTCCAACATAGAGGTGATCGTGGGATCACAAGGTGTGATCATAGGATTATAAGTTGTAAAATAGAACGTGAAGTCTTAAAGTACCCAAAATTGTGCTGATCTGCAATTTACATGCCCTTAGTGTTTGGTTGTGGGACCAAACCTGTACCAGTCTATCCATTGACCGATACAAGTTTGGTCTATTCTGGTATACTGTGTGTTGGTATGTTGCAATGTGCCTTGGTACTATTGGGGAGGTGAGGAGGGAGGAAGCAAGAAGAAGAGGAAGAGGGAAGAAGAGTAGGAAAAGGAAGAAGAGGAGGAAGAGGTGTATTGGAGTGGGATTGTGCAGGCGGTGACAAGCGTGTAGGCGATGATAGGTGAAGATAGCTTGTGACTCCTTGCAAGGAATCTCATTTCGAGCCAAGACCTAGCACAGGGTTAAAAGCCAAAAAATTGTATATGTAGTGAACCAGATGAGATGGTACAGTTTGGGTTGGTCTACTTACCAGTCATTGATTAGATAAAACTATCCAAGATGTGCTAAGCGGTCAGTTTTGCAATCCACATTGTATTGATCTATAGATTCAATGTTGACTTATCCTCTTGCCCTTCAACTTGATTTTGGTTTTTTAATGATCCATGTGAGTTTGATGTTGTATTGGGTGTCTTGGTCTCAATTTTGGAATATTATCTGTCACTTAAAATCTTTTTCCTTGAATGATTGTTTGAGTTTGATGTTAGTTGAGCGTTGTCCTCTTGGCACAAACCTTCTGTCATTTCAGATTATGTAGATGCTATAATTGTACGATTTCCATCGATATGTCCTTGTATTTATTTACCATTGGTTATCTTTTCATATTCGATACATTATGATATTTCTTGCATGTGGAACCCAACATACCTCTTAAGTACTAGAACATTGCTTCAAAGAGTTTCTTTTGCTTATGTTCATTTGATTCCTACCCTTAAATCTTTGATAGAGGTCATTGATTCATTATGGTAAATTACATGGACTCTTAATGGTATCGATTGTTTACATTCAGATTCTGAATATCAGAAACTTTAAATTTCTTCAACTATGGTGTGAACCCTAGATTGCAATGGCTTTTACCAATTGATATTTCCTGGCTCGAGCTCAAACTGAGATGTATATTGCCCTCATTTTGGGCAGTTCAGTTATAAAAGATAAACTTTAAAAATTATGTTTGCTTTAATTGGGGATTACTTTTCTGAGCTTTCTCCATACGCCTGGAGCTTGAAATTGTGTCCTGGTAAGTGTCATCCACCATCGCCTACCTCCACACCACACACCATGGGTTGTCAGCCTTGGCTCCTACCTCTCTTCTCCTACTCTTCCTTTTTCTTTTGACTATCTTTTCTATCTTAGCCATTCCTACAGTGTATTTAAATACCAAATCAGTACGATTTGATAACCTATCTAGTAGTACAGTACTGAGTTACTAGGTGAATACTTAGCACAGTGATATTCATCTTACATTTTGGTATTCTTGAGAGAAGATTACCTATGTAGTTGATCCCATCATTGATGTCTTTTTAATTCAAATATTATCGTTCTTCTAGCTAACCAACATTTAGTGTTAATTAGTGAATCCTATTGCAATTATATTTGGCTTATCTCATTCTTACCCTTTTTTATTGGAAGAGGTTTTCTGAGGTAGAAGTTCAACATACATAGCAAAAAACCAAACCAAAATGGTTCTGATTTTTATGAACTCAAAGTTGTTTTTGAGAGTATAGGCAAATTGATAAGTTATCACTAAGAATTTTGTAGCATTTTCTTTCTTGTGGAAATATTATACATTATAATAACATCTTTCTTGATTTAGTTTGTCTTCTTATTCTTTTCTCTATTTTGTGAAGCTAAACTTGTGATATTTTGTCCCATGAAGTGAACCTTAATTCAAATTCTATGAATAATTTTGTTTCTCATTCTACGATGAAATGTTTGTATTAACGATTCTTTAGTTTTGGGGACCTATCAAGGACTTGGTCTGGGCTATTGTGAAGCAAATTTTGTTAGATGACACAAATTATTTTTGCCACTTGTTTTAATTTTTAACAGTGTATTGGTATATTGAAAATTCATAAAGTAATTTTTAATTATCTCATTACAAAAGAAGAGAAATAGGAGAAATGCTTATTTCATATATCTTCTATGCCCTATTTTTATCACTCATGTGATGTGATACATCTTAGGAGCATCAAATGATTGATTTTAGGGGGCTGACTTTGAAGGATTTAGAGTCTTTCATGGCAGGTGAAAGAATTGAAAATTCAAGCATATGTATTAAGCATATTACTTTAGACTAGTAATGATTCTGATATATACAAGACAACCATTTTTCAGAAAGTTATGAAAATGGGGTTTGTTGTTTAAAGTTCTATAATTATTTACCACTCAAGAGAGTGTGTTTTGAGCTTATTTTAGAGTGACTTTATGTAATATAAGTAATTTAGGTGATTTCATTTTTATATGATTTAGGGTAGGATTTTAAATTATTTCTAAATTGAACTAGCAATCAATTGTAGTTACACAATACCTACGACACATTAAACAAACTGAGATCAGAATAACAATATTCTATCACATAAGAGACTTTGGTACTTAATAAACCAGTTGGTGAAGATATATGTTAAGATTGCAAAAATTGTTAGTGAACTTAAGATTGAAATTATTGTGATTGCCAAATGAAATGCTGTCAAAGGCAAGCCCCAAGTTGGACCTCATTCACAAAGGATGATGGGTTGTTTTGGTATGGAAGGCGGAAGGTGAAGAGGGTAAAGAATGGTCACAACGGTTAGGGAAAGTATATGTAGTAGCGAGTGATAACAGGAGGAAAGCAGTTAGATCCTACCTAAGTCTGTCACTTAGAAGATAAAAATAAAAAGAAGAAAGAAGTTGGTTTCTAAATTTGAAATGAAAAACCTAATATTAGATTTGTCTATCACTTCTTAACCGTCCATTTTTATGACCATTTCACAGAATCCTTGCATCTCTTTTTCAGTCGAAAGCTTCACTGTTGCTGTTGATACTACAAACACTTCCTTCCTTGTTTCCTTGCTGTGCAGTGCTGATGGTTACCATGAGGGCAGGAAGTTTAACAAATTCCACTCATAATGTAGCCCTTTGCTTGCTGAACTTGTTGTCTATCTCATCGGAATACCAGAGTTTGGACTGCAAATTGCTTGGTTGAGAGGTGCTGCTACCAGTGCCATGTAGCTAAACCATAAAGGTTCTTTGGTGCTAGTGCTTGCTATATTTCTGTCTGCTTTGCAAACAAAATCTCATTGCTTGCGAGGAGCCAAATAAACTGAAACAACATGCATTATATGTTTCAGGTCTATTATATGATATACACTTTCTTGAACACTAGCATTTGCATGCATTGAGCATGTTCGACTTTGTCCTCCTTTAGAGCAGGACTTCTCTCCGTTTGTCTTGTGACTTGATGTCAAATTAAGTTAGCATATTCAACGATTTTCTTTTCTTTGCCTTGAGGTAGGGATACATATATTTTGAATTAAAGGGCTAAAAAACTGAGATCGAGGTGAGATGAGATGGTCAACCTCTAGCTTCTTGCTAGTGATGTTCGTTTTGTCTCCTCTAGTCTCCAAGATCTCCAAGGTGCTCTTTTTTTTTTCGTTTTTCGTTTATTCTTCTTGTGTACTCTGTCGTCACGTTTTGTATTTTGGGTTTATTGTTGGGATTTATTGGAATTCTTCATGTGGTGGAGCCACTGCTAATCCCAAGGAGCACCTTGACCTCTGAGAAACAGTAGCTTCCAACCTATTGATTTCAGATCTGCTGCATGACATTACAAATTTTACCATGGCACAAGTTAAGAGGCCAAACGATGCATCCAAAAAATGCAATGGTCAACACAATCTTTTAATTTAACTTCATATATTTTTCTTTTTGGATTATGTCTTGTTTCCGCTACCTATCTTGTTCTCTTTATTATTTTTTTAGCTTATGTCTCTTTGTCATTTTTTTTTCCACTGCTCTGTCTAAATAAAAACCCAGCGAATATGGAGGACAAGTAACTGAAGTTGCTTCCAAGAAGATCCAGATATAAGATTTTTCAAAGTATAGTTAAAGGTTTTTTGAGCTTTTCAGATTGAGCTTTTCAGATCCAGATATAAAATTATGCCACAATGTTCAGATTGAGCTTTTCTTTTAAATTCTACTGTTAAGCTTTTGGAGTTTAATGTTCAAGGCATGCTTTTCTTTTCTCCATAAATATATGCGACGCACCATGCATTTAGTTCCTTCTTTCATTCTACTATCATGCTATCGAAAGATAAGAGTTTGTGATTAAGAGGTTCTATAGTCTTGGCAAGCATTTTGTGATTAAGAGGTTCTACTATCATGCTATCGAAAGATAAGAGTTTATGAATCTTTTAAACTGTTTACATACCTTGTTGAATTATTGTGTTGACTTGTCTGAAGTTGGAAACCAGCATACAGTATTGATATTTGCATAAATCTCGCCATTGGATGTTTATTTATAACGCTTCTTGTTTTTATTTTTGTAGATTTTTTCACCATTGGATGTCAACTATCTATCAAATAGTTTTCTATATCAATTCCAGATTCTTATGCGTACATGTCTAAATTCTTGAAGTGGTAAATGCATTTCCTTTTGATTTGCAAGGTTTTTGAGGAACATTTGTGCATAGCTCTGGTACAAAATTGTCAATCCTGAAGGCTCTATAAAATTTCAGAAATGATTTCTGTAGAAAATAAATAACGTTCTGTGGTGAATCTTATCAAGCTCTTCTTGCTGTTGAAAAAAGGCATTTAACAAAAGCCCAACTTAGTTTTGATTGCATTTTAAATGGTTTCCATAAGTAAATTGTTACAAATTCTTATCTACAATTTATATTCTTACCATAAGGCACATAATCAACTCTGCTCCTCGTTTTCCTTTCTCTGAAGAAGTAAATTGCTTCTTGTTTTGCGGCTAATTGGTGAATTGTCTGCTCTTCAAAGTGATACTAGATGTTGCTCAAGGATATGCAAACCTTAGTTTAGTTTTCTTTTTTCATTCAGATTTTATTTCATCCAACATCTTAGTGGAAGTAGAATTTTGCATATTTTATTTTTACTATAAGGCAATCTACCCCTTTTAAGCTGCATTCTTCCTGATGGTTTGGATATGAGGAATTTGATCGAAAATGACTTGGTTCAGATCAATTATCCCTCATAGTCTACTTGACATCAAAACCTACTCCAACAGTTAGATCCTACCTAAGTCTTTCACTTAGAAGATAAAAAGAAAAAGAATAAAGAAGTTGGTTTCTAAATTTGAAATGAAAAGCCTAATATTAGATTTGTCTATCACTTCTTAACCGTCCATTTTTATACTTCATTCCACAGAATCCTTGCATCTCTTCTTCAGTCAAAAGCTTCATTGTTGCTGTTGATACTACAAACACTTCCTTGTTTCTTTGCTGTATAGTGCTGCTGGTTACCATGAGGACGTGAAGTTTAACAAATTCCACTCATAATGTAGCCCTTTGCTTGTAGAACATGTTGTCTATCTCATCAGAATACCAGAGTTGTGGACTCCAAATTGCTTGGTTGAGAGGTGCTGCTATCAGTCCATGTAGCTAAACCATAAAGGTTCTTTGGTGCTGCTGCTTGCTATATTTCTGTCTGCTTTGCAAATAAAATCCCATTGCTGGCGAGGAGCCAAATAAACTGAAACAACATGCATTTTATGTTTCAGCTCTATTATATGATATACACTTTCTTGAACACAAGCATTTGCATGCATTGAGCATGTTCGACTTTGTCCTCCTTTAGAGCAGGACTTCTCTCCGTTTGTCTTTTCGTTGCTTTGACGTAGAGATATATATATTTTGAATTAAAGGGCTAAAAAACTGAGGTCGAGGTGAGATGAGATGGTCAACCTCTGGCTTCTTGCTAGTAATGTTCATTTTGTCTCCTCTAGTCTCCAAGAGCTCCAAGGTGCTCTTTTTTTTTTCCCTTTATTCTTCTTGTGTACTCTGTCGTCACGTTTTGTATTTTGTGTTTGTTGTTGGGATTTATTGGAATTCTTCATGTGGTGGAGTCACTGCTAATCCCAAGGAGCACCTTGACCTCCGAGAAACAGTAGCTTCCAACCTATTGATTTCAGATTTATTGCATGAGGTTACAAATTTTACCATGGCACAAGTTAAGAGGACTAAGGGTGCATCCAAAAAATGCAATGGTCAACACAATTTTAGAATTTAACTTATCTATTTTTCTTTTTGGATTATGTCTTGTTTTCACTACCTATCTTGTTCTCTTTATTATTTTTTAGCTTATGTCTCTTTGGCATTTGTTTTCCACTGCTCTGTCTAAATAAAAACCCAGCCTATATGGAGGACAAGTAACTGAAGTTGCTTTCCAGAAGATCTAGTTTATAAGATTTATCAAGGTATAGTTAAAGTTTTTTTGGGCCAAAATTATGCCACAATGTTTAGATTGAGCTTTTCTTTTAAATTGTACTGTTAAGCTTTTGGAGTTTAATGTTCAAGGCATGCTTTTCTTTTCTCCGTAAATAGATGCGACGCACCATGCATGTAGTTCCTTCTTTCATTCTACTATCATGCTATTGAAAGATAAGAGTTTGTGATTAAGAGGTTCCGTAGTCTTGGCAAGCATTTTGTGGAACTAGCTATACTAAAACATCAAAAAGGCTGTTGCGTTTAGTGTTTTTCTTGCAATTCATGGATGTGTATTATTTGTTAGAGTTCATGATTAGAGATCATTGAAGATGATTTGTTTCCATTGGTCATCCTTATAAATGATTCTATTTGCTTTAATCTTCGTTGTTTTAATATTTTCACTTATATTTGATTCAGGTTATTTCACTTATCAACATCCAGAAATACCCCTAGAATCTTAGCAAAATTTGAGCAAATCGAACCCAAAAGTTTGACAAATTTAATATTTAATAATTCATAGAAACTGTACCAATTTGACCTTAAATAAAATGTTCAAGAGAGAGTTTCTTCTTTACTGTGATTTGCAAAATACTCTGAGATCTGCAGTATAACCAATACCGAGCTAATTTTCCCTGTTAAAAAAATAAAGACTTGATGCTCATATTTTTGTTTGTTTCCATTGACTTTAGCTTCAACTTTTTTTGAATGCTTAAATATCACATAATAATTATATGCTTGTTATTTTGGTTCTTTGAGAGATTTGTTTGCTTATATTGTTTTGAGTTTGAGATGACTTCGTTTCATAACATTTTATAGTTTAATACTGGATGTTATTTTTTGTTTTACTGACATCTACTCATCGTTGCATTTCATTGAAATTGCATGTGCATTTTGTCCTTGCCACATTGTCATTTAAAGGCAACAACATTTAGGTATGTCTTTTCGATGCAGCTGTGGATTTATGGTTTATACACTGAAGTTCTATTTAGTTAGTTGCTTTCTAATTTGCATTGGGTTTATTCATTTAGCTTATGAAGAGGTATGCTTGTTTATATCTTTGGACACTATTAGATAGTTTGCTTACATGTCCATCCCATATTGTAGATCTACTATCTATTTTGATTAAATGCCTACAATATGAGACAAGTAGTATCAGAGTTGCCATATTTATTTCTTCTAATTATGAATTCTCATATCTGATTTCTATGGAGTAATTTTTGCATGCATTACCATGATTTGGCTTGACATCAATCTGACCCGTTTTGTTAATCCTTATAGGGCTGCTTGGATCCTTTAAAGAATTTATTGACGATAGGACAAGTGTAGTGTACTAGATCTTTTCTAACCATTTTATTACATTTAACCAGTTTTTTAGTCTGTTTCTACCTCAAAGCCGTGGAACTTCTGAGCTTCAACAATAGCATCTTAAGTCTGTCAGTATCCATAAATAAACATTATTCTCTCTTTGAACATGTAACATGTTAATTCTTAACTTGAAGGATCCTTTTATTTTTCCTTTTTCTTTTTGATGATCAAGTGTGCTTGATAAGTACGTTCAGCAAAAGCATAATTTCAACAAGAACAACTTCTATAATATCTTTGCAGTTAGTGGAATAAACATGATTTGCTCTTTTGCACATATTTTTGTAGTTATTGTGGAATGAAATTTCATGTAGTCAGTTGGTTTATTAGCTCTTTTGTGCTATTAATATGAATACTATCTTTTCTCACATTTTCAGGTTGTCGGTTTTGGTTCTTAGTTGCATGAAGTTCCCATCTATAGCCAAAGTGGCCTTTCAGATTTTCATGGTTTATTGCTTGGTTACAAATTTGATCAACCTCTATAAGCTGATATTAAGTCATAGCTGTTAGGAGAAAAACAAGTCTCCTGATACCAGGTTCAAAGAAGCAAGAAAGAATAAAACACAAATAAAGACACAGATTACGTGGTTCACTCAAACTATGATGTCCACGAAGTACGCTTCAGATCTTTATTATAGGGAGAAAAATTAGTGTGTAAAAAACACTTAGTTCTCATCAGACTCAAACTCTTGGCAGCTTCTGGCTCTGCTCTACATGCCCTTCTCAAGAGTGTGTACACCAAGGAAAGAGAGATCACGTGTAACCCACTAATGTAAATAGCCCTTAACAACCCTTAGTTTTATTCATAAATCAGAAAATTGGTTGTAACTTCTTTTACTAAGTCAAAGGTAACTTTTAACAACACTTTTACTAAGTCAAAGATGACTTCTAATGATAGCGGATGGTTTGTCAAAAGTTAAAAGCTAGTTGTAAATTGTCATTTTGTCAACTAGAAACATGTTGGCTTTGTTGGTCAAAACTTACTTGAGGAGTTACTTTATTGTATTATGATATATGCATCAACCTCCTTGCTAGCCCACTTCCAATTTAGGACTAATGGGGTCTCACAACCTCTTCATCTCAAACGTCGTCATTGTTCTAAAATTTATCATTTTTAGGCAGTATTTTGGCACACAGAACTACAATTATGGCTCTGTATTTCATATATCTTTACTATCTACAGGTTTCTTATTCTTTTTCTTCCATTAGAACTATAAACTTCATCATAGGATTTGATTATATGGACATCAAGAATAACAGTTTAATCTTGTAATTGGTTTGTCACTGTGCTTGCTTGATTTAATTTCTTTCTGTTACCATTTTTTAACTGTTTAGTTGTAAAACTGATTTAAAATAGAGGATACATTTGTTGATGACCAATGACAAAGATGGCCCGTAGCTTCTTTCTTTGTCTTGAGATTTAAATGTCCTCCCTTCCCTATGCTATTTCAATTGCTTCTGTCAAACCTTTTTTTTCATGGGATTTCGTCACCAGGTATATTCTTGTTGTGGTTTATTTCAGTTTCCTTCCTCTTTTGTAGTTCATAGCAATTTGTTGCCTGCATTTAACTAAAGGGAAGCCCATGTTGCACATTAAATTTCTTTGAGAGAAATTTGGAAGAAATAATTGGCAAATATATGTAAGATTATTCTCAGAAGACACTTCAACAGAAGTCATAATTCTTATGTAGATGTTTATGTAATTATCAGTGTCAAAGTTGTTTCTTATGTAGATGTTTCTTATGTAGTAATGTCAAAGTTCTTATGTAGACATTTATGTAATAATTGGCATGCTGATTCTTTTTTCCCTAGTGTCTTTGTTCTGCTACATAACTAGCTTCCTTTACACACAAAATTATCTAGCATGTTGTTGCACTAACTAGATTCATGCACTATCTGAATCTGGATTAGAATCTTCAAAGAGTACAATTTGCAACAGAAACTTTTGCTTTATCTTACCATTGATAGTGTCACTTAATTCCAGGCCATGGAATGCAACAAAAGGAATTGAAAGTCGCTAGAGCAGTCAAGCAAAGAAAAACAAAAAAAATTGAGGATCACACTATGAGAATTATGTGGCTGCTTCATGAGTGTCTTGTCTTTCTTTGAGAATTCAAGAAAAAGAAGGCAAGAACCTATCTCTTGCAAACGATTATATTCTTTTTATCGGTCTTTACTTTTCGTGCTTCTGAATAATTGAATTCCCCTACAAGAAGCGCAAACCAGGAGGACGACGAGCCTGAGACGGAGACAAGGTAATAACCCTTGATCCTTGATTTGCTTCATGAGTTCTTGAGATCGTTTCTTCTAGGCTTATTGATCCGATTACCTGTTGCATTTAACAAAACAACGAGGACCGTGAGACAATCAACACGGACCAGGTTTCTCGATGCAGAGCCCAGGTGATGCGGTCTATCCCATGCTTCCTCTATTTTCTCGACTCCCTTTGAGTTCTTGAAGGTCCAATACCTCGTCTATTTTCTTGACTCCCTTCGAGTTCTTGAAAGTTCTCACTCCGGGGAGCCCCAGAGACAATCAGCAGGTTTCTCCAAGGCGAGGTGATGCTTTTCATCGCATACTTTCTCTCTCTTCTTGATTTCAGGGTTTCCTGAATGCTTTCTTCCATGGGTTTTTAATTCCGATCACTTGCTGCCAAGAAATCAGAGAATGAGCCCCAAAGAATTGGTCAGAAAGAGCATATTTGTTGAATGCGGAGACTAGATAATGCACTTAATCCTACGCTTCTCCTGTTCTATTGATGCCATTCAAATTCTTGAAGCGATTTCTTTTGTATGGTTTTCTTTTTTATTACTTGATGCCAATAATTCAGAGAATAACGTCTCAGAGCCTATGTCTCTCCTGTTTTCTTGAATTGCTCATGTTTCTTGTAGACTGTTCCAAATTCATGTTCTTGTTCCTAAAATTTAAGTGTATTGATATCCTGTATCTAAATCTTTTGCAAGATTTTCTTCAGGCACTAAAAGAACGAACATATACAGCAAGAAATAGATCTAGGTAATGTTAATTCCTTTCACATATTCAAAGTGTTTTACTCTAGATCGTTTTCTGGGTTTTCTTCAGGTACTACAACAACACATGCAACAATAAACAGAGCTAGAAAATGTTTGTTCTTTCTACTGATTCAAAGTTTTTACCATGTAGAATTATGTTGAGAAGTCATCAACGAGATTCTCTTAGCATTTTATTTCTCAAGAAAAGACAATACAGTCACTTTTGTTAGCATGTAATTTCTGTCATAAGTAGATTCTGATAATGGATCAGGCATAATCAACTGCAAGTGAGGAACATTAAACATATCATTTCGCTTGCTTCCCCATACTTTCTCTGTAATGGTCATATCTGCTACTTCTTTTCTTTCTCTGGTATAATTCAAATTATAAGGTCTGTTTTTGCATAGTTTAATATGTGTAGATGTGAGATTGGAGCATAGTTTTCTGTGTGGTTTGTTTTGTCTATAAGGTGGTTTTTTCTAACCTTGATTCATAGCCATTTTTATTTTATATTAATTAACTGTATTGTTAAACTTAGTGGCTGAATGTTAAGGCTTTGTCGCCTTATAGTTCACTTAGAGTTTTGTTATGTTTTTAAATATACTCATATCATCAATTTATAAAACTGAGAACAAATATGGCCACATGAATTTTGATGTATACTTAAATTATTTTGGACCTTCTTCTTAGCATTCTTGCTAGATTCTTAGCTTTTCTTTCCCATATTTTTTTATTGCATCTTTTACTTTCTGAAACTATTGTCCAGTATGTGATTCATCATTCCCTTATATTACTATCTAGCATGTTCCAACTATGTTTGTTTGCTTTAAGAAGTAACCTTGAATGATACGTTAAATCAAGTAATTAACATTGCACCAAGTGGATTGGAAACACTGGGAACAAGTACTTGTTTAGGCTTTGTCACCTAATAGTTATCTTAGAGAGTTTTGTTATTTTTTTGAATTTACTCACAAGTCACATCATCATTTTAGATAACTGGGAACAAATATGGCCACATGAATTTTGATGTATACTTAAATTAGTTTAGACCTTCTTCTTAGCATTCTTGCTACATTCTTAGCTCTTGTTTCCAATGCTTTTTTATTACATCTTTTACTTTCTGAAACTATTGTCCAGTATTTGGTTCAACATCCCCTATATTATCATCTATCATGTTCGAACTATATTTGTTTGCTTTAAGGAGTAAACTTGATTGATAAATTGAATGAACATTGAACCAAGTGGATTGGAACATTGATGGCAAGAATTTGATATTTGTGTTACATAAAGAAAAGTCAGTTACATGACATGCCACATGGTCTGTGGTTGACACTGTCCATGTTGTTGTTGTGTCTTGGTACATCATGGTATCAACATAGATGTGCTAGCGGAAGAATATGAGGAACATAGAAAATAATAAGAAAAGTGAGAAGTAGAAATCACAAAAGGAAATATCAATTGTTCTTTCCACGTCGGCATCTATGTGTTTATCTTGTTCTATAATAATCTCTCTTCCAGGTTGATGTATTTTCTAGTCCGTTCCTATTCTATGAAACCTAAAAAGAAATATCAGTCAACCAAACTTGCTGGTTCACTCCTTTGTAATTTCGAAACCCCATCCACATACTCCATGCTGGATGGTACATAGGGTCACACATGGAGCAGTAAATGTGAGACATATTTGATTTAGATAATAGGTCAATATAACACTTCAGTTGGCAATCCTTATCATTTTGTTCTCTTTATCATTCTTGGTACACAACTAGTATATAGTGTCCACCATGACTTATTTTCTGTAAATTCAATTTAGATTGTTACACATTGTCAAGGCAACACTTTATTGGATAAGTCCTTACCCTTCCTTTCTATATATTAATTGTTATTATGGCACACAATGCATGTGATTGTTATGATTTATTTTTTTATATAATTCCAACGTAAGTTGGCATATTCTAGATTATTCCTTTTATCTCAGGAGATGGTAGTTTGATTCATGCTGCATACTCATTGAGTTGTTGATATTTGTTATTTGTGGCATTATATATCGATGTAAATTTCAACTTGCGGTTCTATTACCCTTCTTATGCTTCTGTCAGCCTTTTTCTTCAACTATACACACTCATTTATGGATCTTCTAATTCATCATGTACATAACATATTTACATAATTTTCCGGACAATGTTTATGACAACTTACCTCATCTGGTTCCCAAATTCTGATTTCAACAACAGGCCAAAGGATGGTGCAAAAAGCACTGGTTGAATTATCATGAATCTGATTATTACAAATGGATAGGTAAAGTTTACACAACTTTCAATGTGCTGAATACTTTGTCACCAAGTTACATTTGTAATTAATTGTGATAAGGTCCATTCATTATTTCCATATATATTAGTGAATATAGGTTCATACTTTTCATAATTCATGTTGGAATGCTAAATGGATTGTTTGAACATGTTCTTCAATTTTTGGAATGTGTTCATTTTTACATGCTAACATTTTTAATCATCACTAGCACTTGCCTGCCTATTTGTAGTGATTGATATGATCCTATTAATTGGTTAGCTAAGACAATATAATTGTCTCTGATTTTCTAGAAACATAGAAATCGATGTTTGAATTTCCAAATCGGATTAAAGCATTTGGTCAAAAGTGGAGATCACTTCTTTACCATTTTATAAGTCTGTGATGTCACAGGTATTTTCAGTTTCTGATTTTGAGGTTGTTCAACAAGACTGAGATATCTACTTACTACTTACAAAAAGGGTAAATTAGTGACAAACTGATGAAATCCCTCAATTCTGATACTTCAAAGGAAGTACTAAATTGATAATTTCTCATACACATTACTATTCATCTTGTATGTGGACACTTGAATCTTTATATGGTATATATTGAGATTACATTTGAGTGCTTGCAAGAAGATTTCTCTCTCACGAAGGTCAACTTATAGATATAGAAGTCTATACTTCCAAAACTTGTTTTTTTGCATGTCACCATAGGACAAAGTGGCACACAACACCTGATTTTTTAATAATATATTGCAGAAGTTTTACCTCAACGTTATGAAATCATTATGAAGAATTGAAGATTGTTCCATACAACATATAGAATATATTGCTAAAAATGTAGATGTCTCATTTAAGGTTTGTAATACCAAATGGTACCGCCCGTAACGAGCGATACATATTGGCTCATAAATAGCCCTTAACAACCCTTAGTTTTATTCATAAATAAAATTTTGGTTGTAACTTCTTTACTAAGTCAAAGGTAACTTTTAACAACACTTTTACTAAGTCAAAGATGTTCTAATGATAGCGGATGGTTTGTCAAAAAGTTAAAAGGTGGTTGTAAATTGTCATTTTGTCAACTAGAAACATGTTGGCTTTGTTGGTCAAATACTAGATAAAACAATTAGGTAGACAACAATCGAAAGCCTTGGCCAAAATTATTTTGGCAGCCTCCCAAGTTGTGTTAACTTCTCATTTTGTATATTCTACTTGGCTACCACCATTGGGGCTTTAGATAAAACAATTAACTAGACTACAACCATAGGTTGCTTCCGCCAAAATTATTCTGATGGTCTCCCAACTTTTGTTAACTTTTTATTTTGTGTTTGTGTTCTTGAAAGATGAAAAACTCTTGTAAGGTGTTTAATAGTGTAGGCCGTTTCACTTAGATAATGCATGATATGATGCATGATTCAATTATATATATTTTTTCTTACATTAAGAAGGATACACATGGTGCAATATGATTATGCTAATTAAGACATTCTCTCTTTGATTTTTCTTGTTCTAATTTATGTTGATTTACAAGTTATATTTCAGAACCGGTCATGGATGCGTAGAGTCTAGACTAGTTTCCTTGTAGTGCTTGAAGATGTAACCTACTGAAAATAGCCATGAGAAGTCCAAAAGAGCTTGGTAGAAATATAACATTTGCAATAAGTTCTTTAGGAGGACTAATACAGGATAAGCAGTTAAGTCTCATGGAAGAGAACAAGTACTTGTTAATATAAGTTAATATCATCAGATTTTCACTTATGGCCTATCGCCAATGCAGTTAACAATTTAGAATTTGTTTGCTCTATAGTTTAACTGGAGGTATGAAGCTTTAAGAGCTCTATTAATTGTGTTCACGAATAATGTAATAAAACTATATCCACATTTTTTATGAACGACTATGACTTCTAACACAATCACAGTCTTACTCAGCTTATTTATTATGGTTAAGACTAGTGTAAAAGATTAACCTTAATTGTAACATCTCTCAGTTAGGCTATATTTTTGAATGAAGTCAGTGATGCCATTGAGATACCTCAGCAGAATGTTGCTCCATTGATTTCAAATGCTTTGGTTGGGGTTGTGTGGAATTGGTTGAGCAATTTCTTTCTGATGGGCGTCTCGTCATGAGAACAAATCAGTTCATATTTGATCTTACCACCACCCTACCCGTTTTAAAGAGTAGAAAAGTTGTTCACTTGCACCACAAGATGAGTGAATCTAGACTGGAGGCAAGGCATACTGCCTCGACTAGTGAGAGTTCCTTAGGGGAAATCTTGAGTTTCTATGGGTTTGCTTGTTCCAATTATCTTTGTTGCCATGAAACTAAAGAATAAGGAGGCAAATAGTGAGGAGGGCAAATACTGAGGAGTCGGAGGGTTATCATTTATGGAGACGAAGCTATAGTAGATACTTTTCTATGCCCTCCTTTCCCTGCTCCCTCAAGCCATAAAGACCTAAACTGGTGTCAAATTTATATATTTATTCAACCCCTAAAACATTTGGTGATTTTTTATTTTGCATCTCTTTTTGACCCCAATGAATTTGCTATATGTGATCTGGCATATAAAGATTTAAGTGTGATGCAAACTAGTCTATTCATGGATGCAATTGCATTTCGACTTTTGCTAATTATGAGATATAGGCATACTTCCAGTATAATTCTTTAAAATATCTCACTATTTTTTATTTTACATCCTGCATAGGTTATTTCACATCTCAAAGTCTTAAATCACTTCTGGAACCTCAATTGTATCTATGGCACACTAACAAATCCCAAAACACAACAAATGTATAGCTAGAGATTCACATGTAATTCCAGAGATTCCATTATTATTGGAGTTGTTGACTGACTTTTCTATTTTATGTATATGTTTCATTACTCTTTATGGGTTCTGTTTTGCCATTTGGTGTAGGTTTCATCAGTATATATGGATACTAGCATATGATTGATTGACAATCATTTCGGTATAAAAGAATAAAAAAGGGAACTGCTCATTAACTTAGATCTAATATTGCTCATGTCATTGTTTATCCGCTTGCTATTTACTAGTGTGGAATGCCACATGGTCTGTATAGGAGCTGCTTACCAGGCAATTTTTATAATTCTTTTAGTTTTTTTCAAACTTGAATGCATTGGTGTACCATTACTCGCATTGGTCCTCGGTTGGTTCGGTGAATGCTGACTGTGTCGACATATACATGATACCCTTTTTGGTTTTGGTTCTCGGAACCCTAGAAACCCTATTTCATGGGTATTTGCTATCTAATAAACTTAAGATTTATATGATTTAACTGGTTTGAATCTACAAAGTAGCATATATTAGATAGAGTTGCCAAGAGCGGTCTGTAGTTCAACATAAATTTAACAACTTTCATGCTTCTTCATTGATGTGAATTTATGCAAGTGATTTATAATTATTGACAAGCCTCCAACATAGAGGTGATCGTGGGATCACAAGGTGTGATCATAGGATTATAAGTTGTAAAATAGAACGTGAAGTCTTAAAGTACCCAAAATTGTGCTGATCTGCAATTTACATGCCCCTTAGTGTTTGGTTGTGGGACCAAACCTGTACCAGTCTATCCATTGACCGATACAAGTTTGGTCTATTCTGGTATACTGTGTGTTGGTATGTTGCAATGTGCCTTGGTACTATTGGGGAGGTGAGGAGGGAGGAAGCAAGAAGAAGAGGAAGAGGGAAGAAGAGTAGGAAAAGGAAGAAGAGGAGGAAGAGGTGTATTGGAGTGGGATTGTGCAGGCGGTGACAAGCGTGTAGGCGATGATAGGTGAAGATAGCTTGTGACTCCTTGCAAGGAATCTCATTTCGAGCCAAGACCTAGCACAGGGTTAAAAGCCAAAAAATTGTATATGTAGTGAACCAGATGAGATGGTACAGTTTGGGTTGGTCTACTTACCAGTCATTGATTAGATAAAAACTATCCAAGATGTGCTAAGCCGGTCAGTTTTGCAATCCACATTGTATTGATCTATAGATTCAATGTTGACTTATCCTCTTGCCCTTCAACTTGATTTTGGTTTTTTTTAATGATCCATGTGAGTTTGATGTTGTATTGGGTGTCTTGGTCTCAATTTTGGAATATTATCTGTCACTTAAAATCTTTTTCCTTGAATGATTGTTTGGAGTTTGATATTAGTTGAGCGTTGTCCTCTTGGCACAAACCTTCTGTCATTTCAGATTATGTAGATGCTATAATTGTACGATTTCCATCGATATGTCCTTGTATTTATTTACCATTGGTTATCTTTTCATATTCGATACATTATGATATTTCTTGCATGTGGAACCCGCAACATACCTCTTAAGTACTAGAACATTGCTTCAAAGAGTTTCTTTTGCTTATGTTCATTTGATTCCTACCCCTTAAATCTTTGATAGAGGTCATTGATTCATTATGGTAAATTACATGGACTCTTAATGGTATCGATTGTTTACATTCAGATTCTGAATATCAGAAACTTTAAATTTCTTCAACTATGGTGTGAACCCTAGATTGCAATGGCTTTTACCAATTGATATTTCCTGGCTCGAGCTCAAACTGAGATGTATATTGCCCTCATTTTGGGCAGTTCAGTTATAAAAGATAAACTTTAAAAATTATGTTTGCTTTAATTGGGGATTACTTTTCTGAGCTTTCTCCATACGCCTGGAGCTTGAAATTGTGTCCTGGTAAGTGTCATCCACCATCGCCTACCTCCACACCACACACCATGGGTTGTCAGCCTTGGCTCCGCCTCTCTTCTCCTACTCTTCCTTTTCTTTTGACTATCTTTTCTATCTTAGCCATTCCTACAGTGTATTTAAATACCAAATCAGTACGATTTGATAACCTATCTAGTAGTACAGTACTGAGTTACTAGGTGAATACTTAGCACAGTGATATTCATCTTACATTTTGGTATTCTTGAGAGAAGATTACCTATGTAGTTGATCCCATCATTGATGTCTTTTTAATTCAAATATTATCGTTCTTCTAGCTAACCAACATTTAGTGTTAATTAGTGAATCCTATTGCAATTATATTTGGCTTATCTCATTCTTACCCTTTTTTTATTGGAAGAGGTTTTCTGAGGTAGAAGTTCAACATACATAGCAAAAAAACCAAACCAAAATGGTTCTGATTTTTATGAACTCAAAGTTGTTTTTGAGAGTATAGGCAAATTGATAAGTTATCACTAAGAATTTTTGTAGCATTTTCTTTCTTGTGGAAAGATTATACATTATAATAACATCTTTCTTGATTTAGTTTGTCTTCTTATTCTTTTCTCTATTTTGTGAAGCTAAACTTGTGATATTTTGTCCCATGAAGTGAACCTTAATTCAAATTCTATGAATAATTTTTGTTTCTCATTCTACGATGAAATGTTTGTATTGCGATTCTTTAGTTTTGGGGACCTATCAAGGACTTCGGTCTGGGCTATTGTGAAGCAAATTTTTGTTAGATGACACAAATTATTTTTTGCCACTTGTTTTAATTTTTAACAGTGTATTGGTATATTGAAAATTCATAAAGTAATTTTTTAATTATCTCATTACAAAAGAAGAGAAATAGGAGAAATGCTTATTTCATATATCTTCTATGCCCCTATTTTTATCACTCATGTGATGTGATACATCTTAGGAGCATCAAATGATTGATTTTAGGGGGCTGACTTTGAAGGATTTAGAGTCTTTCATGGCAGGTGAAAGAATTGAAAATTCAGGCATATGTATTAAGCATATTACTTTAGACTAGTAATGATTCTGATATATACAACACAACCATTTTTCAGAAAGTTATGAAAATGGGGTTTGTTGTTTAAAGTTCTATAATTATTTACCACTCAAGAGAGTGTGTTTTGAGCTTATTTTAGAGTGACTTTATGTAATATAAGTAATTTAGGTGATTTCATTTTTATATGATTTAGGGTAGGATTTTAAATTATTTCTAAATTGAACTAGCAATCAATTGTAGTTACACAATACCTACGACACATTAAACAAACTGAGATCAGAATAACAATATTCTATCACATAAGAGACTTTGGTACTTAATAAACCAGTTGGTGAAGATATATGTTAAGATTGCAAAAATTGTTAGTGAACTTAAGATTGAAATTATTGTGATTGCCAAATGAAATGCTGTCAAAGGCAAGCCCCAAGTTGGACCTCATTCACAAAGGATGATGGGTTGTTTTGGTATGGAAGGCGGAAGGTGAAGAGGGTAAAGAATGGTCACAACGGTTAGGGAAAGTATATGTAGTAGCGAGTGATAACAGGAGGAAAGCAAGTAATCTTCGATGGCCCATTTGGGAGTTCTAAGAACTTGTTGTCTAGAAGAAACACTAATGTGCCGAGGTGATGGTGCTAGGATGGATACAAAGTAAGCACCCAATCATAATTGACTTCTTTGAGTTCATAAGAATTGGAAGCATTTCAATTGGATTGGTGCCTTTAAAAGAGAGTTAAAGCGTCCCCTTCATTCATAAGAAAAGCAAATCCATAGAATCGAGAGAAACTCAGAAATGGAGCGTAGGACAGTTATGAGGTATGCACTTAATCTTATAGTTGACTTGTATTTTGAGTTTTTGAAAGATTATTGACACCTTTAAAAGAGGCATGTTCTTCACCTATGTGGCAAGAAGAGCAAATGCAGAGAATAAGGAGCTTGAGATAAAGGAAGAGGTTGTGCAGGGTGGGAAGAAGGTACTTGCTTGATTCTATACTTGTTTTTAAGATCTTCAAGTGGTTTCTTAAATACGATCCTTTATGTTTGCTTGTTTTTAATGACATTTTCTTTGTAATCGAATTTACTGGCCTAACAAAGATATCATATCTTGCTCTTCTGTTTTGTGTTATTTCTAGAACCTATTAATTGGATAATATAGATGGCTTATGGTCCTACTACTGTTAGAAAGTTTTTGTTGTGTCATCTCTCTTTGTTATTACTTTTATAGTTCATGACTGAAGACTTCTAGTTTCTGTTGGGTCATCTCACTTGGAGGTTGATTCTATTTGATTTTTGACTCTGTTGTTTAAATTGTTTTATTGGTATTAGGCTCAAGGCATGTCAGCTATCAAAGTATTAAATGACATGGAACGATATGGGATGAGTGCTAGTTGCTTAATGATTTTTGACGTTGTTGTTTAAGCAGTTATGCTAGTATCGATCCAGCACAGGATTGATACGCGAACCATCGTGTACCGGGTTGTATATACTAAAAGGCTCTGTATCACTCGATACGGGCTTTTACCACTCAGTAACGGTCGAAATCCAATCGTTACCTACGGATGACTCAGATTTGACCTATTTCAATGGTTAGATCTATTTAAAAGGGCTTTTAAATCCTTTTATCCTCTTTCACCCCCTTTCACTCTCTCAAACTCTTAACTCTTAATTTTTTTTCAATTTCTTATCTCATTCTCACATTTGCACTTTCTTAAAACTTCACAAGCCTGTGATTTGTGGCTTGCAATAAGTTTGGGAGGCTAATTAGATGGGCTTAACACCTAAGTAAGAAGAATTCTCTAATTAAAAGGTAAGTAAAATAACTTTTCAATCGCATTCCACAACCCTCAAGGTCCAAAGACATGGTAGCGACGTGGACAATAGTGTCTCAATTGATGATGACGACGATGCAAGAGAGTTGATGGTCCCGTTGTTGCTATCGTCGGTTGAGGCACTACTGTCCATGTTGCTTTCATATCTCCGAACCGAACGGGTTGTTAAAAGTGAATGAAAAGTTGTCCATATACTTTTAATTAGAGGGTTATTCTTAATCCTCCTTCATTAGCCTCAAAAGCTTGATCAAATCCATAAATCACAGTTTTATGAAGTTTTAAAAACTGTAAATGTGAAAATGAGAGAAAGAAGAAGTAAAAAAAAGATTGAGAGAAAATAAAAGCTTGAGGGAGTAAAAAGGGCAAGAAAGGTTTTAAAAATCCTTTAAACTGGATTTGACCATTGGAAAGGATCAGACTTGAGTTGTCTGTCAATAATGGTCGATATTTGATCGTTAAGATCGTTACAAGTCGGTAACAATCGGATTTCAACCATTATCGAGCGGTACAAGCTCGTACATAATCGTCATGTCAAGGTCCATGATCTGAATCGTAGGTGACATGCATAAAATTCTGCTCCTCAGTTCATGCACCACCATCAAAGTCATCTAAAAGTGAACCTTCTTGTATGTGCATCTAGAAAAGGAAAATTCATCTATGATTGTCTTTTGCATGTTCAGCATGATCATGCACACTCAGTCACTTAAATAGTTGAAATGAGTCCATTGAGTGTATCAGGTGCCCACATATTTTTTAGCAACACTGACATAGTTTTGTTATTTTTTACTGTTACTGGTGCTATGCAAGTTTAGATGTATTAGGACATAGTTATCACCAGAGTATCTTATACCTATTCTTGGATCTGATGATAGCAACATCTAGTACTTGTTTCTTAAGACAAAGACATGATCTTCCTCTAATGTAAATCTACACCATAATATATGGAAGGTACAGTTGTTTTGTTTTACCCTTTCTTTTCAAGTTCTGTTTGCTCTGGTATCTGCATTTAGATAGAAGCATTAAAATAACTCGACGCCAAAATAGATGGAAGGTACAGTTGATTTGTTTTTCCCTTTCTTTTCAAGTTCAGTTGGCTGTGATATCTGCATTTAGATAGCATTAAAATGAACCATTAAAAAGTAAACATCCCCGATGGTTAACATAAACTTGAGATGATGTAGAATGGACTGTAACATTGCTTAGTTCTTTGCATTTTCACACATCACATTGGATGACTCTTTCAAACTGTTTACATAATACCTTGTTGAATTATTGTGTCGACTTGTCTGAACTTGATCGAAAATGACTTGGTTCAGATCAATTATAAGTCGGTAAATTAAACTATCATGGCCTCATACTCTTCTTGCCATCAAAACCTACTCCAGCAGTTAGATCCTACCTAAGTCTTTCACTTAGAAGATAAAAATAAAAAGAAGAAAGAAGTTGGTTTCTAAATTTGAAATGAAAAACCTAATATTAGATTTGTCTATCACTTCTTAACCGTCCATTTTATGACCATTTCACAGAATCCTTGCATCTCTTTTTCAGTCGAAAGCTTCACTGTTGCTGTTGATACTACAAACACTTCCTTCCTTGTTTCCTTGCTGTGCAGTGCTGATGGTTACCATGAGGGCAAGAAGTTTAACAAATTCCACTCATAATGTAGCCCTTTGCTTGCTGAACTTGTTGTCTATCTCATCGGAATACCAGAGTTTGGACTGCAAATTGCTTGGTTGAGAGGTGCTGCTACCAGTGCCATGTAGCTAAACCATAAAGGTTCTTTGGTGCTAGTGCTTGCTATATTTCTGTCTGCTTTGCAAACAAAATCTCATTGCTTAGGAGCCAAATAAACTGAAACAACATGCATTATATGTTTCAGGTCTATTATATGATATACACTTTCTTGAACACTAGCATTTGCATGCATTGAGCATGTTCGACTTTGTCCTCCTTTAGAGCAGGACTTCTCTCCGTTTGTCTTGTGACTTGATGTCAAATTAAGTTAGCATATTCAACGATTTTCTTTTCTTTGCCTTGAGGTAGGGATACATATATTTTGAATTAAAGGGCTAAAAACTGAGATCGAGGTGAGATGAGATGGTCAACCTCTAGCTTCTTGCTAGTGATGTTCGCTTTGTCTCCTCTAGTCTCCAAGATCTCCAAGGTGCTCTTTTTTTTTCGTTTTCGCTTATTCTTCTTGTGTACTCTGTCGTCACGTTTTGTATTTTGGGTTTATTGTTGGGATTTATTGAATTCTTCATGTGGTGGAGCCACTGCTAATCCCAAGGAGCACCTTGACCTCTGAGAAACAGTAGCTTCCAACCTATTGATTTCAGATCTGCTGCATGACATTACAAATTTTACCATGGCACAAGTTAAGAGGCCAAACGATGCATCCAAAAATGCAATGGTCAACACAATCTTTTAATTTAACTTCATATATTTTCTTTTTGGATTATGTCTTGTTTCCGCTACCTATCTTGTTCTCTTTATTATTTTTTAGCTTATGTCTCTTTGTCATTTTTTTTCCACTGCTCTGTCTAAATAAAACCCAGCGAATATGGAGGACAAGTAACTGAAGTTGCTTCCAAGAAGATCCAGATATAAGATTTTTCAAAGTATAGTTAAAGGTTTTTGAGCTTTTCAGATTGAGCTTTTCAGATCCAGATACAAAATTATGCCACAATGTTCAGATTGAGCTTTTCTTTTAAATTCTACTGTTAAGCTTTTGAGTTTAATGTTCAAGGCATGCTTTTCTTTTCTCCATAAATATATGCGACCATGCATTTAGTTCCTTCTTTCATTCTACTATCATGCTATCGAAAGATAAGAGTTTGTGATTAAGAGGTTCTATAGTCTTGGCAAGCATTTTGTGATTAAGAGGTTCTACTATCATGCTATCGAAAGATAAGAGTTTATGAATCTTTTAAACTGTTTACATACCTTGTTGAATTATTGTGTCGACTTGTCTGAAGTTGGAAACCAGCATACAGTATTGATATTTGCATAAATCTCGCCATTGGATGTTTATTTATAACGCTTCTTGTTTTTATTTTTGTAGATTTTTCACCATTGGATGTCAACTATCTATCAAATAGTTTTCTATATCAATTCCAGATTCTTATGCGTACATGTCTAAATTCTTGAAGTGGTAAATGCATTTCCTTTTGATTTGCAAGGTTTTTGAGGAACATTTGTGCATAGCTCTGGTACAAAATTGTCAATCCTGAAGGCTCTATAAAATTTCAGAAATGATTTCTGTAGAAAATAAATAACGTTCTGTGGTGAATCTTATCAAGCTCTTCTTGCTGTTGAAAAAAGGCATTTAACAAAAGCCCAACTTAGTTTTGATTGCATTTTAAATGGTTTCCATAAGTAAATTGTTACAAATTCTTATCTACAATTTATATTCTTACCATAAGGCACATAATCAACTCTGCTCCTCGTTTTCCTTTCTCTGAAGAAGTAAATTGCTTCTTGTTTTGGGGCTAATTGGTGAATTGTCTGCTCTTCAAAGTGATACTAGATGTTGCTCAAGGATATGCAAACCTTAGTTTAGTTTTCTTTTTTCATTCTGATTTTATTTCATACAACATCTTAGTGGAAGTAGAATTTTGCATATTTTATTTTTACTATAAGGCAATCTACCCCTTTTAAGCTGCATTCTTCCTGATGGTTTGGATATGAGGAATTTGATCGAAAATGACTTGGTTCAGATCAATTATCCCTCATAGTCTACTTGCCATCAAAACCTACTCCAACAGTTAGATCCTACCTAAGTCTTTCACTTAGAAGATAAAAAGAAAAAGAATAAAGAAGTTGGTTTCTAAATTTGAAATGAAAAGCCTAATATTAGATTTGTCTATCACTTCTTAACCGTCCATTTTTATACTTCATTCCACAAAATCCTTGCATCTCTTCTTCAGTCAAAAGGTTCATTGTTGCTGTTGATACTACAAACACTTCCTTGTTTCTTTGCTGTATAGTGCTGATGGTTACCATGAGGACGTGAAGTTTAACAAATTCCACTCATAATGTAGCCCTTTGCTTGTAGAACATGTTGTCTATCTTATCAGAATACCAGAGTTGTGGACTCCAAATTGCTTGGTTGAGAGGTGCTGCTATCAGTCCATGTAGCTAAACCATAAAGGTTCTTTGCTGCTTGCTATATTTCTGTCTGCTTTGCAAATAAAATCCCATTGCTGGCGAGGAGCCAAATAAACTGAAACAACATGCATTTTATGTTTCAGCTCTATTATATGATATACACTTTCTTGAACACAAGCATTTGCATGCATTGAGCATGTTCGACTTCGTCCTCCTTTAGAGCAGGACTTCTCTCCGTTTGTCTTTTCATTGCTTTGAGGTAGAGATATATATATTTTGAATTAAAGGGCTAAAAAACTGAGGTCGAGGTGAGATGAGATGGTCAACCTCTGGCTTCTTGCTAGTAATGTTCATTTTGTCTCCTCTAGTCTCCAAGAGCTCCAAGGTGCTCTTTTTTTTCCCTTTATTCTTCTTGTGTACTCTGTCGTCACGTTTTGTATTTTGTGTTTGTTGTTGGGATTTATTGGAATTCTTCATGTGGTGGAGTCACTGCTAATCCCAAGGAGCACCTTGACCTCCGAGAAACAGTAGCTTCCAACCTATTGATTTCAGATTTATTGCATTTGGTTACAAATTTTACCATGGCACAAATTAAGAGGACTAAGGGTGCATCCAAAAAATGCAATGGTCAACACAATTTTAGAATTTAACTTATCTATTTTTCTTTTTGGATTATGTCTTGTTTTCACTACCTATCTTGTTCTCTTTATTATTTTTTAGCTTATGTCTCTTTGGCATTTGTTTTCCACTGCTCTGTCTAAATAAAAACCCAGCCTATATGGAGGACAAGTAACTGAAGTTGCTTTCCAGAAGATCTAGTTTATAAGATTTATCAAGGTATAGTTAAAGTTTTTTTGGGCCAAAATTATGCCACAATGTTTAGATTGAGCTTTTCTTTTAAATTCTACTGTTAAGCTTTTGGAGTTTAACGTTCAAGGCATGCTTTTCTTTTCTCCGTAAATATATGCGACGCACCATGCATGTAGTTCCTTCTTTCATTCTACTATCATGCTATTGAAAGATAAGAGTTTGTGATTAAGAGGTTCCGTAGTCTTGGCAAGCATTTTGTGGAACTAGCTATACTAAAACATCAAAAAGGCTGTTAAAAGGCTGTTGCGTTTAGTGTTTTTCTTGCAATTCATGGATATGTATTATTTGTTAGAGTTCATGATTAGAGATCATTGAAGATGATTTGTTTCCATTGGTCATCCTTATAAATGATTCTATTTGCTTTAATCGTCGTTGTTTTAATATTTTCACATATATTTGATTCAGGTTATTTCACTTATCAACATCCAGAAATACCCCTAGAATCTTAGCAAAATTTGAGCAAATCGAACCCAAAAGTTTGACAAATTTAATATTTAATAATTCATAGAAACTGTACCAATTTGACCTTAAATAAAATGTTCAAGAGAGTTTCTTCTTTACTGTGATTTGCAAAATACTCTGAGATCTACAGTATAACCAATACCGAGCTAATTTTCCCTGTTAAAAAAATAAAGACTTGATGCTCATATTTTTGTTTGTTTCCATTGACTTTAGCTTCAACTTTTTTTGAATGCTTAAATATCACATAATAATTATATGCTTGTTATTTTGGTTCTTTGAGTGATTTGTTTGCTTATATTGTTTTGAGTTTGAGATGACTTCGTTTCATAACATTTTATAGTTTAATATTGGATGTTATTTTTTGTTTTACTGACATCTACTCATCGTTGCATTTCATTGAAATTGCATGTGCATTTTGTCCTTGCCACATTGTCATTTAAAGGCAACAACATTTAGGTATGTCTTTTCGATGCAGCTGTGGATTTATGGTTTATACACTGAAGTTCTATTTAGTTGCTTTCTAATTTGCATTGGGTTTATTCATTTAGCTTATGAAGAGGTATGCTTGTTTATATCTTTGGACACTATTAGATAGTTTGCTTACATGTCCATCCCATATTGTAGATCTACTATCTATTTTGATTAAATGCCTACAATATGAGACAAGTAGTATCAGAGTTGCCCTATTTATTTCTTCTAATTATGAATTCTCATATCTGATTTGTATGGAGTAATTTTTGCATGCATTACCATGATTTGGCTTGACATCAATCTGACCCGTTTTGTTAATCCTTATAGGGCTGCTTGGATCCTTTAAAGAATTTATTGACGATAGGACAAGTGTAGTGTACTAGATCTTTTCTAACCATTTTATTACATTTAACCAGTTTTTTAGTCTGTTTCTACATCAAAACCGTGGAACTTCTGAGCTTCAACAATAGCATCTTAAGTCTGTCAGTATCCATAAATAAACATTATTCTCTCTTTGAACATGTAACATGTTAATTCTTAACTTGAAGGATCCTTTTATTTTTCCTTTTTCTTTTTGATGATCAAGTGTGCTTGATAAGAATCGTTCAGCAAAAGCATAATTTCAACAAGAACAACTTCTATAATATCTTTGCAGTTAGTGGAATAAACATGATTTGCTCTTTTGCACATATTTTTGTAGTTATTGTGGAATGAAATTTCATGTAGTCAGTTGGTTTATTAGCTCTTTTGTGCTATTAATATGAATACTATCTTTCTCACATTTTCAGGTTGTCGGTTTTGGTTCTCATAAACATCTACAAATATATATAAGATTATTCTCAGAAGACACTTCAACAGAAGTCATAATTCTTATGTAGATGTTTATGTAATTATCATTGTCAAAGTTGTTTCTTATGTAGATGTTTCTTATGTAGTAATGTCAAAGTTCTTATGTAGACATTTATGTAATAATTGGCATGCTGATTCTTTTTCCTAGTGTCTTTGTTCTGCTACACTAGCTTCCTTTACACACAAAATTATCTAGCATGTTGTTGCACTAACTAGATTCATGCACTATCTGAATCTGGATTAGAATCTTCAAATAGTACAATTTGCAACAAAACTTTTGCTTTATCTTACCATTGATACTGTCATTTAATTCCAGGCCATGGAATGCAATAAAAGGAATTGAAAATCGCTAGAGCAGTCAAGCAAAGAAAATAAAAAATTGAGGATCACACTGAGAATTATGTGGCTGCTTCATGAGTGTCTTGTCTTTCTTTGAGAATTCAAGAAAAGAAGGCAAGAACCTATCTCTTAAAAAAGCAACGATTATATTCTTTTTATCAGTCTTTACTTTTCATGCTTTTGAATAATTGAATTCTTTTTCTTCTATGGTTTTATTTGTTTTGTTATCATTCATCTGTCTACTACTTGCAATGGAAATTTATGATCCTACAATAACTCTAGAGGAAGAGCAAATCTTTTTCTTCCCTACTTGTAATGATTTTTTCTGAATTAGATTTCTTGGGTTTATTGCTTTTCTTTGGCCTTCTTATTTTCTTGATATTATGAGATCTCCTTATTGTCCTTGGTCTATATCCTTATTTTTGTAGGAGGCATCAGTTAAATATGTCAAGATCCTGAGTTGCTGATGCTGCTCATCACAATAAGCAACAATATACAAAAGCAAGTTCTCACAAGTAGATCTATTTCCAAAAGGAATTGAAAGTCGCTAGAGCAGTCAAGCAAGAAAAAACAAAAAATTAAGGATCACACTATGAGAATTATGTGGCTGCTTCATGAGTGTCTTGTCTTTCTTTGAGAATTCAAGAAAAGAAGGCAAGAACCTATCTCTTGCTTAAAAAGCAAACGATTATATTCTTTTATCGGTCTTTACTTTTCGTGCTTCTGAATAATTGAATTCCCCTACAAGAAGCGCAAACCAGGAGCACGAGGCGGAGACAAGGTAATAACCCTTGATCCTTGATTTGCTTCATGAGTTCTTGAGATCGTTTCTTCTAGGCTTATTGATCCGATTACTGTTGCATTTAACAAAACAACGAGGACCGTGAGACAATCCGTCGGAGTTTCTCGATCAGAGCCGTGATGCGGTCTATCCCATGCTTCCTCTATTTTCGACTCCTTTGAGTTCTTGAAGGTCCAATACCTCGTCTATTTTCTTGACTCCTTGAGTTCTTGAAAGTTCTCACTCAGCCCCAGACAAACAGCAGGTTTCTCAAGGTGATGCTTTTCATCGCATACTTTCTCTCTTCTTGATTTCAGGGTTTCTGAATGCTTTCTTCCATGGGTTTTAATTCCGATCACTTGCTGCCAAGAAATCAGAGAATGAGCCCCAAAGAATTGGTTAGAAAGAGCATATTTGTTGAATGCGGAGACTAGATAATGCACTTAATCCTCGCTTCTCCTGTTCTATTGATGCCATTCAAATTCTTGAAGCGATTTCTTTTGTATGGTTTTCTTTTTATTACTTGATGCCAATAATT
This sequence comes from Ensete glaucum, assembly GCA_021527575.1. Taxonomy (NCBI): domain Eukaryota; kingdom Viridiplantae; phylum Streptophyta; class Magnoliopsida; order Zingiberales; family Musaceae; genus Ensete; species Ensete glaucum. Next base: position 17,871,378 of record CM038553.1, read on the forward strand.
CAGAGAATAACGTCTCAGAGCCTATGTCTCTCCTGTTTTCTTGAATTGCTCATGTTTCTTGTAGACTGTTCCAAATTCATGTTCTTGTTCCTAAAATTTAAGTGTATTGATATCCTGTATCTAAATCTTTTGCAAGATTTTCTTCAGGCACTAAAAAGAGAACATATACAGCAAGAAATAGATCTAGGTAATGTTAATTCCTTTCACATATTCAAAGTTTTTACTCTAGATCGTTTTCTGGGTTTTCTTCAGGTACTACAACAACACATGCAACAATAAACAGAGCTAGAAAATGTTTGTTCTTTCTACTGATTCAAAGTTTTTACCATGTAGAATTATGTTGAGAAGTCATCAATGAGATTCTCTTAGCATTTTATTTCTCAAGAAAAGACAATACAGTCACTTTTGTTAGCATGTAATTTCTGTCATAAGTAGATTCTGATAATGGATCAGGCATAATCAACTGCAAGTGAGGAACATTAAACATATCATTTCGCTTGCTTCCCATACTTTCTCTGTAATGGGCATATCTGCTATTTCTTTTCTTTCTCTAGTATAATTCAAATTATAAGGTCTGTTTTGCATAGTTTAATATGTGTAGATGTGAGATTGGAGCATAGTTTTCTGTGTGGTTTGTTTTGTCTATAAGGTGGTTTTTTCTAACCTTGATTCATAGCCATTTTTATTTTATATTAATCAACTGTATTGTTAAACTTAGTGGCTGAATGTTTAGGCTTTGTCGCCTTATAGTTCAGTTAGAGTTTTGTTATGTTTTTAAATTTACTCATATCGTCAATTTATAAAACTGAGAACAAATATGGCCACATGAATTTTGATGTATACTTAAATTATTTTGGACCTTCTTCTTAGCATTCTTGCTAGATTCTTAGCTTTTCTTTCCAATATTTTTTTATTGCATCTTTTACTTTCTGAAACTATTGTCCAGTATGTGATTCATCATTCCCTTATATTACTATCTAGCATGTTCGAACTATGTTTGTTTGCTTTAAGTAACCTTGAATGATACGTTAAATCAAGTAATTAACATTGCACCAAGTGGATTGGAAACACTGGGAACAAGTACTTGTTTAGGCTTTGTCACCTAATAGTTATCTTAGAGAGTTTTGTTATTTTTTTGAATTTACTCACAAGTCACATCATCATTTTAGATAACTGGGAACAAATATGGCCACATGAATTTTGATGTATACTTAAATTAGTTTAGACCTTCTTCTTAGCATTCTTGCTACATTCTTAGCTCTTGTTTCCAATGCTTTTTTATTACATCTTTTACTTTCTGAAACTATTGTCCAGTATTTGGTTCAACATCCCCTTATATTATCATCTATCATGTTCGAACTATATTTGTTTGCTTTAAGGAGTAAACTTGATTGATAAATTGAATGAACATTGAACCAAGTGGATTGGAACATTGATGGCAAGAATTTGATATTTGTGTTACATAAAGAAAAGTCAGTTACATGACATGCCACATGGTCTGTGGTTGACACTGTCCATGTTGTTGTTGTGTCTTGGTACATCATGGTATCAACATAGATGTGCTAGCGGAAGAATATGAGGAACATAGAAAATAATAAGAAAAAGTGAGAAGTAGAAATCACAAAAGGAAATATCAATTGTTCTTTCCACGTCGGCATCTATGTGTTTATCTTGTTCTATAATAATCTCTCTTCCAGGTTGATGTATTTTCTAGTCCGTTCCTATTCTATGAAACCTAAAAGAAATATCAGTCAACCAAACTTGATGGTTCACTCCTTTGTAATTTGAAACCCCATCCACATACTCGATGCTGGATGGTACATAGGGTCACACATGGAGCAGTAAATGTGAGACATATTTGATTTAGATAATAGGTCAATATAACACTTCAGTTGGCAATCCTTATCATTTTGTTCTCTTTATCATTCTTGGTACACAACTAGTATATAGTGTCCATGAACCTAATGACTTATTTTCTGTAAATTCAATTTAGATTGTTACACATTGTCAAGGCAACACTTTATTGGATAAGTCCTTACCCTTCCTTTCTATATATTAATTGTTATTATAGCACACAATGCATGTAATTGTTATGATTTATTTTTTTATATAATTCCAACGTAAGTTGGCATATTCTAGATTATTCCTTTTATCTCAGGAGATGGTAGTTTGATTCATGCTGCATACTCATTGAGTTGTTGATATTTGTTATCTGTGGCATTATATATCGATGTAAATTTCAACTTGCGGTTCTATTACCCTTCTTATGCTTCTGTCAGCCTTTTTCTTCAACTATACACACTCATTTATGGATCTTCTAATTCATCATGTACATAACATATTTACATAATTTTCCGGACAATGTTTATGACAACTTACCTCATCTGGTTCCCAAATTCTGATTTCAACAACAGGCCAAAGGATGGTGCAAAAAGCACTGGTTGAATTATCATGAATCTGATTATTACAAATGGATAGGTAAAGTTTACACAACTTTCAATGTGCTGAATACTTTGTCACCAAGTTACATTTGTAATTAATTGTGATAAGGTCCATTCATTATTTCCATATATATTAGTGCATATAGGTTCATACTTTTCATAATTCATGTTGGAATGCTAAATGGATTGTTTGAACATGTTCTTCAATTTTTGGAATGTGTTCATTTTTACATGCTAACATTTTTAATCATCACTAGCACTTGCCTGCCTATTTGTAGTGATTGATATGATCCTATTAATTGGTTAGCTAAGACAATATAATTGTCTCTGATTTTCTAGAAACATAGAAATCGATGTTTGAATTTCCAAATCGGATTAAAGCATTTGGTCAAAAGTGGAGATCACTTCTTTACCATTTTATAAGTCTGTGATGTCACAGGTATTTTCAGTTTCTGATTTTGAGGTTGTTCAACAAGACTGAGATATCTACTTACTACTTACAAAAAGGGTAAATTAGTGACAAACTGATGAAATCCCTCAATTCTGATACTTCAAAGGAAGTACTAAATTGATAATTTCTCATACACATTACTATTCATCTTGTATGTGGACACTTGAATCTTTATATGGTATATATTGAGATTACATTTGAGTGCTTGCAAGAAGATTTCTCTCTCACGAAGGTCAACTTATAGATATAGAAGTCTATACTTCCAAAACTTGTTTTTTTGCATGTCACCATAGGACAAAGTGGCACACAACACCTGATTTTTTAATAATATATTGCAGAAGTTTTACCTCAACGTTATGAAATCATTATGAAGAATTGAAGATTGTTCCATACAATATATAGAATATATTGCTAAAAATGTAGATGTCTCATTTAAGGTTTGTAATACCAAATGGTACCGCCCGTAACGAGCGATACATATTGGCTGATACCGGCATCGTATTATACCGAAGCGGTATGTATTGGCCATAAGATATGTGGATCGCTATTGGGTGGTACCATTGGTTAGGTTTGTTTCCACCCTGTTAGTACCCGAAATAGGTCCAAAACGGTCGATATCGATCGTCGTCGCTTGCTGAAGGGCGGTATTAACTTGGTTGTAGCGAGGGAGAAGGAAGAAGAGGGAGAACCTAGAGATTCGATGCCACTCTCCCTCGGCGATCTCGATCTCACGCCTCCTCGCTAGACACGCAAGCGAAGACGTCACCTCCTCTTCTCCTTGTCGCCTTAGACGAGGAGAATACCACGTTCGTCGTCGAGGCAACATCCTCGACGACGTCGCCTTTTTTTTTATTTTTTATATTTTTATATAAAATATATATCTTCCTCAATGACGTTGCCTCTTTATATGTTTATATATATATATATATATATATATATATATATGAAAGTGTATCATATGTATCGAGCTCTGTATGATACGAAATTACGAACCTTGTTCTCATTTTTCTTTTCTTGGCTAAATTTGTTAATTTGAATTATTTTCTTCATTTTTGTTTGTAAAGTAAACTTGACTAATGTGAACTGAGCTACTTGGCTACCAACATAGGAGCTTTAAATAAAACCAATGTTTGTTATACTACTCGAGTCGGTATGGTTTGGGAGGTACAAGTCGATTCAATTAACGATCAAAACATGGATTGCTCGAGTCTCTGTTGGCATACCCTAGCATCGTGTCGACACCAAGACAAATCAATATCGACAAATCTTTGAGACGAGTCCTAAATGAGAAATACTAGATAAAACAATTAGGTAGACAACAATCGAAAGCCTTGGCCAAAATTATTTTGGCAGCCTCCCAAGTTGTGTTAACTTCTCATTTTGTATATTCTACTTGGCTACCACCATTGGGGCTTTAGATAAAACAATTAACTAGACTACAACCATAGGTTGCTTCCGCCAAAATTATTCTGATGGTCTCCCAACTTTTGTTAACTTTTTATTTTGTGTTTGTGTTCTTGAAAGATGAAAAACTCTAGTAAGGTGTTTAATAGTGTAGGCCGTTTCACTTAGATAATGCATGATATGATGCATGATTCAATTATATATATATTTTCTTACATTAAGAAGGATACACATGGTGCAATATGATTATGCTAATTAAGACATTCTCTCTTTGATTTTTCTTGTTCTAATTTATGTTGATTTACAAGTTATATTTCAGAACCGGTCATGGATGCGTAGAGTCTAGACTAGTTTCCTTGTAGTGCTTGAAGATGTAACCTATTGAAAATAGCCATGAGAAGTCCAAAAGAGCTTGGTAGAAATATAACATTTGCAATAAGTTCTTTAGGAAGACTAATACAGGATAAGCAGTTAAGTCTCATGGAAGAGAACAAGTACTTGTTAATATAAGTTAATATCATCAGATTTTCACTTATGGCCTATCGCCAATGCAGTTAACAATTTAGAATTTGTTTGCTCTATAGTTTAACTGGAGGTATGAAGCTTTAAGAGCTCTATTAATTGTGTTCACGAATAATGTAATAAAACTATATCCACATTTTTTATGAACGACTATGACTTCTAACACAATCACAGTCTTACTCAGCTTATTTATTATGGTTAAGACTAGTGTAAAAGATTAACCTTAATTGTAACATCTCTCAGTTAGGCTATATTTTTGAATGAAGTCAGTGATGCCATTGAGATACCTCAGCAGAATGTTGCTCCATTGATTTCAAATGCTTTGGTTGGGGTTGTGTGGAATTGGTTGAGCAATTTCTTTCTGATGGGCGTCTCGTCATGAGAACAAATCAGTTCATATTTGATCTTACCACCACCCTACCCGTTTTAAAGAGTAGAAAAGTTGTTCACTTGCACCACAAGATGAGTGAATCTAGACTGGAGGCAAGGCATACTGCCTCGACTAGTGAGAGTTCCTTAGGGGAAATCTTGAGTTTCTATGGGTTTGCTTGTTCCAATTATCTTTGTTGCCATGAAACTAAAGAATAAGGAGGCAAATAGTGAGGAGGGCAAATACTAAGGAGTCGGAGGGTTATCATTTATGGAGACGAAGCTATAGTAGATACGTTTCTATGCCCTCCTGTCCCTACTCCCTCAAGCCATAAAGACCTAAACTGGTGTCAAATTTATATATTTATTCAACCCCTAAAACATTTGGTGATTTTTTATTTTGCATCTCTTTTTGACCCCAATGAATTTGCTATATGTAATCTGGCATATAAAGATTTAAGTGTCATGCAAACTAGTCTATTCATGGATGCAATTGCATTTCGACTTTTGCTAATTATGAGATATAGGCATACTTCCAGTATAATTCTTTAAAATATCTCACTATTTTTTATTTTACATCCTGCATAGGTTATTTCACATCTCAAAGTCTTAAATCACTTTTGGAACCTCAATTGTATCTATGGCACACTAACAAATCCCAAAACACAACAAATGTATCGCTAGAGATTCACATGTAATTCCAGAGATCCCATTATTATTGGAGTTGTTGACTGACTTTTCTATGTATATGTTTCATTACTCTTTATGGGTTCTGTTTTGCTATTTGGTGTAGGTTTCATCAGTATATATGGATACTAGCATATGATTGATTGACAATCATTTCGGTATAAAAGAATAAAAAGGAACTGCTCATTAACTTAGATCTAATATTGCTCATGTCATTGTTTATCCGCTTGCTATTTACTAGTGTGGAATGCCACATGGTCTGTATAGGAGCTGCTTACCAGGCAATTTTTTTATAATTCTTTTAGTTTTTTTTTCCAAACTTGGAATGCATTGGTGTACTATTAGGTACTCGCATTGGTCCTTGGTTGGTTCGGTGAATGCTGACTATGTCGACATATACATGATACCCTTTTTGGTTTTGGTTCTCGGAACCCCTAGAAACCCTATTTCATGGGTATTTGCTATCTAATAAACTTAAGATTTATATGATTTAACTGGTTTGAATCTACAAAGTAGCATATATTAGATAGAGTTGCCAAGAGCGGTCTGTAGTTCAACATAAATTTAACAACTTTCATGCTTCTTCATTGATGTGAATTTATGCAAGTGATTTATAATTATTGATAAGCCTCCAAGATAGAGGTGATCGTGGGATCACAAGGTGTGATCATAGGATTATAAGTTGTAAAATAGAACGTGAAGTCTTAAAGTACCCAAAAATTGTGCTGATCTGCAATTTACATGCCCCTTAGTGTTTGGTTGTGGGACCAAACCTGTACCAGTCTATCCATTGACCGATACAAGTTTGGTCTATTCTGGTATACTGTGTATTGGTATGTTGCAATGTGCCTTGGTACTATTGGGGGAGGGTGAGGAGGGGAGGAAGCAAGAAGAAGAGGAAGAGGGAAGAAGAGTAGGAAAAAGGAAGAAGAGGAGGAAGAGGTGTATTGGAGTGGGATTGTGCAGGCGGTGACAAGCGTGTAGGCGATGATAGGTGAAGATAGCTTGTGACTCCTTGCAAAGAATCTCATTTCGAGCCAAGACCTAGCACAGGGTTAAAAGCCAAAAAAATTGTATATGTAGTGAACCAGATGAGATGGTACAGTTTGAGTTGGTCTACTTACCAGTCATTGATTAGATAAAAACTATCCAAGATGTGCTAAGCCGGTCAGTTTTGCAATCCACATTGTATTGATCTATAGATTCAATGTTGACTTATCCTCTTGCCCTTCAACTTGATTTTGGTTTTTTTTAATGATCCATGTGAGTTTGATGTTGTATTGGGTGTCTTGGTCTCAATTTTAGAATATTATCTGTCACTTAAAATCGTTTTTCCTTGAATGATTGTTTGGAGTTTGATATTAGTTGAGCGTTGTCCTCTTGGCACAAACCTTCTGTCATTTCAGATTATGTAGATGCTATAATTGTACGATTTCCATCGATATGTCCTTGTATTTATTTACCATTGGTTATCTTTTCATATTCGATACATTATGATATTTCTTGCATGTGGAACCCGCAACATACCTCTTAAGTACTAGAACATTGCTTCAAAGAGTTTCTTTTGCTTATGCTCATTTGATTCCTACCCCTTAAATCTTTGATAGAGGTCATTGATTCATTATGGTAAATTACATGGACTCTTAATGGTATCGATTGTTTACATTCAGATTCTGAATATCAGAAACTTTAAATTTCTTCAACTATGGTGTGAACCCGAGATTGCAATGGCTTTTACCAATTGATATTTCCTGGCTCGAGCTCAAACTGAGATGTATATTGCCCTCATTTTGGGCAGTTCAGTTATAAAAGATAAACTTTAAAAATTATGTTTGCTTTAATTGGGGATTACTTTTCTGAGCTTTCTCCATACGTCTGGAGCTTGAAATTGTGTCCTGGTAAGTGTCATCCACCATCGCCTACCTCCACACCACACACCATGGGTTGTCAGCCTTGGCTCCGCTACCTCTCTTCTCCTACTCTTCCTTTTTCTTTTGACTATCTTTTCTATCTTAGCCATTCCTATAGTGTATTTAAATACCAAATCAGTACGATTTGATAACCTATCTAGTAGTACAGTACTGAGTTACTAGGTGGAATACTTAGCACAGTGATATTCATCTTACATTTTGGTATTCTTGAGAGAAGATTACCTATGTAGTTGATCCCATCATTGATGTCTTTTTAATTCAAATATTATCGTTCTTCTAGCTAACCAACATTTAGTGTTAATTAGTGAATCCTATTGCAATTATATTTGGCTTATCTCATTCTTACCCTTTTTTTATTGGAAGAGGTTTTCTGAGGTAGAAGTTCAACATACATAGCAAAAAAACCAAACCAAAATGGTTCTGATTTTTATGAACTCAAAGTTGTTTTTGAGAGTATAGGCAAATTGATAAGTTATCACTAAGAATTTTTGTAGCATTTTCTTTCTTGTGGAAAGATTATACATTATAATAACATCTTTCTTGATTTAGTTTGTCTTCTTATTCTTTTTTGTGAAGCTAAACTTGTGATATTTTGTCCCATGAAGTGAACCTTAATTCAAATTCTATGAATAATTTTGTTTCTCATTCTACGATGAAATGTTTGTAATTCTTTAGTTTTGGGGACCTATCAAGGACTTGGTCTGGGCTATTGTGAAGCAAATTTTTGTTAGATGACACAAATTATTTTTTGCCACTTTTTTTAATTTTTAACAGTGTATTGGTATATTGAAAATTCATAAAGTAATTTTTTAATTATCTCATTACAAAAGAAGAGAAATAGGAGAAATGCTTATTTCATATATCTTCTATGCCCCTATTTTTATCACTCATGTGATGTGATACATCTTAGGAGCATCAAATGATTGATTTTAGGGGGCTGACTTTGAAGGATTTAGAGTCTTTCATGGCAGGTGAAAGAATTGAAAATTCAGGCATATGTATTAAGCATATTACTTTAGACTAGTAATGATTCTGATATATACAAGACAACCATTTTTCAGAAAGTTATGAAAATGGGGTTTGTTGTTTAAAGTTCTATAATTATTTACCACTCAAGAGAGTGTGTTTTGAGCTTATTTTAGAGTGACTTTATGTAATATAAGTAATTTAGGTGATTTCATTTTTATATGATTTAGGGTAGGATTTTAAATTATTTCTAAATTGAACTAGCAATCAATTGTAGTTACACAATACCTACGACACATTAAACAAACTGAGATCAGAATAACAATATTCTATCACATAAGAGACTTTGGTACTTAATAAACCAGTTGGTGAAGATATATGTTAAGATTGCAAAAATTGTTAGTGAACTTAAGATTGAAATTATTGTGATTGCCAAATGAAATGCTGTCAAAGGCAAGCCCCAAGTTGGACCTCATTCACAAAGGATGATGGGTTGTTTTGGTATGGAAGGCGGAAGGTGAAGAGGGTAAAGAATGGTCACAACGGTTAGGGAAAGTATATGTAGTAGCGAGTGATAACAGGAGGAAAGCAAGTAATCTTCGATGGCCCATTTGGGAGTTCTAAGAACTTGTTGTCTAGAAGAAACACTAATGTGCCGAGGTGATGGTGCTAGGATGGATACAAAGTAAGCACCCAATCATAATTGACTTCTTTGAGTTCATAAGAATTGGAAGCATTTCAATTGGATTGGTGCCTTTAAAAGAGAGTTAAAGCGTCCCCTTCATTCATAAGAAAAGCAAATCCATAGAATCGAGAGAAACTCAGAAATGGAGCGTAGGACAGTTATGAGGTATGCACTTAATCTTATAGTTGACTTGTATTTTGAGTTTTTGAAAGATTATTGACACCTTTAAAAGAGGCATGTTCTTCACCTATGTGGCAAGAAGAGCAAATGCAGAGAATAAGGAGCTTGAAATAAAGGAACAGGTTGTGCAGGGTGGGAAGAAGGTACTTGCTTGATTCTATACTTGTTTTTAAGATCTTCAAGTGGTTTCTTAAATACGATCCTTTATGTTTGCTTGTTTTTAATGGCATTTTCTTTGTAATCGAATTTACTGGCCTAACAAAGATATCATATCTTGCTCTTCTGTTTTGTGTTATTTCTAGAACCTATTAATTGGATAATATAGATGGCTTATGGTCCTACTACTGTTAGAAAGTTTTTGTTGTGTCATCTCTCTTTGTTATTACTTTTATAGTTCATGACTGAAGACTTCTAGTTTCTGTTGGGTCATCTCACTTGGAGGTTGATTCTATTTGATTTTTGACTCTGTTGTTTAAATTGTTTTATTGGTATTAGGCTCAAGGCATGTCAGCTATCAAAGTATTAAATGACATGGAACGATATGGGATGAGTGCTAGTTGCTTAATGATTTTTGACGTTGTTGTTTAAGCTATGCTAGTATCGATCCAGCATGGGATTGATACGAACGATCGTACCGGGTTGTATATACTAAAAGGCTTTGTATCACTCGACACGGGCTTTTACCACTCAAGAATCGAAATCCAATCGTTACCTACGGATGACTCAGATTTGACCTATTTCAATGGTTAGATCTATTTAAAAGGGCTTTTAAATCCTTTTATCCTCTTTCACCCCCTTTCACTCTCTCAAACTCTTAACTCTTAATTTTTTTTCAATTTCTTATCTCATTCTCACATTTGCACTTTCTTAAAACTTCACAAGCCTGTGATTTGTGGCTTGCAATAAGTTTGGGAGGCTAATTAGATGGGCTTAACACCTAAGTAAGAAGAAGAATTCTCTAATTAAAAGGTAAGTAATAACTTTTCAATCGCATTCCACAACCCTCAAGGTCCAAAGACATGGTAGCGACGTGGACAATAGTGTCTCAATTGATGATGACGACGATGCGGTTGAGGCACTACTGTCCATGTTGCTTTCATATCTCCGAACCGAACGGGTTGTTAAAAGTGAATGAAAAGTTGTCCATATACTTTTAATTAGAGGGTTATTCTTAGGTGTTAATCCTCCTTCATTAGCCTCAAAAGCTTGATCAAATCCATAAATCACAGTTTTATGAAGTTTTAAAAACTGTAAATGTGAAAATGAGAGAAAGAAGAAGTAAAAAAAAGATTGAGAGAAAATAAAAGCTTGAGGGAGTAAAAAGGGCAAGAAAGGTTTTAAAAATCCTTTAAACTGGATTTGACCATTGGAAAGGATCAGACTTGAGTTGTCTGTCAATAATGGTCGATATTTGATCGTTAAGATCGTTACAAGTCGGTAACAATCGGATTTCAACCATTATCGAGCGGTACAAGCTCGTACATAATCGTCATGTCAAGGTCCATGATCTGAATCGTAGGTGACATGCATAAAATTCTGCTCCTCAGTTCATGCACCACCATCAAAGTCATCTAAAAGTGAACCTTCTTGTATGTGCATCTAGAAAAGGAAAATTCATCTATGATTGTCTTTTGCATGTTCAGCATGATCATGCACACTCAGTCACTTAAATAGTTGAAATGAGTCCATTGAGTGTATCAGGTGCCCACATATTTTTAGCAACACTGACATAGTTTTGTTATTTTTTACTGTTACTGGTGCTATGCAAGTTTAGATGTATTAGGACATAGTTATCACCTGAGTATCTTATACCTATTCTTGGATCTGATGATAACAACATCTAGTACTTGTTTCTTAAGACAAAGACATGATCTTCCTCTAATGTAAATCTACACCATAATATATGGAAGGTACAGTTGTTTTGTTTTACCCTTTCTTTTCAAGTTCTGTTTGCTCTGGTATCTGCATTTAGATAGAAGCATTAAAATAACTCGGCCAAAATAGATGGAAGGTACAGTTGATTTGTTTTTCCCTTTCTTTTCAAGTTCAGTTGGCTGTGATATCTGCATTTAGATAGCATTAAAATGAACCATTAAAAAGTAAACATCCCCGATGGTTAACATAAACTTGAGATGATGTAGAATGGACTGTAACATTGCTTAGTTCTTTGCATTTTCACACATCACATTGGATGACTCTTTCAAACTGTTTACATAATACCTTGTTGAATTATTGTGTCGACTTGTCTGAAGTTGGAAACCAGCACAAACTATTGATATTTACATAAACCTCGCCATTGGATGTTTATTTATAAGCCTTCTTGTTTTTATTTGGATGTCAACTATCTATCAAATAGTTTTCTATGTCAATTCCAGATTCTTATGCCTACATGTCTAAATTGTTGAAGTGGTAAATGCATTTCCTTTTGATTTGCAAGGTTTTTGAGGAACATTTGTGCATAGCTCTGGTACAAAATTGTCAATCCTGAAGGCTCTATGAAATTTCAGGAATGATTTTGTGGAAAATAAATAACGTTCTGTGGTGAATCTTATCAAGAAGGCATTTAACAAAATCCCAACTTAGTTTTGATTGCACTTTAAATGGTTCCATAAGTAAATTGTTACAAATTCTTATCTACAATTTATATTCTTACCATAAGGCACATAATCAACTCTGCTCCTCGTTTTCCTTTCTCTGAAGAAGTCAATTGCTTCTTGTTTTGGGGCTAATTGGTGAATTGCCTGCTCTTCAAAGTGATACTAGATGTTGCTCAAGGATATGCAAACCTTAGTTTAGTTTTCTTTTTTCATTCTGATTTTATTTCATACTACACCTTAGTGGAAGTATAATTTTGCATACTTTATTTTTACTATAAGGCAATCTACCCCTTTTAAGCTGCATTCTTCCTGATGGATTGGATATGAGGAACTTGATCGAAAATGACTTGGTTCAGATCAATTATAAGTCGGTAAATTAAACTATCATGGCCTCATACTCTTCTTGCCATCAAAACCTACTCCAGCAGTTAGATCCTACCTTCTAAGTCTTTCACTTAGAAGATAAAAATAAAAAGAAGAAAGAAGTTGGTTTCTAAATTTGAAATGAAAAACCTAATATTAGATTTGTCTATCACTTCTTAACCATCCATTTTTATGACCATTTCACAGAATCCTTGCATCTCTTTTTCAGTCGAAAGCTTCACTGTTGCTGTTGATACTACAAACACTTCCTTCCTTGTTTCCTTGCTGTGCAGTGCTGATGGTTACCATGAGGGCAGGAAGTTTAACAAATTCCACTCATAATGTAGCCCTTTGCTTGCTGAACTTGTTGTCTATCTCATCGGAATACCAGAGTTTGGACTGCAAATTGCTTGGTTGAGAGGTGCTGCTACCAGTGCCATGTAGCTAAACCATAAAGGTTCTTTGGTGCTAGTGCTTGCTATATTTCTGTCTGCTTTGCAAACAAAATCTCATTGCTTGCGAGGAGCCAAATAAACTGAAACAACATGCATTATATGTTTCAGCTCTATTATATGATATACACTTTCTTGAACACTAGCATTTGCATGCATTGAGCATGTTCGACTTTGTCCTCCTTTAGAGCAGGACTTCTCTCCGTTTGTCTTGTGACTTGATGTCAAATTAAGTTAGCATATTCAACGATTTTCTTTTCTTTGCCTTGAGGTAGGGATACATATATTTTGAATTAAAGGGCTAAAAAACTGAGATCGAGGTGAGATGAGATGGTCAACCTCTGGCTTCTTGCTAGTGATGTTCGTTTTGTCTCCTCTAGTCTCCAAGATCTCCAAGATGCTCTTTTTTTTTTCGTTTTTCGTTTATTCTTCTTGTGTACTCTATCGTCACGTTTTGTATTTTGGGTTTATTGTTGGGATTTATTGGAATTCTTCATGTGGTGGAGCCACTGCTAATCCCAAGGAGCACCTTGACCTCTGAGAAACAGTAGCTTCCAACCTATTGATTTCAGATCTGCTGCATGAGATTACAAATTTTACCATGGCACAAGTTAAGAGGCCAAACGATGCATCCAAAAAATGCAATGGTCAACCAAATCTTTTAATTTAACTTCATATATTTTTCTTTTTGGATTATGTCTTGTTTTCGCTACCTATCTTGTTCTCGTTATTATTTTTTTAGCTTATGTCTCTTTGTCATTTTTTTTTCCACTGCTCTGTCTAAATAAAAACCCAGCTAATATGGAGGACAAGTAACTGAAGTTGCTTCCAAGAAGATCCAGATATAAGATTTTTCAAAGTCTAGTTAAAGGTTTTTTGGGCCAAAATTATGCCACAATGTTCAGATTGAGCTTTTCTTTTAAATTGTACTGTTAAGCTTTTGGAGTTTAATGTTCAAGGCATGCTTTTCTTTTCTCCATAAATATATGCGACGCACCATGCATTTAGTTCCTTCTTTCATTCTACTATCATGCTATCGAAAGATAAGAGTTTGTGATTAAGAGGTTCTATAGTCTTGGCAAGCATTTTGTGATTAAGAGGTTCTACTATCATGCTATCGAAAGATAAGAGTTTATGAATCTTTTAAACTGTTTACATACCTTGTTGAATTATTGTGTCGACTTGTCTGAAGTTGGAAACCAGCATACAGTATTGATATTTGCATAAATCTCGCCATTGGATGTTTATTTATAACGCTTCTTGTTTTTATTTTTGTAGATTTTTTCACCATTGGATGTCAACTATCTATCAGATAGTTTTCTATATCAATTCCAGATTCTTATGCGTACATGTCTAAATTCTTGAAGTGGTAAATGCATTTCCTTTTGATTTGCAAGGTTTTTGAGGAACATTTGTGCATAGCTCTGGTACAAAATTGTCAATCCTGAAGGCTCTATAAAATTTCAGAAATGATTTCTGTAGAAAATAAATAACGTTCTGTGGTGAATCTTATCAAGCTCTTCTTGCTGTTGAAAAAAGGCATTTAACAAAAGCCCAACTTAGTTTTGATTGCATTTTAAATGGTTTCCATAAGTAAATTGTTACAAATTCTTATCTACAATTTATATTCTTACCATAAGGCACATAATCAACTCTGCTCCTCGTTTTCCTTTCTCTGAAGAAGTAAATTGATTCTTGTTTTGGGGCTAATTGGTGAATTGTCTGCTCTTCAAAGTGATACTAGATGTTGCTCAAGGATATGCAAACCTTAGTTTAGTTTTCTTTTTTCATTCTGATTTTATTTCATACAACATCTTAGTGGAAGTAGAATTTTGCATATTTTATTTTTACTATAAGGCAATCTACCCCTTTTAAGCTGCATTCTTCCTGATGGTTTGGATATGAGGAATTTGATCGAAAATGACTTGGTTCAGATCAATTATCCCTCATAGTCTACTTGCCATCAAAACCTACTCCAACAGTTAGATCCTACCTAAGTCTTTCACTTAGAAGATAAAAAGAAAAAGAATAAAGAAGTTGGTTTCTAAATTTGAAATGAAAAGCCTAATATTAGATTTGTCTATCACTTCTTAACCGTCCATTTTTATACTTCATTCCACAGAATCCTTGCATCTCTTCTTCAGTCAAAAGCTTCATTGTTGCTGTTGATACTACAAACACTTCCTTGTTTCTTTGCTGTATAGTGCTGATGGTTACCATGAGGACGTGAAGTTTAACAAATTCCACTCATAATGTAGCCCTTTGCTTGTAGAACATGTTGTCTATCTCATCAGAATACCAGAGTTGTGGACTCCAAATTGCTTGGTTGAGAGGTGCTGCTATCAGTCCATGTAGCTAAACCATAAAGGTTCTTTGCTGCTTGCTATATTTCTGTCTGCTTTGCAAATAAAATCCCATTGCTGGCGAGGAGCCAAATAAACTGAAACAACATGCATTTTATGTTTCAGCTCTATTATATGATATACACTTTCTTGAACACAAGCATTTGCATGCATTGAGCATGTTCGACTTTGTCCTCCTTAGAAGCAGGACTTCTCTCCGTTTGTCTTTTCATTGCTTTGAGGTAGAGATATATATATTTTGAATTAAAGGGCTAAAAAACTGAGGTCGAGGTGAGATGAGATGGTCAACCTCTGGCTTCTTGCTAGTAATGTTCATTTTGTCTCCTCTAGTCTCCAAGAGCTCCAAGGTGCTCTTTTTTTTTTCCCTTTATTCTTCTTGTGTACTCTGTCGTCACGTTTTGTATTTTGTGTTTGTTGTTGGGATTTATTGGAATTCTTCATGTGGTGGAGTCACTGCTAATCCCAAGGAGCACCTTGACCTCCGAGAAACAGTAGCTTCCAACCTATTGATTTCAGATTTATTGCATTTGGTTACAAATTTTACCATGGCACAAATTAAGAGGACTAAGGGTGCATCCAAAAAATGCAATGGTCAACACAATTTTAGAATTTAACTTATCTATTTTTCTTTTTGGATTATGTCTTGTTTTCACTACCTATCTTGTTCTCTTTATTATTTTTTAGCTTATGTCTCTTTGGCATTTGTTTTCCACTGCTCTGTCTAAATAAAAACCCAGCCTATATGGAGGACAAGTAACTGAAGTTGCTTTCCAGAAGATCTAGTTTATAAGATTTATCAAGGTATAGTTAAAGTTTTTTTGGGCCAAAATTATGCCACAATGTTTAGATTGAGCTTTTCTTTTAAATTCTACTGTTAAGCTTTTGGAGTTTAATGTTCAAGGCATGCTTTTCTTTTCTCCGTAAATATATGCGACGCACCATGCATGTAGTTCCTTCTTTCATTCTACTATCATGCTATTGAAAGATAAGAGTTTGTAATTAAGAGGTTCCGTAGTCTTGGCAAGCATTTTGTGGAACTAGCTATACTAAAACATCAAAAAGGCTGTTGCGTATAGTGTTTTTCTTGCAATTCATGGATGTGTACCGTAGTCTTGGCAAGCATTTTGTGGAACTAGCTATACTAAAACATCAAAAAGGCTGTTGCGTTTAGTGTGTTTCTTGCAATTCATGGATATGTATTATTTGTTAGAGTTCATGATTAGAGATCATTGAAGATGATTTGTTTCCATTGGTCATCCTTATAAATGATTCTATTTGCTTTAATCGTCGTTGTTTTAATATTTTCACATATATTTGATTCAGGTTATTTCACTTATCAACATCCAGAAATACCCCTAGAATCTTAGCAAAATTTGAGCAAATCGAACCCAAAAGTTTGACAAATTTAATATTTAATAATTCATAGAAACTGTACCAATTTGACCTTAAATAAAATGTTCAAGAGAGAGTTTCTTCTTTATTGTGATTTGCAAAATACTCTGAGATCTACAGTATAACCAATACCGAGCTAATTTTCCCTGTTAAAAAAATAAAGACTTGATGCTCATATTTTTGTTTGTTTCCATTGACTTTAGCTTCAACTTTTTTTGAATGCTTAAATATCACATAATAATTATATGCTTGTTATTTTGGTTCTTTGAGTGATTTGTTTGCTTATATTGTTTTGAGTTTGAGATGACTTCGTTTCATAACATTTTATAGTTTAATATTGGATGTTATTTTTTGTTTTACTGACATCTACTCATCGTTGCATTTCATTGAAATTGCATGTGCATTTTGTCCTTGCCACATTGTCATTTAAAGGCAACAACATTTAGGTATGTCTTTTCGATGCAGCTGTGGATTTATGGTTTATACACTGAAGTTCTATTTAGTTGCTTTCTAATTTGCATTGGGTTTATTCATTTAGCTTATGAAGAGGTATGCTTGTTTATATCTTTGGACACTATTAGATAGTTTGCTTACATGTCCATCCCATATTGTAGATCTACTATCTATTTTGATTAAATGCCTACAATATGAGACAAGTAGTATCAGAGTTGCCCTATTTATTTCTTCTAATTATGAATTCTCATATCTGATTTGTATGGAGTAATTTTTGCATGCATTACCATGATTTGGCTTGACATCAATCTGACCCGTTTTGTTAATCCTTATAGGGCTGCTTGGATCCTTTAAAGAATTTATTGACGATAGGACAAGTGTAGTGTACTAGATCTTTTCTAACCATTTTATTACATTTAACCAGTTTTTTAGTCTGTTTCTACATCAAAACCGTGGAACTTCTGAGCTTCAACAATAGCATCTTAAGTCTGTCAGTATCCATAAATAAACATTATTCTCTCTTTGAACATGTAACATGTTAATTCTTAACTTGAAGGATCCTTTTATTTTTCCTTTTTCTTGTTGATGATCAAGTGTGCTTGATAAGTACGTTCAGCAAAAGCATAATGTCAACAAGAACAACTTCTATAATATCTTTGCAGTTAGTGGAATAAACATGATTTGCTCTTTTGCACATATTTTTGTAGTTATTGTGGAATGAAATTTCATGTAGTCAGTTGGTTTATTAGCTCTTTTGTGCTATTAATATGAATACTATCTTTTCTCACATTTTCAGGTTGTCGGTTTTGGTTCTCATAAACATCTACAAATATATGTAAGATTATTCTCAGAAGACACTTCAACAGAAGTCATAATTCTTATGTAGATGTTTATGTAATTATCATTGTCAAAGTTGTTTCTTATGTAGATGTTTCTTATGTAGTAATGTCAAAGTTCTTATGTAGACATTTATGTAATAATTGGCATGCTGATTCTTTTTTCCCTAGTGTCTTTGTTCTGCTACATAACTAGCTTCCTTTACACACAAAATTATCTAGCATGTTGTTGCACTAACTAGATTCATGCACTATCTGAATCTGGATTAGAATCTTCAAAGAGTACAATTTGCAACAAAACTTTTGCTTTATCTTACCATTGATACTGTCATTTAATTCCAGGCCATGGAATGCAATAAAAGGAATTGAAAATCGCTAGAGCAGTCAAGCAAAGAAAAATAAAAAAAATTGAGGATCACACTGAGAATTATGTGGCTGCTTCATGAGTGTCTTGTCTTTCTTTGAGAATTCAAGAAAAGAAGGCAAGAACCTATCTCTTGCTTAAAAAAAGCAAACGATTATATTCTTTTTATCAGTCTTTACTTTTCATGCTTTTGAATAATTGAATTCTTTTTTCTTCTATGGTTTTATTTGTTTTGTTATCATTCATCTGTCTACTACTTGCAATGGAAATTTATGATCCTACAATAACTCTAGAGGAAGAGCAAATCTTTTCTTCCCCTACTTGTAATGATTTTTTTTCTGAATTAGATTTCTTGGGTTTATTGCTTTTTCTTTGGCCTTCTTATTTTCTTGATATTATGAGATCTCCTTATTGTCCTTGGTCTATATCCTTATTTTTTGTAGGAGGCATCAGTTAAATATGTCAAGATCCTGAGTTCTTGATGTTGATAATAAGCAACAATATACAAAAGCAAGTTCTCACAAGTAGATCTATTTCCACAATCTCGCCATCAAACACCAATGGTAATCATGTCTTTGACTTGTGTTGGGTGTTGTGACATAATCATAGTTTTCCGATTCGGGTTACTAAAAAGATCCAAAGAGGGATGCAATCATAGGCTTTCATCTTAGAGGTGGAGAGCATGGCTCGACAAGATTAGATGAGGAGGGATGCCAAGGTATGCACAATCTCTATGCCTCCTCTCCAACTACGACCCTCGATGCTCCCTTACCGAGTGTCCCTTCAACCGTAGAAGCAAAGCGAGTAGCGCCCATCGATCTAATCTCGCTCCCTCCAACCTAGTCGTCGCCTCTTCTTCCTCCCTTACTATTGCATGCGATATGGCTTTTTCACGATCAATTTCATCAATCCAACTATCCACGCATCGATCCAAAAGTAATCGATATTCCTTTCTTCTACAATGTGTTCATTGACTACTTCTCTCGTTTACAGTGTTATTACAGCAGATCTCTCACACGGATCAATCTCCATCAATCGACGTCATCATCCCTTCAAATTATCAAGAGGAAACTATGCATCATGGTGCTCGGTTCACTAATCTCCTCTTTGGATATGATTTGTTAGGATATGTTGATGGATCCTTGATTGTCCACCAATAATTGATATCCGGAACAACAAGTCAAGCAAGAATCCGAGCATAAAGCGTAGTTACGACAGACCATCCTATTCTTCAAGCGATTCAACCTCTTGTAGATCTGTTGCACCACTTATATCTTCATATGCTCTGTCGAAGCATGGTGTAAGTTACAAACTACCTTGGCAAATCGCTCACGCACTCGTGCTGCCTTCTCTCCGGACTTATGAATATAAAACAAGAAGGAAGTACCATCGTTGATTACCTCCAAAATATTAAGGTAATCATCGATGAGTCTTAATAGGACATTATCTCGATGATGAAGTTATCGTCTACACCTTCAATGGTTTTGAGTACAAAGAATTAGCAACAACAATCCGACGTGACTCCACTATCATTTGAAGAGCTACACGACAAGTTGGTGACTACAAGACTTATTTGAGCGAAGATAGGGTAACAGACAACCTATTCGCCCAAGTTAAAAATTTAAACAAGAGCAATCAGACTATAAGTATGCCAACAAGGGTCCGAGTAGGCATCGTCTTATCACAATCAAGTGGCAACTATGGTACCCAACCATCTTGGCGTCTACTCCCATAAGCGAAGATCACCACCCACCAGTCCTACTCCCATACCTCAAGGTAGCAATAACAATTATCAACCTTGGTATCTTGCTCCTATGCCTCAACACCGAGTAGTCGCTGTATGATAAGGTTGGTCACTCCACCAAGGTCTATCGATCTCGTCCTAGACCTTTAGCTACCATGCCCTAGGCACATCTCATTCTTGCTCCACCTTGATCAATACTCATGGGTCATGGACTCTGGCGCCTCTCATCACATAACCTTGGATCTCTAGAATTTGTCATTTTTCAATAGCTTTGGTGGTACTGATGACATCATCATTGGTGATGGTAAGCGACTTTCTATTACTTATACTGGTTCCACATTGCTTAATTCGCATTATCTTAACTTTACACTCGGTGATGTGTTGTGCGCTCCTCATATCAAACGAAATCTTATTTCTGTCTCTCAATTCTATAAACAAAATAATACCTCTATTGAATTTTTTCCTGACTATTTTTTTGTCAAGGATCCGAACACAAGGCATCGTTAGTTCAAGGCTAGAGTAAAAGATAACATCTACGGTGGCCATCCACCTCTCATCCTTTTATTCTTGTCTTTCATGGATGTGTGGCATCATCGTCTTGGTCACCCTTCTTCCTCTACTTTACAAATGTTTCTTTCACGTTATTCTCTTGTCGTTTAAAGCATGTCTCGATAAAAGTCATCGACCATTTGCACATTCTTCTATTTTTGCATACAATCATTTGAAGTTCTATATCGATGTTTGGGGTCCTGCACCAAGTATTTCTTTTGATAAATATAGATTATATATTATCTTTCTGATTATTTTACCAAATATACTTAGTTTTATCCTCTTCAACATAAGTCCGAGGTCTCCACTATCTTCCTTACTTTCAAAAGAATGGTAGAAAATATCTTTCAATCCTCTATCAAAACAATTTACTCGACGGTGAATACCAAACACTAACACCACACTTGTTAGCTGGGTATTCAACATCTCAAGTCTCCTCCGTACATTCCTCAACTAGTTGGCTCTGCACAAACATCGGCATATAGTTGAACCGGTCTCACACTTCTCCATCATGCTTTCATGTCAACTACATTCGGTTTATAGCTTTGTCGTCTTAAATCGCATGCTTACTCCTCTCCATAATCAATCATCATTTGAAAAGTTGTTTCATCAATCCCCAAATCTTTAAAAACTTAGAGTTTTGGTGGTGTCCTATCCTTGGTCGTCCTTATGCATCAAATCACATATGTGCCTTCATTGGTTACTCTCTTGTTCATAATGTTTACCGATGCTATGATCCTTCAACTCACAAGATCTTTGTGTCTCGTCATGTTGTCTTTGTGGAGTCTTCTTTCCATTTCAATAATACAAACCTACTCATCACCCACTTTGGATTTGTATCGATGGCACATGCCATTCCCCAATGAATCTCCACAGAATCACCTACTCTAACTCATAAGTAGAACACTTCTCCAATATAACATCTCGCTCCTCTTTTTCCCCTCTTCGCTACCACGGACATCCAATCATTGGACACTCAACTACTTTCCTCACCCTAGCCTACTACCACTAATGTTTCATCCAACTCATCCTATTCTACAATTTCTCCCACACTAATTCCATCATCTTCTCCCACCGTGGACATCCTATGACAATACGCTCTAAGAGTGGTATTTTCAAACCACGCCGATTCTCGATCTCAACATAGTTGTGACTCTTCATTGAGACCTACCTACCTCACCAGCCCAAAATCCCCCATTGGCATCGTTATGTCCGTGAATATGACGCCCTTCTTCATAACTCTATCTAGACCCTTGTTCCATTTCATCCCGCACAAAATGTCATCGGGTGTAAGTGGGTATTTCGAGTTAAGCGGAACTGATGGGTCCATTGTTAGGTACAAGGCCCGCTTAGTGGCCAAAGGCTTTCATCAACGTCCCGGTGTTGATTTTACAAAGACTTTCACATTGTTAAGTCCACAACAATCCGATTGATTCGAGTTTAGCTTTCAAAAGGATGGCACTGCGACAACTTGATGTGAACAATGCATTCTTATAAGGAACATTAGCGATGATGTCTTTATGGAGCAACCTCTTGGTTTTCTTCATCCTCGTTTTTGAAACATGTCCAAGCTCCATAAGGCTATTTATGGTCTTCAAGCTCCACGGACTTGGTACAAAGAACTTGGCACATTTTATATGTCGCTTCTAACTCTAAGTCCGATACCTCTTTATTTCTCCGTCAACAACTGGCGACAATATATCTTCTAGTATATGTTGATATTATTGTGACAGTAATAACTCTATGGAGGTCACAATGTTCATTAACAAGTTGGCTACCAAATTTTCCCTTAAGGATCTCGGTCCCTTGAATTATTTTCGGGTGTGGAAGCAACGTCTACATCTTGGACTCTTCCTCTCTCAACGAAAGTACACTCGGGACTTATTAATAAACAAAAACATGAAGGATGCAAATCTGTTTGACTCCTCTCTCCACTAGTGAATCACTTGGTTAATTGATGGTAGTCCTGCTGGATCCTACATAATATTGGCAAGTAATTGGTTCCTTACAATATTTAGCTCTCACCGCAGATATCTTATTTGTCGTTAACAAGCTATCACAATTCATGCATCGACCATCGATGCATTGGTCATTAAATCGTATTATGATATCTTAAAGATACTCTTGATTATGGCATCTTTTCTACAAAACTCTCCACTTTAGCTTCATGCTTATGTTGTGTTGTTGGGCTAGGAACTTTGATGATAGAACATCAACATCTGGGTATATTATTTTTCTAGGAGCCAATCCAATCTTGGAGTTCTAAGAAACAAAAGGCAGTTTGCTCGGTCAACCATTGAGGTATCGCTCTATTGCAGCAACTACCAAGCTTAATTGGGTAATGAATCGCTTACGAACTTGGCTTTTGCTCTTCTTACTCCTACAATATCGTGATAACGTCGCTACCTACTTATATGCCAATCCAGATTCCACTCGTATGAAACATATAGCAATCAACTTTCACTTTATACGAGATCGGTGATGAATCATCAATTACGAGTTTCTCATGTTCACACGACAGATCAATTGGCGGACTCCCTCATGAAGCCACTCTCCCGAAAGTTATTTTCAGTTCATCGGTCCAAGATCGGCGTCCTTTGCAGGAACTCGATCTTACGAGAGCATGTTAAAGGATAAAGTTGTTGTAACTGAATGGTTAGACTATTGAGAAAAATCCTCAACTTTTAATCATTCAAATCTTCCTTCTTCGTGTATAAATAGTTATGCGTATGAAGGAATAAGTCAATAACTTTACTTCTGTAAAATAACTTTCTCATTTCTATCATTAGGAACATCAAATGATTGATTTTAGGGGGTTGACTTTGAAGGATTTAGAGTCTTTCATGATAGGTGAAAAAATTGAGAATTCAGGCATATGTACTAGGCATATAACTTTAGACTAGTAATGATGCTGATATATACAAGATAACCACTTTTCAGAAAGTTATGAAATGGGGTTTGTTGTTTAAGGTTCTATAATTATTTACCACTCAAGAGAGTGTGTTTTGAGCTTATTTTAGAGTGACTTTATGTAATATAAGTAATTTAGGTGATTTCATTTTTATATGATTTAGGGTAGGATTTTAAATTGTTTCTAAATTGAACTAGCAATCATTTGTAGTTACACAATACCTACAACACAATAAACAAACTGAGATCAAAACAATAATATTCTATCACATAAGAGACTTTGGTACTTAAGAAATTAGTTGGTGAAGATATATGTGAAGATTGCAAAAATTGTTAGTTAACTTAAGATTGAAATTATTATGATTGCCAAACATTTATTATGATTGCCAAATGAAATGTTGTTAAAGGCAAGCCCCAAGTTGGACCTCATTCACAAAGGTTGATGGGTTGTTTTGGTATTGGAAGGCAGAGATGAAGAGGGTAAAGAATGGTCACAACGGTTAGAAATAGTATATGTAGTAGTGAGTGATAACAAGAGGAAAGCAAGTCATCTTCGATGGCCCATTTGGGAGTTCTAAAAACTTGTTGTCTAGAAGAAATACCAATGTGCTAAGGTGATGGTGTGGAGGATGGATACAAAGTAAGCACCCGATCATAATTGACTTCTTTGAGTTCATAAAAAATGGAAGCATTTCAATTGGATTGGTGCCTTTAAAAGAGAGTTAAAGCATCCCTTTCATAAGAAAAGCAAATCGATAGAATCGAGAGAAACTCGAAATGTAGCGAGGCTTATGAGGTATGCACTTAATCTTACAGTTGACTTGCTTTTTGAATTTTTGAAAGATTATTGACACCTTTAAAAGAGGCATGTTGTTCACCTGTGGCAAGAAGAGCAAATGCAGAGAATAAGGAGTTTTAGAGGAAGGAAGAGGTTGTGCAGGGTGGGAAGAAGGTACTTGCTTGATTCTATACTTGTTTTTAAGATCTTCAAGTGGTTTCTTAAATACGATCCTTTACGTTTGCTTGTTTTTAATGACATTTTCTTTGTAATTGAATTTATTGGCATAACAAAGATATCATATCTTGCTCTTCTATTTTATATTATTTCTAGAACCTATTAATTGGATAATATAAGATGGCTCATGGTCCTACTACGGTTAGAAAGTTTTGTTGTATCATCTCTTTTTATTACTTTTATAGTTCATGACCAAGACTCTAGTTTCATGGGTCATCTCACTTGGAGGTTGATTCTATTTGATTTTTACTCTGTTGTTTAAATTGTTTTATTGGTATTAGGCTCAAGACATGTCTTATCAAAGTATTAAATGAATGGAATGATATGGGTGGAGTACTAGTTGCTTAATGATTTTTGACGTTGTTGTTTAAGCGGTTATGATAGTATCGGTCCAACACGGATCGATACGTGGACCATCGTGTCTTGGGTGGTATATACTAAAAGGCTCTATGTCGATCAATACGGGCTTGTACCACTTGGTAATGGTCGAAATCCAATTATTACCTACGGAGCTCAGATCGACCTTTTCAACGGTTAGATCTCTTTGAAAGGGCTTTTAAACCCTTTCCTCCTCTTTCACCCTCCTTTACTCTCTCAAACTCTTAACTCTTAATTTCTTTCTAAATCTCTTCTTTATCTCATTTTGCACTTTCTTAAAACTTCACAAGCTTATGATTTGTGGATTACAATAAGTTTGGGAGGATAATTAGATGGGCTTAACACTTAAGTAAGAAGAAGAATTCTCTAATTAAAAGATAAGTGATAACTTTTCAATCGCATTCCACAGCCCTCAAGGTCCAAAGACATGGTAGTGACATGGACAATAGTGTCTCGATGATAATGACGATATAGGAGAGTTGATGGTCTCGTCATTGTCGATTGAGGCATTACTCTCCATGTTGCTATCATATCGAATCGAACGAGTTGTTAAAAGTGAGTGAAAAGTTATCTATATACTTTTAATTATAGGGTTCTTCTTAGGTGTTAATCCTCCCTAATTAGTCTCAAAAGCTTGATCAAATCCATAAATCACAGTTTTATAAAGTTTTAAAGGACTGAAAACGTGAAAATGAGAGAAAAAAGAAGTGATAAAGAGATTGAGAGAGAGTATAAAGGTTTGAGAGAGTAAAAGGGGCAAGAAAGGGTTTAAAAATCCTTTAAAATGGATTTGACTATTAGAAAAGATCATATTTGAGTTGTCTGTCAATAATGGTCGATATTCGATCGTTACCGATCATTACAGTCGATAATCGAATTTCAACCATTATTGTCAATAATGGTCGATATCGATCATTACAGGTCGATATTTGCAGTTAGTGGAATAATTTTTTGCAGTTATTGTGGAATGAAATTTCACTTAATCAGTTGATTTATTAGCTCTTTTGTGCTATTAATTTGAATACTATCTTTTCTTACATTTTCAGGTCATTGGGTTTGTTTCTTAGTTGCATGAAGTTACCCACCTATAGCCAAAGTGGCCTTTAAGATTTTCATGGTTTATTGCTTGGTTACAAATTTGATCAATCTCTAGAAGCTGACATTAACTCATTCTGTTAGGAGATAAACAAGTCTCCGATACCCGGTTCAAAGAAGCAAGAAAGAATAAAACACAAATAGAGACACAAATTTACTTGGTTCACTCAAACTAAGCAAAGTCCACGAAGCACGCTTCAGATCTTCACTATAAGGAGAAAATTATTATAGTGTAAAAACACTTAGTCCTCATCGACTCAAACTCTTGGCAATTTCTGGCTCTGCTCTACACACCCTTCTCAAGTGTGTGTACACCAAGGAAAGAGAGATCACATGTAACCCACTAATGTAAACAGCCCTTAACAACCCTTAGTTTATATCCATAAATCAGGAAATTGGTTGCAACTTCTTTTACCAAGTAAAAAATAACTTTTAACAACACTTTTACCAAGTCAAAGATGACTTCTAATGATAGCGGGATGGTTTGTCAAAACAGTTAAAAGCTAGTTGTAAATTGTCATGATGTCAACTAGAAACATGTTGGCTTTGTTTGGTCAAAACTTACTTGACGAGTTACCTTATAGTATTATGATATATGCATCAACTTTCTTACTAGCCCTCTTCCAATTTAGGACTAACGGGGTCTCATAATCTCTTCATCTCAAATGTCGTCATTGTTCCAAAATTTATCATTTTTAGGCAGTATTAAACTACAATTATGGCTCTATATTTCATGTTTCTTACACCATCTACATGTTTCGTATTCTTTTTCATCCATTAGAACTATAAACTTCATCATAAGATTTGATTATATGGACATCAAGAATAATAGTTTAATCATGTAACTGGTTTGTCACTGTGCTTGTTTGATTTAATTTCTTTTTGTTACCATTTTTTAACTATTTTGTTGTAAAATTGATTTAAAATAGAGGATACATTTGTTGATGGCCAATGAGAAAGATGTCACATAGCTTCTTTCTTTGTCTTGAGATTAGGGTTATCCTTGAATCATTAGGGTCTTCTAAATGTCCTCCCTTCCCTATGCTATTTCAATTACTTGCTTCTGTCAAACCTTATGGGATTTCGTCACTTTCTTCTATACTTTTGGGTATATTCTTGTTCTTGTGGTTTATTTCAATTTCCTTCCTCTTTTGTAGTTCATAGCAATTTGTTGCGTGCATTTAACTAATGGGAAGCCCATGTTGCACATTAGATTTCTTTGAGAGAAATTTGGAAGAAATAATTGGCAAAATCTGCAAGATTATTCTCAAAAGACACTTCAACAGAAGTCATAGTTCTTATGTAGAATGTTTATGTAATTATCAGTGTCAAAAAGCTCTTATGTAGACGTTTATGTAATAATTGGCATGCTGACTCCTTTTTCCCTAGTGTCTGTGTTCTACTACATATCTATCTTCCTTTACATACAAAAATTTATCTAGCATGTTGTTGCACTAACTAGATTCATGCACTATCTGAATCTGGAGTAGAATCTTGAAAGAGTACAATTTGCAATAGTAACGCTTTGCCTTATCTTACCATTGATAATGTGTCATTTAATTCCAGGTCATGGAATGCAACAAAAGAATTAAAATTGCTAGAGCAGTCAAGCAAAGAAAAACAAAAAATTTGAGGATCACAGTATGAGAATTATGTGGCTGCTTCATGAGAGTGTCTTGTGTTCCTTCGAGGATTCAAGAATAAAAAGGCAAGAACCTCTCTCGTTTAAAATAGCAAACGATTATATTCTATTTATTAGTCTTTACTTCTCGTGCTTCTGAATAATTGAATTCTTTTTCTTTTATGATTTTATTTGTTTTGTTGCCATTCATCTATCTACTACTTGCAATGAAAATTCATGATCCTACAATTACTCTAGAGGAAGTGCTAATCTTTTTCTTCCCCTGCTTGTATTGATTTTTTTTTCTGAATTAGATTTCTCGGTTTTATTGCTTTTTCTTCGGCCTTCTTGTTTTCTTGATGCTATGAGATCTCCTTGTTGTTCTTGGTCTATATCCTTATTTTTTGTAGGAGACATTAGTTAAATATGTCAAGATCTTGAGTTGCGGATGCTGCTCATCACAATAAGCAACAATTCACAAGTAGATCTATTTCCACAATCTCGCCATCCAACACCAATGATAAGGATGTCTTTGACTCTTGTGTTGGGTGTCGTGGCATAATCATAGTTTTCCCAGGTCTGGGTTACTAGAAAATGATCCACAGAGGATCAGCATTTGCCTTGGACAAAAGAATGCCGAGGGATGTCTGAATCATAGGCTTTCATCTTAGAGGTGGAGAACATGGCTCTGACAAGATTAGATGAGGAGGGATGTCAAGGTATACAAAATCTCTAATGTAAGTGTATTCGTTACATATGTAATTTCAAGGTTATAACATCACTATCTTCGAAACGTATTTCTTGTTGGTTTTCACTCACTAATGTCTCCTACTATTTCCTCTATTGTTCTTTATGCATGACCTGCTCACTCGATGTCTTGTCTTTCTTCTAGTTTTTAAGAACAATAAGGCTAGATTGATACTTTCCTCACAATTTGAAATAGTGATGTAATTTCCTCTTCGAATGAGTTTTTATCTGATTTTGTTTGTTCCTCTCTTGCGTTGTTCTAAGGAGTGTTTTTCTTGGTTTTAAGGAGTGTATTTATGTAGCTCACGGGTCGCTTCCATCGCCACCCTCGCTTTTTCTCCCTGAGGAGACGGAAAGTCTCCTCGCACGGGGTGAAAGGTCGACGCGATGTCGTCGAGGTGACATTGTTCCTTTTCTTCTTTTTTTAATATATTTAATATATTAATATTATATAATATTATATAATATTATATTTTAATATATCGAGTAGTATGCACTATGTACCATCCCGTCTCCTCGCACGGGGTGAAAGGTCGAGGCAATGTCGTCGAGGCGACATTGTTCCTTTTTCTTTTTTTAATATATTTAACATATTAATATTATATTATATTATATAAATATTATATTTTAATATATCGAGTGGTACGTATTGTGTGTACCACCCGGTACTGGTACCAAGATAATCTCAGTATATCGGTATGGATCGGTAAGTCAAATTTTGATATTTTTAGTTATACAACTTAGGAACATCAAATGATTGACTTTAGGGGGGCTGACTTTGAAGGATTTAGAGTCTTCCATGGCAAGTCGAAGAATTGAAAATCAGGCATCTGTACTAGGTGTACAAATCTGGACTAGTAATGACACTAATATATATGCAAGATAATCAAAGTTTATGAAAATAAAGTTTATTGTTTAAGGTTTTATAATTATTAATCATTCAACATATTGTGTTTTCAATTTATTTTACAGTGACTTTATGTAATATAGGTAATTTAGGTGATTTCATTTTTATATGATTTAGGACAAGATTTTAAATTATTTTTAATTGAAACTTGCAGTTTCCCAATGCCTACAACATATTAAATAGACTGAGATTATAATAAGAACATTCTATCATATAAGGGACTCTGGTATTTAATAAATTGGTTGGTAAAGATATATGTGAAGATTGCAAAAATTGTTAGTGAACTTAAGATTGAAATTAATTATTTCAGCTAACATTCCTTTTTATATTTTCTTAATGTTATAAAATATTTATTGTAATAGTCAAATGAAATTTTGTTGAAGGCAAGCTCCAACTTCATTCACAAAAGTTGATGGGTTCTTTTGATATTTGTAGGCAGAAGGTGAAGAGGGTAAAGAATGATCACAATAGTTAAGGAAAGTATATGTGGTAGAGAGTGATAACGAGGGGAAAGCAAGTAATCATTGATGGTCCATCTAGGAGTTTTAAGAACTTATTGTTTAGAAGAAAGACTAATGTGTCATATGCTGGTTACAATTGCTTTGTAAGTTAATCACGTGAGTGATGGCATGTGTGACACGTTACACGATCTTTTTGTTTCTTATTATTATTGGCATATTCTCACTTTATGTTGTCAATTATATATATTGAAAGTGACATTTAAAAGAAAAAGATATAGCATAAAGTAAATTACATGCACACTTTAGATTTAAAAAAAAATAAGATGTGGATTTCTATCTTAATTTAGTCTCACTATTTTCTCGCAAAACATACAACTCCCTCCAGTATATAGAATTGGAAATCTTCAATTGATTTTTAATGGGGATTGGGATTCCAATCGACATCTTAGCATAATCTCAAGGGACTCGATTAATTACACTAAGCACAAAAGGTAGGTAGCTCTTGTTAATCATAACTCGTGGTTTCCATCCTATTCGGCCTCTAAACTATTATGGTTTCGAGAGACTCGACCAATCATAATGTTCAATTAAGTCTGCACCATTATTACTGGATGAGTCTGATTCGATGATATATCATCGAGGGACTCGACCAAACATAACATGTCTTTAGGTCATCGGTAACATTTCTATATCGTAGGCAAGATCTCAAATCCCAATATAGGTGAGCCTCGAGAGACTCCACCAACTCAGCGTATGTCAGAAAATGATCTCCACCTATAATGATGGAAGGCTACGTGAGTTAATCTAATTACCTCACGTTTATTGACTTAATATTAATGTTAGAAGGGTCTTAAATTTGGTGTTATAGTTAAATATAATATGTCACACACACACACACACACTCACACACACACACACACACATATATATATATATATATATATATATAAGCAATCATAGATAAGCAACTATCACATATAAGCAATCATACGATATTATCATAAACCAAAGCCTAATGTGATTATTAAACCTTGGCCGCTATTGTTACCCTACATGACTCCTAGTCGTTGGAAGAAACCCCGCCCCAAGGTCTCCATTGTAGCTATGACTCTTTGGTTGCAAGCTATTCATGGGTGGCTAGGATACCCTGGCTACCTAATTGCCCCTACGGCAAGGAATCCCCAGTCGTAGGGTCACCAGAAGCGACTAGGAAACATTAACCTCTAGGGTTCCCCATTTGGCTAGTACACCTTGGCTGCATGGAGTGCTTAATCATAGCTGAGAGCTTGCTGCTCTTGGCCATGGTGCCTTTGGCTTGGTCAAGAGCACAAATATTACTCTTGGTTAAGGCTACAAGCCGCCTTTTAGTGCAGTTGCTACCCTTCTTACTACATTTTGCAATAAGAATTTTGATGACAAAATATTAATCTACAGCACCTTTTAGTCAGATGTAGAGGTGCTGTCCAAAAATCAGATTGGTGATGAAACGCAAAAATTGTATGCATAAAATGATTCTACGTGATTCAACAACACACGTAGTTTATATCCAATCATAACACGATGAACTTAGCTTTGATATCACTGTTAAAAAACCTCATAGTTTATCACATGTGCGACAGAAGAACAAAAGCAAAACTGTTTCATAAAAGAATCATATCGAATCATTTTATAGTGATTAGGAGCGAAAAAAACTCATGAAACCAAAAAGCTAAATCCTCAGCTTATCGTGCACCACCTTGCAACAATAATCAAGAAGGGTCGACCCCTTCTTACTATCCTCACACACCATCAAGGGGGGCTAATGACTAAGGAGGAGAGGGAGGGAGGAGAATAGAGGAGGTGGCCAAAGGTGTCTAGCCCATGACCCTTTGGTTCATCTCCTATTTATAGAGAGCCCTATCAACTTACCCTAATGGATCATACTTTATTTGGTATTGGATCGTCATAGTCCTTAGACGGTACAGGAGGATCAAATACGTCGGATCTGTCAATCCACAATTACCATGTATCTATAATCCCTCATCCAAATAATATTTTAAAGATCGTATATTGGACATGGTACTATCAGGTCCCATACGGAATCAGTTTGTCTTATTCTAATCGGATTCTACCAGAGAACTCCTTGCGGCGGCGGCGTAGTGAGGGTGAAGGAGGGCTAGGGCATCTTTTTGAGAAAAAGATGATTATGCCCCTAACAATTTGAGAAATTCTAGCTCTGTCTCCGTTATACATAATTTCTTAAATGCCCTCAATATTTTTAAAAATTTCGAGGACTGTCCTCTCATCTAGAATACCGAAAACACCCTCAATAATTTTGGAAATTCTGAGGATTGTCCTTATGTATAGAATTTTGAAAATACCCTTGACAATTTTAAAAATTCTCAGGTCTGTCCTCTCATCTAGAATGACAAAAATGCCCTTGATAATTCTGAAAATTCTGAGCATGTCTTGATTTCCAAAAAAATAATTAATTAAATAATTTAATTAATTATTATATATATCTAGTAATATTACATATGATGTGATGTACATGTGATGTATAATGTGGATGGATGATCATGAGGCATATGTTGTGATGTGTGTAATTATGATTATTATTATTATTGGGGCCGAGCTGCGTTTTCCGTTTATTGTTGGGCTTGCGTGTGTGATTATTTGTAGTTACATGGAGAGGTGCGGTGGAGCGTGGAGGTTACAGGGACCCATGATATCGTGGTAGAAGATCACGACGCATGGTGATGTGATAATCCGGAGACAATGACGAGATCAATAATCAGACGCGGAGATGCGCATATATAGATCCTATTATGAGTGATTAGGCCCATTGGCTTGGTCTTAATTATATTAGATAACGGCTCATGATCATCTGGTGTAGCTTGTATAGGTGATGTGTTATACACCTACTATATATATATATATATTTATATATATATATATATATATATTATATATATATATATATATATATATATATATATATATATATATATATATTTATATGCGATGTAGATCTATATATTAAATATTTGTGTGTGTGACACGATATATTAGGAGATCGATATAAAAACCCCTCCTAAGATAATATTAAGTCGGTAAGCGTGAGGCAATAAGATTGATCCACGTGGCCTTCCATCGTTATAGGAAGAAATTGAATCATGACATAGGTTGAGTTGGTCGAGTCCCTTAAGGCTCACCTATCTACGTGATCGAGATCGTGCCTACGACATAGAGATATCACCAGTGACCTGAGGACATAGTATGTATGGTCGAGTCCCTCGAGGGCATATCATCGAATCAAACTCATCTTGTAACGATGGTAATGACTTAACTAAACATCATGGTTGGTCGAGTCCCTCGAGACTATGATGATTTAAAGCTCAAACATGACGGGAATCACAAGGAGTTGTAATTGACAAGAGTTCCTTACCTTTTGGGCTTAGTGTAATTAGTCGAGTCCCTCAAGGTTGCACTAAGAAGCTAATTGGATCTCGATCCCCACTAAGAGTCTGCAGGATACTTCCGTCTCACATGTCGAGGGTGTCGCATGATTCACTAAGAAAATAGTGGGAGTATATTAAGATAGAAGTCCATTTCGTAATTAGTATTTTCTGTAAAATCTGCATGTTATTTATTTTTTGCTAGATCTTATTTTGTCAAAAACATGTCGCTCACAAATCCCCTACGTGGCATACTTGATGCCAACCGCCTCATTGGTCCAAAAGCTCTGCAATTTGAGAATTGTTCTCACGGAAGAGAAAATCATATATGTCCTTAACATGATTGTGCCCACGTTGGATGAAAGGATAAGCGAGGATGAGATCACTCGCTTTATGAAGTATATAGATAGTCCTAGTGGATAACCTGTGCATTGATCTTATACTTCAGTTCCTACCAGATTCCTTTTCTCACTTCATCATGAATTTTAACATGAGCAAGTTTGAGGTGACTCTCCCTGAGCTCCTCAATATGTTGAGGGAAGCTGAGAGTGCCATTAAGAAGAAGTCAATTCTCTATATGGTGAGACCAAAAAGAAAAGGAAGGCTAGCAAGACCCTTAAGAAGGGCAAGGGTAAAGAAAGACCTGGTAAGACAAAGGTTGCCAAGAAATACCCAAGAAAGGACAAAGGATAATGCTTCCACTGTGGTCAAGACGGACATTAGAAGAGGAACTGTAAGGACTACCTTGCAGACAAGGCGAGACAGATTTTTATGATAACATATGGATATTGGATATCGAGAGTGTTTATCGTATCTGCAATTCATTGCAGGTTCTGGCAAGACCTAGGAGATTGACTAAAGGCGAGATGGACCTCAAGATGGGCAATGGAGCAAGAGTTGCTGTAGTTGCTGTTGGAGAGGTCACCCTACATCTGCCTGGTGGAGCTATTATTGCATTAGATACATGCTATTTTGTTCCCTCTATTATCAAAAATATTATTTCTATCTCTTGTTTGACAATCAGTGGATATAAATTAGTTTCTGAGAACAATAGTTATTCAATAATTATGGATAATGAGATCATCACTAGAGGGACCCTTATAAATAAATTATATGTGTTAGACACTTTTCTACATATCATGAATATAAATATGTCTAAGAGAAAAAGAGATGATGTGAATAATACATACCTATGGCATTGTAGTCTATGTCATATACATGAGGGAATGATTTAAAAGTTGCTAAAAAAAGGATACTTAGATCCATGTGAATTTTGCCTTCGAGAAAATGACCAACTCTTCTTTTAGTGGGGGAGAGAGAGCCACTAAGATATTGGAACTCATACATAGTGATATACGTGGTCCCATATTGACTCAGGCTATAGGTGGTTACAAATACTTCATTACATTCATTGATGATTTCTCTAAGTATGGATACATATACTTGATGAAGTGCAAATATGAGGCTTTTGAGAAATTTGGGGAATATAAGAATGAGGTGGAGAACCAAATTGGAAAGAGTATTAAGACTCTTCGATCAGATCAAGGAGAGTACTTGAGTATAGAGTTCACCTATTTCCTCAGGGACAATGGGATTCTATCTCAGTGGACACCTTCTTATACACCTCAGCTCAATGGTGTATTAGAAAGAAGGAATCACACGTTGTTAGACATGGTGCGGTGTGTGATGAGTTTCGTTGACCTACCCGTCTCATTGTGGGGTATGCCCTAGAGACTGCAGCTTACCTTATGAATAGAGTTCCATCAAAGTCGGTAGTGTCTACACCATATGAGATATGAAAAGGAAAGAAGCCCGATCTTAAGATTATTAAGATTTGGGGCTGTCCTGCTCACGTTAGAAGATACAACCCTAACAAGTTGGAATCAAGGATGGAATGATACACATTCGTGGGATACCCTAAGGAGATTTTGGAGTATTATTTATATCATCCCGAGGACCGAAATATCTTTGTTGCCAAGAGAGTTGTGTTCCTTGAGAAAGAACACATTCTTGGTGCAAACAGTGGGAGCAAGATAGAATTGAGCAAGGTTAGAGAGTCTAGCATCCAGAGCCCGAGTATGTTTAGGTACCTAACATATAAGTTCCAACTTTACATAGGACTAGTAGAGTATCTCACCCTCCTAAAAGATATATGAGACATATTAGTAGAGATGACTCTTAGGATGTTGATCCTCAAACCTATGAGGCTATTATGAGTATAGACTCCGGTAAGTGGTAAGAAGCCATGAATTCTAAAATGGATTCTATGTACTCTAACAAGGTTTGGAACCTTGTGGATGCACTTGAGGATATTGTACCCATCGGCTGCAAACGGATCTTTAAGAAAAAGATAAGAGTGGATGAAAAGGTAGAGACCTATAAAGCAAGGTTGGTAGCTAAAGGATATTGTCAAAGATAAGGAGTTGACTATGATGAAACCTTTTCACCTGTAGCCATGTTTAAGTCCATTAGAATAATTTTGGCCATTGCAGCACACTATGACTATGAGATGTGACAGATGGATGTCAAAACGGCACTCCTCAATGGCAACCTCGAGGAGGAGGTGTATATGATACAACCAGAGGGATTCGTATTCAAAAAGAGTCCAGATAAAGTATACAGGTTACTTAGATCCATTTATGGATTGAAGCAAGCTTCCCAAAGTTGGAACATAAGATTTGATGAGGTGATCAGATCTTATAACTTCGTTAAGAACGAAGGTGAGCCTTGTGTGTAAAGGAAGGTAAGTGGGAGCACTATCACCTTCTTGGTGCTATATGTGGATGATATCCTAACCATTGGGAATGATGTAGGAATGCTCTCCATAGTACAGGCTTGGTTATCAAAAAATTTCTCCATGAAAGACTTAGGGGAAGCATCCTATATTTTGGGGATCCAGATCTATAAAGATAAATCCAAAAGGATGCTTGTCTTAGTCTAGGTACATAAACTCCATTATCAAAAGGTTTGGCATGGAGAATTCCAAGAGATGTCTCATACCGATGAGACATAGAATATTACTTTCTAGGAGTATGTCCCCAAAGACTCCTGAAGAAAGGACATACATGGATAAGATACCTTATGCCTCAGCGATAGAGTCTATCATGTATGCGATGCTATATACTAGGCCTGATATAGCATATGCTTTGAGTGTCACGAGCAGATATCAGGCAGATCCAGGTTTAGAACACTGGAAGACAGTAAAGTGTATCCTTAAGTACTTGAGAATGACTAAGGATCTTTTACTAGTATATGGAGGAGGTAGCTTTTAGGTTGAGGGCTACATAGACTCAAGTTTTTAGTCTGACATTGATGATAGTAAGACGAATTCAGGGTTTATTTTCACCCTGAATAGAGGAGCAGTAAACTGAAAGAGTTCCATGTAAGATATTACTGCTGACTCGATCATAGAGGCAGAATACATTGCTGCAGCAAAAGCACCAAAGGAAGGGGTTTGGATGAAGAAGTTCATCAAGGATCTGAGAGTCATACCAAGCAGCATGGAGCTGACTCCCATATATTGTGATGACAAGGCGATAACTCTAACAAAGGAACTCAGGTCTCAATAGAATTGTTCTGAGGAGGTTTCATCTGATTAGAGCGATCATGACCCGAAAAGATATAGTAATGGAAAGAGTTCCATCCGAAGATAATATTACAGATCCACTAACGAAGCCGCTGGCTCAGATTATATTTGAGCATCACAGGGGTCTGATAAGGATCAGACACATAGGTGATTTGCTTTTGGTCAAGTGGGAGATTGCTAGTTACAGGTGCCCTACAAGCCAATCACGTGAGTGATGACACATGTGACACGCTGTGTGATCTTTTTGCTTATGATTAATATTGGTATATTCTCACATTATCTGTTACATATATATTGTGATATCCTTGGTTCTGTACAATGAGAGTCGGATTATAATGAGATCAAGATAATGAGATTGATTCACCTTTACACACATATCCTAAATAATCCCGGTCATAGGTTACTCAAGAGGGACATTGAGGTAATCGGACAAATCGGTGTACTATGTACCTGTCCATATGATGGAGGCGGCTAGTCTCATAGCCACTTGTGTGGAGACACTAAGGATATAGTACAGGTGCTCATTAGAAAATGAGTTCATTGATTGATTTATTTATGGAATGTTGTATGGTTAATGATACCTAATGTCAGACAGTGATTCCATAGTCTCAGTTGTGTATCTAGTCCTTAGACTTGAGACATCAAGGATGCCTTGTATGAATACTCTTTTCTTTGACCCTAGACTTACAGGTTTGGAAGGCTCTAGATCTGGTACAACTGGTTATCGGGATTGGTAGCCAACCTTACGAAGGCAATTGAGTATCAATAGAGGATCATCTAACTCTTTGCGCGAGAGGCGCCACAAGGACAAGCAAGTGAAGAAGAATGTGTAGTGCACAAAGATTGGGATGGTTGAGTTCGAGCTATAGCTTGACGTTGGCAACCAAACTTGACGGTGCTCAAGGCAAAGCGGGGTGCTTGGTGAAAGATGAGACCGTGCAAAGTGAGAGGTGTTACGTAATGATCGAAAGAGTTGTGTGAAGCTCACAGAGGTAAGAGGAATTGCTAACTCGAAGGATTTGGTACTCATGCAAGGGCTTGTACATGGACAGTATTCGTGGCCATCCCAAGGCGATCGAACTCGACGCCATGGAGCATCGAACTTTCTCTTTGACATGGAAAGGATATGTCCGCGGCTGAAATGTGCAACAAGTTCAGCATGTTGCTAGACCCTGAAGGGTTTAGTGGAGACCGTATTGGCGAAGGGTCGCAATCTAGCAGGTGCATTTGCGGGGGTAGAACAAGGCACAAGTTGTTCAACAAGACGGAGTCCAAACCGGATGGTGGTCTCCGAAACTTCTAGTGAAAAGTATGTAAAGAGGAAAGTTGCTCCAGTAGGACAGATATCCAGGAGGGATAAGTCTTAGTTCTCTAGAGGGAGAATCATATACAACAGACTGCACATATTGAGGAAGAGTTCCTCAAGGCTATATCTTTACAAAGTTCAATAGACCGAACGAGTGATGTGGAATCATCGCATGATCTCGAATGAGGTAATGTACTGGTGGATGCATTTTGAGATCAAGTGGGGGAGCAATCCAAGGCAACATAAGGCACACTTAGAGTCGATGCAGAAATTGAACTCAACAGGGGGCTGACCCGTAGAATGGTGGAGCAGAGCAACTTGGGTGGAACTAGGTAAAGTATACTAAGCTGCATGAAGGGAGTCGACATAGAAGATGGAACATGGAGTGGAGGCACGAAGCTTTCCTTGGACAGAGGTCAAGGGTATGAACTCTTGTAGAGGCAAGAGTGGAATCATGTCGTTCTATGGGTTCTTCATTCTGATGAGACAAACTTATCTTGCACGGTGCTAAAGATGAAGGGAGCTTCGAGGCCTATGCAAGCTACCTTAGAGATGTATTTAACGGAGTAACTAAGGTGATTCAATTTGCGAAGGCAAAGTTGGGATCAGGAGACCTTAGCACGGGGCAAGAGGACGCAGAGGCGGGTACTCTTGAAGAATATGCCACAATGTTACCATTCGAGTTATCAGGAACAAGTGGTGCATAGCAGAGATTGTGCTGGTAGGGGATAGTGCTGGTAGGGGATAGAGGCCCAGGATCCAGACAATGGTGCACTAATTCTAGCGAAGTCAAGGGGACTTTATGAGTTACTAGGCGACAGACTGTCCTAGAGTTATGCTTCGTCCAGGTGTGACCCAAGAGTGGGTGGACGAAGGTGAATTGCCAAGGAAGCAAACTAAAAATCAGAGATGGCAGAGGCCCTACGATGTGTTGGCAGAGGCCACATGCGGAGAAGTCATAGTCCGAGTTCATCATACGAGAATCTATATGCAATGGAAATGTCACCAAGAGGCGACATGGTGCAGTGGATCGTGGTGGAATAGTTCTTGGTGATGCAACGCAGGCGATCATGTCCCGTGAGAGACAAGATCATGCGGAGGTATGATCAGGAGTTACTGGGAGCTCCACTTTGGTGTACCACACAATAAGAAGAAGAGCTATGGATTCAAGGAGTGAATGTCGTGATACCGCAGAGGCGGGTCTTCGTGTGTGCATCGAAGCTTGCATTGGATGAAAGCCTTAGTCATTAGCATATGAGGGTTGTGTACCACCGAGGAAGAAGTCCAAGTGCAAGTACCAGTGAGTCCCATGGAGGGGGACGTGATCATGTGAATGATCAGGAGCTGTTGGGAGCTCCACTTCGGTGAACAATGCAACAGCAAGAAGGGTTGTGGATTCAAAGGGTGAATGCCATAGTACCATAGAGGCGGGTCTTCCGTGTGTGTGCATCGAAGCTTGCATCAGATGAAAGCCTTGGTCATCAGCATATAGGGGCTGTGTACTACCGAGGGAGATGTCAGATTGCAAGTACCAGTGAGTCTCATAGAGGGGACTTGATTATATAAAGGTATGATTGGAGCGATTGGAGAGTTGGACTGTTTCAGTACTTACATTTGCTTAAGGGAGCCTTGCCAGTCAGAGGACAAAGCCGAATAAGTAAACGTTGCTACCAAGGAAGCTAAGGAGAATAGAATCGGCGTGAGCCCTGCAACAAGATAGCGGATGCCATGCATGAGAGTTGCAGTCTATCTTTTCATCGACTAAGGAGAACTGCTAGGAAGACACAGTGGTGTTGAAGCAGATGGTCGAAAGGGGCGAGGAAGCGACGACGAGTCCAGTGGGGCTCAGCTACCCAAAAGCAAAGCGTCGGTTAGAAAGGAGGTGGACTCGGAGGAGTACCACAGTGCCGCAGAGGCAGATCTATCAATCGCGAAGGAAGGGATGAAGATGCAAGGTAACGGATAGTATTGCTATGGGCTTGGCAACACTATGGTACCACAGAGGCGAGACTTCCGTGGAGTTATCGATCCCTTGCTCTCATGGAGGGAGAGCACTGGTCGTAAAAGGGGGCCAAGGAGGTGGAGAATGCAAAGGCAAACTCCAAGTACCAAGACAGGATGGAAGGGCAGAGGCCAAGGAACTTCATAAGACCAGTGTCGATGGGTTTCTCATCAAGATAGCCAAAAGCGAGAGACTTCGGGTTGATGCAGGAGTGCTCAACCAAGGAACGAAGTAGGCAGTATGTGGTACTGTACCTTTCTACTCAAAGGAGTAGGTGGCAAAGGTGATGAAGAAGATGGTACAATCCTAGAGGCGTTCAGATCTATTAAAAACTTACTCCAAGTTGGGATAAACTTTTTGCTCTTTTCGGGTAAAACTTCTTGCATTCCAGAAGTTCAATGGCAGTGGGAAGGCGAATCACAGTAGCTAACTCAACGCAAGGAGTGCAAACACTTCAAGAGCTTCAGAAGTGTGAGCAAAGAGCGGGCGGATGTTAGTAACCAGCTCAATACATGAAGTACAAACTTAAGAAGGCAGGCGAAATCAAGTAACATTTTCCTTCTCAACTCAGGAGAATGGGCAAAACTGAGTACCCCAATTCTCTTAACTCGAGGAGGTGAGCGAAGCCAAGTAACCTTGCCTTCTCAACTATTAAGAGAATGGATGAAGTCGAGTATCCCAGTTCTCTTACTTATCCAGTAGAGGAGCTCTGCATAAGTTCAGTGACCCTTCAAAGAAAGCTTATGGAAGACAATAGTTGTCAAATTCTCACCATTGGTGATCAATATTACAGAGAGTAGATTGTCCACTTCATTTTCCAATTGAGTGCCAATCGAAAGTAGGAATGCGAACTTACTTGGAAGTGACAACTAAATAGGCAAACATTGTGGAGGAAGGACCTCAAAAACCTGAAAGTCTACGAGGCGATGTTCGTTAAAGTTCTAACAAGCATCTACCCAGTTCAAGCAACACGAGTATCGCGATCGCATAATAAGGGTCTTTTCTTCATCCGAAGGATCCACGAGAACCAACAAGGATCAAGACCCACACCCCCTCATTGGTGAGTTGAAGCAGCATGGCAGATTAGAGTTCGACTACTCAACAATAGTGGCAGAGAGCGGTTAGGAGCCAAAGGGGGGCGTGTTGCTTGAACTGGTGTTTGATGAAATGCTCATGTTTGTCCGTGTATTCGGTTTGTGTACATACCTTGTACAACAATTAGCGGGCTTGCAGTAGGCTTAGCAGCCCTAGTTTGATTTTGCTTTGTGGCCGATCTTGGCTTGTAAATACGAGTGTGTCTTGTAAGCACTTATGGGGACTTTGGTCTGTAATAGACTATTATCCTTTGTGTGCAATATTTCTGAGTTTGTAATGTCCATGGGTGTAATTTGTATGTGGCTTTATAAAGTATTTGCTTGAGCAGTTGCTTGTGGATCCCGTGGGAATTATTTTTTCTGGCCCGTTTTCTCTTTTGTAAGTCTAAGGGACTCTAGGAGATCTCGGGGAGGGCTAACCTTTGCGGACGGACACGTATGGGTGCCGCACGACTTAGGCAAAATCAGCTAAGCCCATGAGGACCGGGTTGGATGGGGTTTCGGTATATGTCGCGTGAGGCTTTCATCAACAATTGAACTTGTCTTACATCCGATACCTTAGGAACCGTCATTTATGGACTTGCGACCATTCTTACAACCCTCTAAAGTCCCGATTCTCTCTTTCTCTTTCTTTCTTTTGCACTCAAGGTATTCGACGAATTGCTTGTATAACTTCCCACTTTGCAAGACGTCGGGATTTGTCCGTCGCTCATTTCTAAGCTAATCAACTTCTTCTTTGGAGGTCCTACGAGACCTTACAAGGTTGCAAGAGGGCTGACCTTTTGGACAGATAATGCTTTGGGCGTTTCATGACTTAGGCAATCCCAGCTAAGTCCGGAATAGTAGGCAAGGTT
Source organism: Ensete glaucum (assembly GCA_021527575.1). Classification (NCBI taxonomy): domain Eukaryota; kingdom Viridiplantae; phylum Streptophyta; class Magnoliopsida; order Zingiberales; family Musaceae; genus Ensete; species Ensete glaucum. The sequence goes on from CM038553.1 coordinate 17,913,540, forward strand.
GCTTCACGACTTAGGCAATTTTAGTTAAGTCTTCGAGAGTGCTGCTAGGGTGTCGCACGACTTAGGCAAATTCAGCTAAGTCCGTGACATCCTGTCTTGTGACTTTATGTCATATTAAGTTAGCATATTCAACGATTTTCTTTTCATTGCTTTGAGGTAGGGATATATATATTCCGAATTAAAGGGCTAAAAAAACTGAGGTCGAGGTGAGATGAGATGGTCAACCTCCAGCTTCTTGCTAGTGATGTCCATTTAGTCTCCTCTAGTCTCCAAGAGCTCCAAGGTGATCTTTTTTTTGTTTTTTCTTTATTCTTCTTGTGTACTCTGTCGTCATGTTTTGTATTTTGGGTTTGTTGTTGGGATTTATTGGAATTCTTCATGTGGTGGAGCCACTCCCAAGAAAGAGCACCTTGACCTCCGAGAAACAGTAGCTTCCAACCTATTGATTTCAGATTTATTGCATGAGGCTACAAATTTTACCAAGGCACAAGTTAAGAGGACAAAGGATGCATCCAAAAAATGCAATGGTCAAAACAATTTTAGAATTTAACTTATCTATTTTTCTTTTTGGATTATGCTTGTTTTCACTACCTATCTTGTTCTCTTTATTATTTTTTTAGCTTATGTCTCTTTGGCATTTGTTTTCCACTGATCTGTCTAAATAAAAACCCAGCTAATATGGAGGACAAGTAACTGAAGTTTCTTTCCAGAAGATCTAGTTTATAAGATTTATCAAGGTATAGTTAAAGTTTTTTTGGGTTAAAATTATGCCACAATGTTCAGATTGAGCTTTTCTTTTAAATTCTACTATTAAGGTTTTGGAGTTTAATGTTCAAGGCATGCTTTTCTTTTCTCTGTAAATATATGCTACCCACCATGCATTTAGTTCCTTCTTTCATTCTACTATCATGCTATTGAAAGATAAGAGTTTGTGATTAAGAGGTTCCGTAGTCTTGGGAAACATTTTGTGGAACTAGCTATACTAAAACATCAAAAAGGCTGTTGCGTTTAGTGTTTTTCTTGCAATTCATGGATGTGTATTATTTGTTAGAGTTCATGATTAGAGATGATTGAAGATGATTTGTTTCCATTGGTCATCCTTATAAATGACCCTATTTGCTTTAATCTTCGTTGTTTTAATATTTTCACTTATATTTGATTCAGGTTATTCCACTTATCAACATCCAGAAATACCTCTAGAATCTTAGCAAAATTTGAGCAAATTGAACCCAAAAGCTTGACAAATTTAATATTTAGTAATTCATAGAAACTGTACCAATTTGACCGTAAATAAAATGTTCAAGAGAGAGTTTATTCTTTATTGTGATTTGCAACACTCTGAAATCTACAGTATAACCAATACCGAGCTAATTTTCCCTGTTAAAAAAACTAATAAAGACTTAATGCTCATATTTTTGTTTGTTTCCATTGACTTTAACTCCAAATTTTTATGAATGCTTAAATATCACATAATAATTATCTGCATGTTATTTTGGTTCTTTGAGGGATTTGTTTGCTTATATTGTTTTGAATTTGAGATGACTTCGTGTCATAACACTTTATAGTTTAATACTGGATGTTATTTTTTGTTTTATTGATGTCTACTCATCGTTGCATTTCATTGAAATTGCATGTGCATTTTGTTCTTCCCTCATTGTCATTTAAAGGCAACAACATTTAGGTATGTCTTTTCGATGCAGCTGTGGATTTATGTTTTATATACTGAAGTTCTATTTAGTTAGTTGCTTTTCTAATTTGCATTGGGTTTATTCATTTAGCTTATGAGGAGGTACGCTTATTTATATCTTTGGACACTATTAGATAGTTTGCTTTCATGTCCATCCCATATTGTAGATCTACTATCTATTTGATTAAATGCCTACAATATGAGACAAGTAGTATCAGAGTTGCCATATTTATTTCTTCTAATTATGAATGCTCATGTCTGATTTCTATGGAATAATTTCTGCATGCATTACCATGATTTGGCTTGACATCAATCTGACCTGTTTTGTTAATCCTTATAGGGCTTCTTGGATCCTTTAAAGAATTTATTGATGATGTGACAAGTGTAGTGTACTAGATCTTTTCTAACCATTTTATTACAGTTAACCAGTTTTTTAGTCTGTTTCTACATCAAAACCATGGAACTTCTGAGTTTCAACAATAGCATTACATGGTTTGCTCTAATTTGGTTGCATATTAAGTCGGTCAGTGTCCATAAATAAACATTATTCTGTTTCTGAACATGTATGTAACATGTTAATTCTTAACCTGAAGGATCCTTTTATTTTCCTTTTTCCTTTTGATGATCAAGTGTGCTTGATAAATACATTAAACGAAAGCATAATTTTAACAATAACAACTTCTATAATATCTTTTCAGTTAGTGGAATAAACATGATTTGCTCTTTTGCACATTTTTGCAGGTATTGTGGAATGAAATTTCACTGTAGTATTTATTTTCTCTTTTGTGCTATTAATATGAATACTATCTTTTCTCACATTTTCAGGTTGTCGGTTTTGGTTCTTAGTTGCATGAAGTTCCCATCTATAGTCAAAGTGGCCTTTCAGATTTTCATGGTTTATTGCTTGGTTACAAATTTGATCAACCTCTATAAGCTGATATTAAGTCATAGTTGTTAGGAGATACAGATTTATGTTGTTCGCTCAAACTAAGCAATGTCCATGAAGCACGCTTCAGATCTTTACTATAGGGAGAAAAATTAGTGTGTAAAAACACTAAGTTCTCATCAGGCTCAAACTCTTGGCAACTTGGCTTTGCTCTACGCCCTTCTCCCTTAACAACCTTAGTTTGTATCCATGAATCATAAAATTGGTTGTAACTTCTTTTACCAAGTCAAAGATAACTTTTAACAACACTTTTACTAAGTCGAAGATGACTTCTAATGATAGCAGGATGGTTTGTCAAAAAAGTTAAAAGCTGGTTGTAAATTGTCATGATGTCAACTAGAAACATGTTGGCTTTGTTGACCAAAACTTACTTGAGGTGTTACTTTATAGTATTATGATATATGCATCAACATCCTTACTAGCCCACTTCCAATTTAGGACTAATGGGGGTCTCACAATCTCTTCATCTCAAATATCGTCATTGTTCCAAAATTTATCATTTTTAGGCAGTATTTTGGCACACGGAACTACAATTATGGCTCTGTATTTCACATCTCTTACACCATCTACAGGTTTCTTATTCTTTTTCATCCATTAGAACTATAAACTTCATCATAGGATTTGATTATATGGACATCAAGAATAACAGTTTAATCTTGTAATTGGTTTGTCACTGTGCTTGCTTGATTTAATTTCTTTTTGTTACCATTTTTTAGCTGTTTAGTTGTAAAACTGATTTAAAATAGAGGATACATTTGTTGATGGCCAATGACAAAGATGACACAGCTTCTTTCTTTGTCTTGAGATTAGGGTTATCCTTGAATCATTAGGGTCTTCTAAATGTCCTCCCTTCCCTATGCTATTTCAATTACTTGCTTCTGTCAAACCTTTTTTTTCATGGGATTTCATCACTTTTTTCTATACTTTCAGGTATATTCTTGTTCTTCTGGTGTATTTCAGTTTCCTTCCTCTTTTGTGGTTTATAGCAATTTGTTGCGTGCATTTAACTAAAGGGAAGCTCATGTTGCACATGAAATTTCTTTGAGAGAAATTTGGAGGAAATAATTGGCAAAATCTATGAGATTATTCTCAGAAGACACTTCAACAGAAGTCATAATTCTTATGTAGATGTTTATGTAATTATCAGTGCCAAAGTTGTTTCTTATGTAGACGTTTCTTATGTAGTAGTGTCAAAGTTCTTATGTAGACGTTTACATAATAATTGACATGCTGACTCTTTTTTCCCTAGTGTCTTTGTTCTGCTACATATCTAGCTTCCTTTACACAAAAAATTATCTAGCATGTTGTTGCACTAACTAGATTCATGCACTATCTGAATCTGGATTAGAATCTTTGAAGAGTACAATTTGTACCAGAAACTTTTGCCTTATCTTACCATTGATAATGTGTCATTTAATTCCAGGTCATGAAATGCAACAAAAAGAATTGAAGATTGCTAGAGCAGTCAAGCAAAGAAAAACAAAAAAATTTGAGGATCACAATATGAGAATTATGAGGCTACTTCATGAGAGTGTCTTGTGTTCCTTCGAGGATTCAAGAATAAGAAGGCAAGAACCTATCTCTTGCTTAAAAAAAGCAAACGATTATATTTTTTTATTAGTCTTTACTTCTCGTGCTTCTGAATAATTGAATTCTTTTTCTTCTATGATTTTATTTGTTTTGTTGTCATTCATATGTCTACTACTTGCAATGGAAATTCATGATCCTACAATAACTCTAGAGGAACAACGAATCTTTTTCTTCCCCTGCTCGTAATGATTTTTTTTCTAAATTAGATTTCTTGGTTTTATTGTTTTTCTTGACCTTCTTGTTTTCTTGATGCTATGAGATCTCCTTGTTGTTCCTAGTCTATATCCTTATTTTTTGTAGGAGGCATTAGTTAAATATGTCAAGATCTTGAGTTGCGGATGTTGCTCATTACAATAAGCAACAATTCACAAATAGATCTATTGCCACAATCTCGCCATCCAACACCAATGGTAAGGATGTCTTTGACTCTTGTGTTGGGTGTCGTGGCATAATCATAGTTTTCCGATCCGGGTTACTCGAATCATAGGCTTTCATCTTAGAGGTGGAGAACATGGCTGACAAGGTTCGATGAAGAGGGATGTCAAGATATGCAAAATCTCTAATATAAGTGTATTGTTACATATGTGATTTCCTACCCAAGGTTATAACATCACTATCTTAGAAACGTATTTCTTCTGGTTCACTCACTAATGTCTCCTACTATTTCCTCTCTTGTTCTTTGTGCATGACCTGCTCACTCGATGTCTTGTCGACCGTGTTCGAGGAGTGTCTTTCTTCTGGTTTTTAAGAACAAGGCTAGACTGATATTTTCCTCACACTTTGAAATAGTGATGTAATTTCCTCTTGAATGAGTTTTTCTTTGATTTTGTTTGTTCCTCTCTTGCATTGTGACAACTCCAGTCTTGGATTTTGGATCAATCCATCCGATTTTGGCTTGATTCAAGGATTGAGAAGGCAGGACCAGTCCTTTTCTTTGGTTTTATCGGTCCTGTGGTGTTTTGGAGGAAGTATTTGTGGGTCTTTGATCTTATCTTGAAGTAGTTAAAGTCTTCAAGATTCAGAAGGTGAACACAACTTTCTTATCTTAGTGGGTTTACTCGATTTTGTTTGTTGTTGTTTTGATGATAGCATTCATGGTTTTTTGAATTTTCTTTTCTTGATGTGTTTTAATTGGCATTGCTTTGACCTCAATGTTTCTAAGGCAGCATTTGGTGCATCTTTGATCAATCTATCCAATTTCTACATTCTTCTTCAAGGATTCAAGAGTCAAGAATTCCTGACCGGTATTCTGATCTCATGCTTCACAATTGTAGAACATTTTTGTTTCTTGAAGGGTTTATTTGGTTTTATTTGCTGCTAGTTGTTCGAGAGACAACATTCTTGATCTTCAATCGATTCTTTTAATTACTTGAGGATTCAAGAATGCAAGACTGGTCCTTCCCATCTTATTGTTTTAGATTATCACAAAATTTTCTTTTCTTGGTGTGGTTTTCTAGCTTTTGTTTGTTTTTTGTTTTGTTGTTGTTTCATCTTTTCCTTCATGCATGAAAGATTTTTAATTCTAAGAGTTGTCTGATGATTTGCCTCCTATGTTTGAAAAGATCATAATGTTTTTGGTGAAATTTCTTTCTTTGTTTTGTTTGCCTCTCTTCCTCTATTGGTTGATCTTTCTTTCCTTAGTCAATTTTAGTTGTTTGCTTAACCCCATGGGGTAGTTTTATTAGAAGCATGAAACTTTTACTCCAATCCTAGTGATATTGTTAGTCTTCTATCGTATTGTATGTAGTCAAATATTTTGTTTTCTTTTGTGTTTTACTTTTAAGGTCAAATATTTTGTTTTCTTGCTAAGTAGTAGATGACATACTTTGTTTTAAGTGTTTCGTTATCCATATATGATACTTTGGATATTGCTTTTTCTAAAGTTCGTCATCTTATACCATACCGATGTATTAAGCTCAGCTCGGTATAATACAATACATATGTACGGTATGGTGTAAGGCGGAGAGAAGAAACGTCTTGAAGTCTCAACGATATTGCTAAGGCTTTGTGCCCTCGTTTCTTCTCCTCCGGGGAGAAGAAATGTCACATTCTTCTCCCATGATCATCAAAGCTTATTCTCCCATGAAGCCTCACCGAGGCTTCTTCTTCTCATGAGTGACGGATCGGGAGAGTGATCGCCGATCTCTAAGTTCTCTTTTTCTTCTCTGTCTTCTTCCTTTTCCCTCGGTTGATCTTGCACAGTAGCGATGGTTGAAATCGATTGTTACCGATTGATTTGGGGTCATAATAGAAAACAACTCTAATCGATGCTCGGTGGCGAAGTCCGTACTAGTCATTAGCGGACATATCGCTCGATACATGCGGTACCCATTAGTATTGCAACCTTGGTTTCTTTTTATCTTCTTATTAGCCAAATGTTCTTTTTGTTCTACTTGCTATAAGGTAAGAGAAGAAAGTATATCATCATCTTTCAATTCAGGTTTCTTTTATTTATCTTATTCTTGTTTTTTTGTTGTTTTATATAGCTTAAAAATTATTACATTTAGGAGGCTAATTGGGAGGATTAAAAGGAAATTATTACATTAAAACTTGATCGATGGAGAGTTATGAACATGTGGTTTCTACTGGGTACGCTCGGACTTAGATCGTTATCGACTTGTATCAGACAGTAACAGTTGAAATCCCATCATTATCGACCTATACCAATAAAAAACGATCGGATTTCGACCGTTACTGATCAAGGGTTGAGATTATCCGATTTCAAAGAGTCAGGCTTAGAAAAAGATTTTTAAACCCTTTCCTCCTCTTTCAACTCATTTTACTCTTTTCAAACTATTTTCAATTCATTTTCACTCGTATCTATCTTATTTTGATATTTTTACGCTCCTAAACCTACTAAAGCTATCATTTGTGGACTGGATCGAATTAGGAGGGTAATTGGGAGGATTAAGAGGAAATTATTACATTGAAACTTGATCGATGGAGAGTTCTGAACATGTGGATTCAATGGGTGGCTGCATGATAATTTGAAAAATCCTAATATAAAGGTATGCAATTCTTACTATATGTTATACTTAATTCTTAGAACTGTTATTTCGTCATGTGGTTACTTAAGTGGATATTTCTTTAAATGTTCATATTCGATTATATGGAATTTAACTTGTAAATGGCACAATTATCAAAAATACCAACACTAACTTGCATAGAAGCCTCCGAAAGATGTCATTCATCAAGCTTTGAAAAGTAAAATGGGCATTCGTAAGTTCGAAGGGCATTACCAAAAACTCATAGTGGCCGTTATGTGTGCGAAATGCGTTTGAAATATCTTGATGCATACCGTGTCGATGATAACGAGCGAAGATCCAATTTAGTGAATACTTGGGCTCCCTTTGGTTAATCCAAGAGCTCATCTATGATTAGTATATAATATTTGCCTTTAATGGCGATGGTGTTTAAAGCGTAATCAACACACATCCACTATGTACCATCCTTCTTGCGCACTAGCAACACGGCGAGGAGTAAGGGCCATAACTTGATCGAATTACTCTAGTGTTAAGCATCTCATTGATGATGTTCTCAATCTCATCCTTCGCAAGTGAGAATAGTGATACATCAAATTCTTTGGAGTTTGGTAAAATAGGTATGTGATGGTCATGTAGCGGTTAGGGGGAAGCCCACGCGGGTAGGTGAAAATATATGTGAGTTCATCCAGCAATAGGATAAGCTTAGGATTTGAATTTTGCACTTTTCCTCCTTTGATAGCTGCTGGATATGCATCAAAAATCCACCATTTGTTTTATGTAGCACATTTTCATTTATTGCATCGAAACGATGGAAATATTGCTCCGACGCTTGCCTCGCAATGTGACATGTCTCCCTTTATAATAAAACTTCATGATTAGTTTAGAGAAATTCCAAGAGATGTCACCTAATATTGTGAGTCATTCAATCTCAAGCATGGCTGCATAATCATCTATGGGTAGGAGGAAGAAATCAGCTATCACTTCTTGGTCTTGTAGGAGCAATTTTACTTGCGGGCACCGTTTATCGCAATTAAGAATTCAATCATTGGAAACCTTTACATCAAACTTGTTGCAACCTTCGATTTGAAGTGTCATATGTATAGCAACCTTGCTATTGAGGAAGTTATTTGTGTTGCCCATATCGATGAGAATGGTGATGGGTTGTTGTTTAAGAAGTCCTCCAACTTTCATCGTCTATAGGTTAGAGTAGCCGGTCAACGCATGCACTGTATAGTCGGTCAGTTGGGGCTCTTCCTCCATGGCTTCATCTTTGGGATCAAGGCTTAACAATTTTTGGAGAAGAGGTGGCAAGTTGGATGGGTGGATCGGGTAGATGGAAGTAGGCTACGGTTTATGGTTGATTTGGGTGGCTGTTTAGGATCAGTTTAGGGTATGATTTAGAAAGGTTTTAATGAGGATGTTAGGGTTTGTAGATGAGAGAAAGAGAGTCTAGAAATCCACAAAAGATATTTCTCAAATCTAATGGAATTCAATAAAGAAAGGTACTGTGATGTGTTATACTACCGAACAGATTTTACATCGAAGAAACAATAAATTCTTGATATAAATTCCAAAGGAAAATTTGATATAAATCTAAACCGAGGGTTTAGATGTAGTCAATATTAGTAAAATATTCGACAAAATTTTAGCGAAGTAATGGTAGGAAAATAGGGTAAAAATGGAAGGTAGATCCTTCAATGTAAAATTCTAGCACTGCGTAATGATGAATTAAGCCACAATAAAATCCATTCTAGAAGGGATTTTTTTTAAAGATCAATTTTAGATGGAAGTTAAGATGATCTATGAAATTGTGTAAATGTTTCGGCTAAAAAGGAGAAGAAAAAAATTAGTTTTAAGAGGCAAATAGGCAGTTAAAAATTTTTGCAGTATTTCACCTTCGCAATAATGATAACATTTACGATAGTCAAAATTTACAGTGGATAAAATATGAAATATTTCTTCAACGTGTAAGGTAAAGGACTTTGTAGTATTGAAGAAGTTTGGATGATAAAAATATACCAGATTTCCAAATCAAACGCAAGGGGCAGCGGTAGACTAATTTGATCTGCGATTGGGGTGGAAGGTGGAGGCACGTGTCATAGCAATTGTAGGAATTTCTTGGGAATGTGAGGGCGGCTAAAATAGCTACAGGGGCAACACGAACGCTGCTCTGATACCAAATGATAAAACCCCAGAATAAGCTTTATAGATTTTGATCTTTGAGAAGAATCAACCCTTAGAATGCTATAGTGATTCCTCCCTCCTAGAACTCGGCACAAGGCTGAATAAAAAATTAATCTTGCTTGATAAAAGAGAGGGGGCAATTATATCATTATATAGGATTCTAAACCCTAGCCTATGAGGTGCTTACCTAAGTAAAATTATCTCTTTGCCCCTTCTATAGTCGACCTGTCTTAGTAGGAACATGGGACGGCTATGTTGACTTTATAGCCAACCTAAGTTGGGAAAAACACTAGCCGACTAGCCCAGTAAAGGGGGTGATAGCTACTAAGCCCTAAGACTCCAATCTAAACTCTAGCCACACTTCTTTATATGATAGAAATGGCTAAGTGGGGTTTTATTACAATCTCACAGAATTTTGTTGATTACTTCTGGGGTGATTAGGACTCAACCCTACCGAAGTCCTATCGGTGTGATAAGATTGATATATGTAAATTATTTTATGTGTACCTTACTATAATTTTTTTTATTAATTAGATCTGAACGATGCTTTTTCTTGTTGTAAAAAGGTATTGTAGAGAGGTGTTCTAAGGTCCTTTAATGTTAAAATTGTTGGCATAAAGAAAGAGGAAAATGGTAGCAATTGTTGTTGCCCTATGGTATGGCCAAAGGCTGCTTGCAGCCTTGGCCGAGAGCAAGGATGTTGCTCTCCACTTGGCCAAAGGCTACAAGGCCGGGAGTAGTAAGCTCTCTGCCATAGTAGCAGCCTCCCATATAGCCAAGAGTCCTGGCTGCATGGGCAACCTTGGCAGCTAGGATTTCCTAGTTGCTAAAGGTAACTCTTGGCTAGGGTTTCCTAGCCGCAAGGGGTGTTTTAGGTAGCCAGGGTGTGCTAGCTACCCATAATAGATTGAAGCCATGGAGAGGGCTGCAAAAGAGTTACTTGGGGGCTAGGGTTTCCTAGCCTCCTAAGGTTCCCTTGTGGCCAGGGACTCCTAACCATAGGGGACTCTTAGTGGATAGGATTTCCTAGTCGCACAAGGAGTCCCAAGCTGCCATTTTAGGAACTCTATAGTAGGGTATCCTAAAAATTCTAAAAATAATTAATTAAATAGTTTAATTAATTATTATATATCTAGTAATCCTACATGTGATGTGATGTATATATGTAATGTATGATATGGATGGATGATCATGAGCAATATGATGTGATGTGTGTACATGTGATTATTATTATTATTAGAGCCTGCGAACCAATATTTTTCTTATTTATTGTTGGGCCTACGTGCTTGTGATTATTTTATAATTACATAGAGATGCGGTAGGAGTGTGGAGGTCAATGAGACCCATGATACGTGGCGGGATATCACGACGTATGGTGATGCGAAGAGGATGATGGAACCAATAATGACAAGATTAACAATCACATGGCATGAAGATGCGTCAATGCATACATAGATCCTATCGAGTGATTAGGCCCATTAACTCAAGCTTAATCATATTAGGTGACGGCTCATAATCATCTGGTGTGACTTGTATATATATTATATATAATACACCTACTATATATATATATATATATATATATATATATATAATGTAGAATATATTAAATATATATGTGTGTGACACGACAAAAAAAAACCCCTCATACGATAATATTAAGTCGGTGAAATACGATTGACCCACGTAGCTTTCCAATCATTATAGGAAGAAATTGAATCACGATATAAGTTGAGTTAGTTGAGTCACTCAAGGCTCACCTATCTACGTAACCGAGATCTTGCCTATGACATAGAGATGTCATCGGTAACCTGAGGACATGGTATGCTTGGTCGAGTCACTCAAGAGTATATCATTAAATCAAACTCATCTTGTAATAATGGTGACGACTTAGCTTAACTTCATGATTGGTCGAGCAGCTGAGACTATGATGATTCGAAGGTCAAACATGATGGGAATTATAATGAGTTGTGATTGGCAAGAGTTATCTACCTTTCAAGCTTAATGTAATTGATCGAGTCACTCGAGGTTTTACTAAGACACTGATTGGATCTTGATCCTCACTAGAAGTATGTCGGAGATTTTCGTTTCACATACCAAGGGTGTCATGTGATTCGTTAGAAAAATAGAGAAGTACATTAAGATAGAAATTCATATCTTAATCAGTTTTTTCATAAAGTCTGCATGTTATTTATCTGTGCTATATCTTATTTATTAGAAACATATTGCTCACAAACATTCTACGTGGCATACTTGATACCAACTGCCTCACTGGTCTAAACTATACAGATTGGCTCCATAATTTAAGAACTATTCTTACGGTAGAGAAATCGCTACGTCCTTGATACAATAATGCCTATGCCGAAAGAAGGGGTAAGCGAGGATGAGATCGCTCACTATATGAAGTATATAGACGATTCTAATTTGGTAAAATACTATATGTTTGCCTCCATAACTCCCGAATTACAAATGTGACATGAGAGCATCGATGTCAATTTCATCCTTCTTCATCTTCGCCAGTTGTTTTGAGAAACAAGGAAGAACTCAAAGATATGAGATATCCAAGAGTCTCTTCCAAGCCATGATAATAGAAGGGACTTCGGTTTAAAACCATATCCTAAAAATGATAGAGTGGATCGAGAAACGCATAGATCTAAGAATAGTCCTAGAGGATAGCATGTGCATTGATCTTATACTTCAGTCCTTGCCAAATTTCTTTTCTCACTTCATCAGGAATTTTAACATGAGCAAGTTTGAAGTGACTCTCCCTTAGCTCCTCAATATATTAAGGAAAGTTGAGAGTGCCATCGAGAAAGAGAAACCAGTTCTCCATATTGGTGAGATAAAAAAGAAAAGGACGGCCAGTAAGACCCTTAAGAAAGGCAAGGGCAAAGAAAGATCGGGTAAGGCAAAAGTTGCTAATAAAGATCCGATAAAAGATAAATGATAGTGCTTTCACTGTGACAAAGATGGACACTGGAAGAGTAACTGTAAGGATTACCCTGCAAACAAGGTGAAATAAAAACATGGAGAAGCTTTAGGTATATTCATGATAACACACGGTCGGATACGAGTGCTTATCATATTGGTAACATGTTATAGATTTTAGCAAGACCTAGGAGATTGGCTAAAGGTGAGATAGACCTTAAGATAGGCAATGGAGCAAGAGTTTGTCGTTGTAGTTGGGGAGGTCACCCTACATCTGCCTGGTCGAGCTATCATTGCATTAGATGTATTTTTTTATGTTCCCTATATTGTCAAAAATATTATTTTCATTTCTTGTTTGAAATTAGTAGATATAAATTAGTTTTTGAGAATAATAGTTGTTCAAAAATTTTGGATGATGAGATTATCACTAGAGGGACCTTGATAAATGACATATGTGTTAGACACTTCTCCATACATCATGAATGTAAATACATCCAAGAGGAAACGAGATAATGTGAACAACGCATACTTGTGGCATTGTAGGCTTAGTCATATCTATAAGGGAAGGATTCAAAGGTTGCTGAAATATTGGTACTTAGATCTATTCGACTATGAGTCATGTACAACTTGCAAACCTTGCCTTCGTGAAACGATGACCAACTCTCCTTTTTGTGAAACTCGAGAGAGAGCCACTGAGCTATTGGAACTCACACATAGTGATGTATGTGGTCCCATGTCGACTCAGGCTATACGCGGTTACTTATACTTCATTATATTCACTAATGATTTTTCTATATATAAACACGTATACTTGATAAAGTATAAGTCCGAGGTCTTTGAGAAATTCAGAGAATATAAGAATGAAATAGATAACCAGATTAGAAAGAGTATAAAGACTCTTCGATCAGATCGAGAAGGAGAGTACTTGAGTACAGAGTTCACCCATATCCTTAGGGACCACGGGATTATATCTCAATAAACAACTTCTTATACACATCAACTCAATAGTATATTAAAAGGAGCAATCACACATTGTTGGACATTGTGCGATCCATGATGAGTTTCGTTGACCTACCCATCTCAATCTAGGGATATGCCCTAGAGACCATAATTTACCTTCTATATAGAGTTCCATCAAAGTCGAGAGTGTCTACACCATATGAGATATGGAAAGGAAAGAAGTCTGATCTTAAGATGGTTAAGATTTGGGGTTGTCCTGCCCATGTTAAAATACATAATATCGACAAGCTAAAACCAATGATAGAATGGTGCAAGTTTGTGGGATACCCCAAGAAAACTTATGGGTACTATTTTTATCATCCTAAGATCCACAAGGTCATTGTTGCCAAAAGGATTATGTTTCTTGAGAAGGAACATATTCTTCATGAAAACAGTGAGAGTAAGATAGAGTTGAGCAAGGTTGGAGAACCTAGCTCAAGCACCATTCTAGAGTCTGAGTCTGTTCAGGTACCTAACACACAAGTTCCAACTTTACGCAGGTCTAGTAGAGTATCTCACCCTTCTGAAGATATATAAGACATATCTATGGAGAGGATTCTCAAGATGTTGATCCTCAAACCTACGATGAGGCTATTATGAGTATAGACTCTGGGAAGTAGCAAGAAGCCATGAATTTTGAGATCGATTTCATATACTCCAAAATAAGATTTGAAATTTTGTGGATGCAACTAAGAGTATTGTACCAATTGGTTGCAAATAAATCTTCAAGAAGAAGATCAAAGTAGATGGAAAGGTGGAGACCTATAAGGTAAGACTAGTGGCTAAAGGATATCATCAAAGGCAAAAAGTTAATTATCATGAAACCTTTTCACCCGTAGTCATGCTTAAATCCATCAGAATTCTTTTGGCTATTGTAACACACTATGAATATGAGATCTAGTAGATAGATGTAAAAATGACATTCTTCAATGACAACCTCGAGGAGGAGGTGTATATAATACAAGCCAGAGGGATTCGTATCCAGAGAGAGTCCAGATAAAGTATGCAAGTCGGTCATATTCATTTATGGATTGAAGCAAGCTTCTCAAAGTTAGAACATAAGATTTGATAAGGCAATCAGATCTTATGACTTTATTAAGAACGAAGATGAGCCTTGTGTGTATAAGAAGATAAGTGAAAGCACTATCACCTTCTTGGTGTTGTATGTGGATGACATCTTAATCATTAGGAATGATGTAGGAATGTTTTCCACAGTAAAGGCTTGGTTATCTAGAAACTTCTCCATGAAGAACTTAACGGAAGCATCCTATATTTTGGGGATCCAGATTTATAGAAATAGATCCAAGAGGAACGAAAAGGTGTGGATAAAGAAGTTCATCGGATTTGAGAGTCGTGTCGATGGGATTCCCATATACTACGACATTAATGGGTTAATAGCTCTAGCAAAGGAACCTAGGTCTCATCAAGTCTAAGTATATTCGATAAAGTTTCACTTAATAAGAGAGATCATAGCGTAAAGATATAACAATTGAAAGAGATTCATTCAAGATAACATTACGAATCCACTAACAAAGCCATTGGCTCATATTATCTTTGAGTGTCACTAGGGTCTAATGAGGATCAAACATAGAGGTGATTACCTTTAGGTCAAGTGGGAGATTCTTTGATTCTGGTGCCGTAAGCCAATCACATGAGTGATGACACGTGTGACTCAACGTAGTACTTTTATATTATTATTTATTAATATATTCTCAATTATATTATCTATTATATATATATATATTGTGATATCTTTAGTTTTGTGTAGGAATTGGATCATGATGAGATCACGATAATAAGATCGATTGTCTTTAAACACATATCCTAAATAATCCTAGTCATAAGTTGCTCGAGAGACATTAAGATACTGTATAGACCACGTGTTGTATACCTATCCATATGATGGCGGTGGTTGGTCTCATAGCCACTTATGTGGAGACACTAAGGATACATTGCTCGTTAAAGAATGAGTTCATTGATTAATCACTTATAAAATTTTATATAGTTAATTATACGACATTAGATAGTGATTCCGTAGTCTTAGTTGTGTATTTGGTCCTTAGACTTGAGACACCAAGGATGCGTTGTTTGGATACTTCTCTCGACATCAAACTTACGGGTTTTAAATGTTCCAAATCTAATTATCGGGATAGGTAGCTAACCTTACGAAGGCTATTGAGTGTCAATAGAGGATCATCCACTCTCGGTATTATAATAGAAATATCACGTATGCTCTCACTCAAGTAAATCACCGATTAGGTTGGTCGGATTAAGAGAGAAGTTCTTTAAAAGAATCCAATTAGAGTAAGACTTAGATAGATTTCATGTATCACGAGATTATACTCGGTATATAGTCTCGGGATATTAGATGAATAAAGGATTATACATACATGATAATTAAGGACAAACATATCCAGGATAAGATCCCTTATACCATCGGGACGATAGTCGATGAGTTGAATGAATTATTATGAGATAATAATTCACGAGTTAGAAGGAGTTCGGGTGGGACTCACGGCTAGTTATTGGGCCTAGAGGGTCACACTATGGTGGATGCTTGATGTAAAGGATTTAATATAAGTTATCTAATTAGCCCCTATTCTCATTAGATGAGACTCTACATTGATGGGCTCCTTGCATGAGACCCAATTAGAGGCCAAAAGAGATTATTAAATAGAGATCCAATAATACAAGGTTAGTGGGTAATTCAATTAAGATCTAATACCATCAAGACATGATCCATTAGAGTTATGTGGGTGGCTCTCTATAAATAGAAGTGGAGGCATATAGATGATATGTTGTACCTTTAGCTACCCCTCTTACTCTCTTCCCTCCCTCTAAGTAAGAGTTATGAGACTTGGGGTTGCGATTGAAGGAGTATTGCTGCAGCAATCCATCATATGGATATTGTTAGAGAGGAGGACATTTGACCTCCTTCATCCTCTCTATCCGAATCTGGAAAAATAGTGATATACAATCTCCCTAGGTAAACAATCTCTCACACGATGTAGATTTTAGTTTATGACTTTTTCTTCTCACCAATCTTTACATTATAATTTTGATCTACGTAGGAAACCGATTTTGTTTTAATCTTTTGTTGTGCATGTGATGCTCCCGCTGAAGTTTCCCAACACTTGACATAATTTTGTCCATACTAGAGGAAGAGGCAAGCGAGGATGAGATCGCTAGCTATGTAAAGTATATAGATGATTCCACTTTGGTTAAGTGTTATATGTTAGCATATATGACTCTTGAGCTGTAGAAATACCATAAAAGTATAGATGTCAATTTCATCATTCTTCATCTTCGCTAGTTATTTAAGAAATAGGGAAGAACTAAAAAAATATGAGATATCTAAGAGTCTCTTCCGAGTTAGGATGACAAAGGGGACATCGGTCCAAAACCATGTTTTGAGGAGGATAAAGTGGATTGAGAAATTCATAGGTCTATGAATGATCTTAGAGGATAACCAATATGTTGATGTTATACTTCAATCCTTACTAGATTCATTTTTTCAATTCATTATAAACTTTAATATAAATAAGTTTGAGACCTAAAGATGTTGAGGGAAACTAAGAGCACCATAAAAAAAGAGAAGCCAGTTCTCTATATTGGTGAGACTAAGAAGAAAAGGAATGTGAATAAGTCCCTTAAGATGGGCAAGGGTAAGGGCGGATCAAGCAAAACAAAGGTTGTTAAGAAAGATTCGACAAAAGATAAAGGCTAGTGCTTCCACGACGGCAAAATAGGCACTAGGCGAGGAACTGCAAAGAATACCTTACGAGCAAAGCAAGCTTGAAGAAACTTTATATACATTTATGTTTAGTCTTCATTTGTCAAATTTTTATGATAACACAATGGGTATTAGATACCAAGAGTGCTTATCATATATGTAATTTGTTGTAGGTTATGACAAGGCTTAGGGCATTGGCGAGAGATGAAATGGACCTCAAGATAGGCAATGGAGCAAGAGTTGTGGTTGATGAGGTCACCCTGCATCTACGTGGTGGAGTTATTATTGCATTAGATTCATGTTATTATGTTCTTTCTATTATCAAAAACATTATTTTCATTTCATGTTTGACGGTTATGGGATGTAAATTAGTTTTTTAGAACAATAATTGTTCATTGAGTTTGGATGATGAGTCACTAGAGGAATGTTGAATAATGGTTTATATATGTTAGACATTTCTCTACACTTCATGAATATAATTATGTCCGAGAGAAAACGAGATGAAGTGAACAGTGCATATCTGTGACATTGTAGGTCATGTCATATCTATGAGGGGAAGATTCAAAATTTACTGAAAAATGGATACTTAGATCCATTCGACTATAAGTCATACACAAATTGTGAACCTTGCCTTCATGAGAAGTTGACTAACTCTTCATTTAGTGAAACTAGAGAGAGAGCCACGAAGTTGTTAGAACTCATATATAACGATGTATGTAGTCATATGTCGACTCAGGCCATATGTGGTTATACTAGGGAAGGGAGAAAGAGGAATGAAATTCAAAAAAAGAAACCGATGGTCGAGTTACACTTATTGAAATAATTTTTTATTAAAAAAATAAACTCAAGATAATACTTGCATAAAATAAATAACTAGTTCACTACCGAGTTTAAAATCAAAAAGGGGTATAGGTATTTCACCACCCTAAGGATATTAAGCAAGGATACAAAATTTAACAAAAGACTCACCATTCAAGAAAACATCTAAGAAATATAGAGTTTAAGAGAGAACTTAAAGAGAGCTTCTACCAATACCATCATATTCTAAAACTCCTTTCTAGCCCTATAATACCAAAATAAGTACTAATGCATAAAACAACACTTCATGTAT